>JADKLZ010016382.1:0-11266 GCA_021533235.1 Biomphalaria straminea | reverse complement strand
TAATTAGGCTAGACTTTAGATTTTAGATCTTAAAAAAAAAAAAAAAAGTCATCATTTATATTGGTAATATTAAGATGTTAATGTTATATCAGAATAACATATAATGTATATAACCACTAGTTCTCTCTATAAATATATATATATCATTATATGTATACATAAAGTAGTAAAGTGCCCCCTTCAGACCTTGCGATCTATGGGGCAGATGATTTAAGGTCATCTGTTTCTTTGGCCAACGGTTAACGAGCAGGGTGTTATGTGGTCAGCACAACAACCAACCGCCTTTACTTTCCCCAACTAAAGTCAGGTACCCATTAGAGTTGGGTAGACTCAGGGGCACCCTAAAAATCCCAAAATTCAAAATCCCAGTCTTCATCGGGATTCGAACCAAGGACCTCAGGTTCGGAAGCCAAGCGCTTAACCATTCGACCACCGCGCCCCCAATATGTTTACATAATTAAGTATCAATGTTAATAAATACATTTTTAAAAATCTATTTTACAGAAAACATATATATGACATTGGGCAAGTGGCGAACAGACAAGTTTACTAGATGGATCTTTCATCATTTGGAAGAACAAGAAGAGTTTATATTCCCTGTTTCTATTGTGAAACAAATCACAGAAACATTCTACAATTTTATTTCATATAATAAATTCCAATAAATGTAAATATAAAAAATCACATTTTAATAGAGTTCTTCATTATACACACATTATTTTACTATGTTTCTTTTCACTTGCTAGGTTTAAACAAAGTTTTGAATCAGGATTGAATATTATTATGTCATAGCACAAAATTCCAGCAGCATTTTAGTAATGGCTGCGGTCAGTGTTTGAACCTGAGACCACAGAGAAGACAGTTCCGAGCGCAAACCACACAACTTTCTATATTTTGAAACTTATTCAAATTTTGATAATCTCTATGTTATTGCAGATTTGAAGGACCATTGCAATGATGACTTAAATTGATCTGTAAAGGGGTTGTATTTAAAATAAATAAGAGTTGGATCTCATTCTTGAAACAATGCTATTTATTAGAAATTGCAACCTGGAATACATATTAGAGGCCAAAAGAAAATCCACTGCCGAGGGTAGATGTCCGAAAGATCATTTAATTTGACCACCAGCGGAAAATGGTTATGTCTTCGCTGAACATGTCAAAATATGTAGTTTGCAGTTAGGGCTGCATAGCCACGGAAAAGACTGCATTCCTTATTAATCTTTTGAGGCCAGCGGCCAGCCTTAATTATTAAACACTTTAAATTATGAATAGCTCTACATTTTTAATAAAATATTTATAAAAAATATAATTATATTAATTGATTAATGGCTATTAACTGGCAATAATTGGGTTACTAAAATTTAATAAAATGAATTCCATAACCACATTAACAGTAGTCTATGCATTACTTAATATTATATTGATACTTTTATTTTCCACTTCCTTGACTTCCCACAGAAAAAATCTCTTTTATTTGTATAAACACAATTTAAAACCTTATTACAGTTACAGATTAACTTGATTCTAATGATTCTATTCCAATCTACAAATAAATGAATCTCATCATGAGATAAATAAACTCTTTAATTTTTACATACTATAGATTTATAGTACTATTTTTAAGTATATATAGGCCCTAATATTAGTAATATACTTAAGAAAGAGTGTAACAAAATCCATATTTCGTATAGTTATAATAATATAGAATTGGTAGTAGGTAGATCTAGGACTCTAGCTCTATTGGCTCTATGTCACAGTATGTCTAATGTAATTACTAATAACTAATTGTGGCTTATATATTTTTAGAAATTTAGATCTAGTAGATCTAAATCAGCTAGACTATTTTTAAGTCTATAGGTTAAGGTTAAAGCTATTTGCTACTCAATTTGCTAGTGACTATATAGTGTTGTACGGGGTTGTGACTCGAGAATAAAACTAAATAAAATCGTGCACTACAATAACTACATTATTGAATGAGCTCAACATTGTAATTAATTTTTTTTCACCCATATTGATCCTATTTAGGGACGACTAGCCTTACTAGGTAAATAATTTTAAACTTTGTTTTTCTAGATCTAAGCCCAGCACCTCGATCGGATCAGTCTAGATCTATAGATAGATCTAATTTCTTATTATCTGGCGGCGTTATCTGCTAATATACTACTAACTACTATTACTAGATAGCAGAGTATAGACTTCATATAGATCTAATCAAATTTAGGTCTAGACTCTAGTAGGCCTACTCTAGTTTATAGATCTACAAATTTTCTACATCATTAAAGATCTGAGAAAAGAAGATCTAGTTCTTGATCAAAAGCAGTAGATTTAGAACTAGAATAAGCCTGAAGCAGTAATATAAGTCATAAATTGCGTAACTTGACTAAAACGAAACATGTGAACTGAGGCGCGCGGTACTGCGTGGGCTGAAACGCTGTTCGCTTGACTAGATCAAGAAAAGCCGACAAACGGTAGATCTAACATGTAAAGCCATAAATTGCGTGATTTGACCTAATTTCCCTACCCTAACATCCACTTTTTATAAATTGGTGTGTTTTAGTCGCCTTTTGTTTTCAGAAACTTGCATTCCTGTAAAAAGGAATAGGGAAACACGCTTAGCCATAAAGTGAATAATGTGACCTAGATTCCCCCAGACTACGTCATCGACCTTGGTTGTCTGGGAGAATCCGATCTCGAATGGCTTCGAGATTGTGAAATTTCATAGTCCCTAAAACGCACACTAAATTGCTTATATCTAAATAATTACAAAGAATATATGTCTAATATTTCGTATGTATGTTTTTTTAAGCATTATGAAACTAAAAAAAAGTATTACACCGGTTTCCGCGTCTGACCCCAAAACCTCTTCAGTTGGTCTTTAAATGAACCATTTTTAAAGCTAAGATATGAACTGATCATCTGATACCGAGAAAGCCACTAGCAGTTATGATTCTTAAGAAGTAAATGTACATTCATTTCCAGTCTTTGGACCAAACCAACATAGATATATTTCTTGGAGACAAAAATATAGCTTAACGTTTGAACTGAAATCTCTCGGAGTTCACGTGCCCTTGATAGTTTGGTTATCTAGGAAAGACTATGTTTAATTTGGAAAGGAATTTAAAAAGAACAAGGATCTGCCAATGCACATGCCCTATTAATAATAAACAGAGGACATCGACTAAGGTTTGACTTTTTCAGGAAAACAGAATACGTGAAACTGTACATTTGTTATTTGTTCGCAACTACGAAACCATCGATTTTGTTGTTGTGTTCTTTAGTACGATACTATTGTCACTATTTACTTTTTTTTTTAAATAGGGTTCTGAGATTGAACTTGCGTCTCAATAATACAACGCCTTGCTCAGTTTTCTCTGGGTCTAATTTCTTGGTTCGATGTTTGGGAGACAGTATGTTTGAAAACTCTTGGCCACCCTAGCGGACACGTTATGAACACAGAAGCGCCTACACTCACACGTATATCGTTGACCATAAAACTGTCATAACAAAAAAATAATAGAAAGACACAAATGTGTTGTAAGATTCACTCGAGATTTTTTATTTTGATCAGCAAAACCTGGGCACCTGGGTTCGAATCTCTGTGAAGACCGTGATTATGTATTTCGGGATTTTTATGTCGCCCCTGAGTCCACCCAACTCTAATGGGTACCTGGCTTTAGTTTGCGGAAAGTAAAGGCAGTTGGTCGTTGTGCTGGCCACATAACACCCTGCTTGTTAACCGTTGGCCAAATAAACAGATGACCTTAACATCATCTGCCCTACAGATCATAAGATCTGAAAGGGGAAACTTTACACTAGTATAATGATATATATCCTATGTAGCTTGTACCACTCTGTCACACATACACACTACATGCACTGACTATCATTTGATTATTGTCAAGTTTTATTACCACCGTTGGCTCTTCGATTGATCCAGATCTCTGTTTATTGGGTTTCTTTTGTGTCAGTGTTCTAGTTTTAAGGCTGACGTTACAGTTTAGTGGGGAATGCTTTTCGGTGGTTTTGAAACTTATCCATCTACGGGATGTTGGCTGATTGTTGAGCTGGGCAATCTGGGTTCAATTCCAGAGAATGCTAAAGAAAAAAGCTCGTATTTCTGCTGGGTCTCACTCCAGAGTTTCATTCTAGGATTTGACACAGAGACGCACAATCTCTCTATCTCTTTCTCTCTCGCTCCCTCTCTTTCTCTCTCTCTCTCTGTCTGTTGTTGGTCGGACGTTGGATTCCAGCCCCAAAGAGTACAACTAAACCGATGTAGACGTATAATTATTAAATGTGGAACTTTTAAGTATTTAAAATAAACTTACAAACTTCTTTTTAAACAAATTGAATGTAACTTTTATTAACAATTTACAACTTGAGGTGTAAATTTAGTAGTAATACTATGTAACTATGAAATGATATTCAAACGAAATCTAACTCACTACAAAAACACGTCCTTGAGTTATTCAAGTCTCTGGGCCGCCACCTGTCCAACGAACACCCACGTGACTAATTAACATAAAAGTGTGACAGACCTTGACGTGGTTTCATCATTTTACAAGACCAAAAACTAAAGCTCCCATTTCTTCTTCGTTACCTTGGCAACACACACACAAACACACACACATTTCATAAGACACACATACAGACTGTTTCTTGTATCTCTAGTTGCATACATAGTACTCCCTGTACTTGATGGGATGTTTGAATCTTTGGAGCATTTTCAATGACATGACGCTGGAGATGGAGGTTGTCAGCTAGAGATAGGGGTTGTTAGCTAGAGATGGAGGTTGTCAGCTAGAGATAGGGGTTGTCAGCTAGAGATGGAGGCTGTTAGCTAGAGATGGGGGTTGTTAGCTAGAGATGGGGGTTGTTAGCGGGGTGGGGGGCGATTTTGGTTGGACTCTAATTTCTCACCACTTCAAGTAGTGTACACCTGTAGCTCTTTTAAGCAAGACTACATACCCCCCCCCCTTTTTTTTTACGTCTGTCTGTCTGGTAAAAAAATTGAAGTTGTTTTTTTCTTCAACTTCCCATTCTCCGATCAAGTTGAAATTTTGCATAATTATTCATAGTCGATGACATTACAGGAATCAATCCAAAAATGAACCAATTAGTTCTAATCAATGAATTATGTTTGATATATCAGAAAGGTGCCAAACTCTGAAATTTTCAGATAAATTGAAAGTTATTTCCCTTGGATCAGTTTTTTTTGTTTAAATAATATTTTTTTCCATGCAAGACTATACATTTGATACGGTATCACGTTTCTGTGATATAGAAACAACTGCTTTGAAACGTCATAGGGATATACAATTGTACATCACATGGTACGATGTTAACATCAGCGGAAGTCTATGTCCACTCTTATTAAGGCACTTGCTACTTACTATGTAACGTATGGATTGAATACTTCGTTATTCGCCTTTACACATAGACAAATGCCGTTTAGCGGTAAGCAATCCTCACCCCCTCCCTCTCTGGGAATTTGGTCGAGGTCAGGTTGGTCCAGAGGTGAAGACATAGGTAGTGCCGTGCTCTGTGACACACTGCCGCAGTGACACCGAGGTGTGCGAACAAAAAAAAATGAAGGGAGGGAATCTCTATGGAATGTCAGCGGTGTGCGCTCCCCTTTCTGTAGTACAGAGTTACGACCCTTTAGGGAACACCATTAGGGACCAATGTCTTTTTGTTTTGGAATTTTTGTTTATTGTTCACGTTCTCGAGAAATGAGTTTGTGCTGTGGATACTAGTGTTCGTTGATCGTGGATTATCAACAGTGGAATTGAGGATTATTATCAGCTAAATTGTGCATTATTCTCGGTCTCCCCAATGATTTCTTATTGCAGTTTCTATTTTTCTGAGTGCAAGAAAATGTCCCCATCGTCGTAAAGATCTGTATGTAGAGAAACTTCAGGTGTATGTAACTAGATAAATCAGTTTGTTTTGAAATGAGGCGAATATTAAGGATGATCCATAAGATCTGTGCATTTAGAATTGTATAAACTAACTAGTCGACCGGCGGCATAGCATACGCCGCTATTTTCCAGGGCAGGCCTTAGGCACTGCAACATATGCGACCACAGTGGGTCCCTAACTTTCTTTGGACCCGTGCTAATTTTTTAGGTATATAAATGATTAAATTGAACCATTTTATAAAACATAACAGATTTCCCGCGGCCTCTTGATTTACCGGGAGCACCCTGGAAATCTCCTGAAATGTTATTAAATGCTATGCCGCCGGTCGAAAAAGTTCTGGAAATTTCCGGACATTATTAAAATCTTTTTAAATTAAAAAAAAAATATGCTATGCTATTTTGTGAATGAAAATAGTGCGGATTTGGATATATTATTTCCCATTCACACCGTGGTGCGTACGCCATGGGATCTTCCCATTTGCTTGTTATAAGTAAAAATGCGTGAATTCATGAATGAAAAATACTATGAATGGAGATTTAAAAAAAATGGCTAATTGACCTTAATTTACGCGATATTAAGAATATAGCTGCACTCATGTAACAATGCTTTAGAAAAACAAATTTGAATGTTAATTTGATTAAATGGACTATATATAATTAGTATGTTCATGTGCTATATAGCCTACTTGCGAAGAGAAGTTCCATAATCTTCTTAGAGTTGAATTCGAGTTTTAGATCTAGATCTAGATCTAGGAACAGATTTTAGATGTATAAATTATTAAATTAAACCATTTTATAACATATAACATATTTCCCGCTGCCTCTTGATTTACCAGGAGCCCCTGCGATATCTCCTGAAATGTTATTAAATATAGACCTACGAAAAAGTCCTGGAAATCTCCGGAAATTATTGAAATCTTTTGTAATTCAATAGTAGATATATATATATACGTGTTTTCACGAAGTTACTTCCTTTTCCCGGTCTATAGATTTCTTTATGTCTCTATGCTATTTTGTGAATGAAATAGTGCGGTGCGGATTGGGTCCATTCACACCGTGGTGCGTACGCCATGGGATCTTCCCTATTTACTCGTTGTTGTTGTTGTTGTTGTCTGACCTAATTCTTTGAGGATTATATATATAGATTGTTTAGAGTTCACTTATTGTAACTATCACACGAGTCTGTTTTGAATGGGTTTCCTTTAAGATAGGGAACAAAAAAAAATTGGTCATCGATTCTTTATAGTGCTACTTTCATTATCGGGATGTTGTTTTTCACTCTTTGACGTGTTTTAATCTCTGACTAGTTAATACTTTGTTTTTGTGTTGTTGTTTTTTTATGGTTTAATTGGTGTGAAGTGAAATTAGAAGCGGACAGTGTCGGCACGCATTACGTCTAGTTGTGTTCATCAAGGCTTTGGTTTGTCGAATTGTGAACCAATGAAATAATTTTAGATCCGCAGATCTGACGACAAGCTGGGCCGTGTAATGGCTTAGCAATTAATTACGCTGCAGTTGATTAGTTGAAAGCAAATCTGACATTTGAAATACAACCCTCAAAGTCTCTATACAGCATGCATGCTCTTTTAAGTGACGATTTCTTGGAGAGATATTGCGATTATATTTAAAAAAAAAAACAGCATTTCAGATCGTGACATTTCTTTAATTTATATCCACGTATCTAATTGAAATCTCTTCTACTTCTGGGGTTAAAAAGTTAAGTAAAGTTTCCCTTTCAGACCTAGTGGTCTATAGGGCAGATGATGTAAAGGTCATCTGATTCTGTGGCCCACGGTTAACGAGGGTGTCATGTGGCCAGCACAACGACCAACCGCCTTTACTTTTCCCCAACTAATGTCAGGTACCCATTAGAGCTGGGTGGACTCAAGGGCGCCCGAAAATCCCGAAATAAAAATCCCAGTCTTCACCAGGATTCGAACCCGGGACCTCCAGTACGGAAGCCAAGCGCTTTACCGCTCAGCCACCGCGCCCTCCTTCTGGGGTTAGTCAGCGCTTATCTGCGGAACAGGAGGTCTATGGATCGAATCTTGTTGGAAACAATTTTTTGGGGGGCTGGCTATGGTTGTGATTACTATGTACCCACTTACAGTAGTGATTCCATGGTTCAGTGGCTTGAACTATATTTCCCTTTTAACATTAATCTGTCGACTTATCTTGACTATTGTACCACTGGAGGGTCCCTCTGTGTTCGTGGCTTCTCCCCCCCACCCCCCTCCTTATATCCTAAGCTCTGTCTCTGGTTCGTATTCAGCGGAGCAAGCCCCGCGATGATTTCTTCTTTTGAAACACATTCTTGCATAATTTCAAGTCCTGGCCTATCATTGAAATCAGTCTTACAAGGTAGATGAGCATCCCTCTCTTCGGCCCCCTTACTTATCTCATGGGGTCGTACGGTAGATGGAATAAAACGATAGAACAAGGGGCAATAAGTCACGGCGTCACAGAGTTATATCTAGAGTTAGAGAAGAGTGATCTCCTAATGATATATTCAGTGACACGATCCCAGAAGGTAGTTTGGTGGTCAAAAAGAATTTTGGTGACGCGTCTTTCGTCTGTAGTGCTCGCAGGAGAGTTTGAAGTTGTAGTCAATAAGCTTTTAAGTAGACATAAATTCTTTTTATACATCTAACAATTGTTAGAGCATCGAAATATATAAAGTAAAGTTTCCGTTTCAGATCTTGTGGTCTATAAGGGCAGATGATGTAAAGGTCATCTGATTCTGTGGCCTACGGTTAACGAGGGTGTCATGTGGCCAGCACAACGACCAACCGCCTTTACTTTTTCTCCTTATAATGTCAGGTACCCATTAGAGCTGGGTGGACTCAGAGGCGCCCAAGGATTCCGAAATATAATCCCAGTCTTCACCAAGATTCGAACCCGGGACCCCCGATTCAGAAACCAAGCGTTTTACCGCTCAGCCACCGCACCTCCATCGAAATATATGATACTAGTTGACCGGCGGCATAGCATACGCCGCTATTTACCAGGGCCGGCGACCGCAGTGGGGCCCGCATTTCATAGGACCCGCAATTTTATAGGACCCGCTCTAATTTAAAGTGTAAAAATTATTAAATTAAGCCATTTTATTACTTACAACAGATTCCCCGCGCCATCCTGTCGATTTAACATCCCTATAATTATTTGTCTGTTAAGCTATTGCTTTAAAAGAAATCAAACACATTTTTAACAAAATATAGTCATTTATAACGCTGTTAACCATCATGCTGTAAGGGAAATAAGTCTTTGGCATATGGTTGAACACAATCTGCAATTACAAACACAATAGCACACTACAGACTGAAAAGATAAAATATAATTTTTAAAAAGTCGAAGAACAAAACTCCACTTGTCTCTCTAACCTTGCTAATGCTTTTTTTTTCCCACCACAATTGTTCACAAATACTCGTATTAAAGGTCTTTTGCAAGTCAATGGATTTTTTTCTAAAGAATTATAGAGCATCTGCGTTCTAGAAAACCTTCTCTTTGACTATTAAATACATAAATAATTCGAGTTTTAAATATGGTTCTAATTTTTCGCATTATAAAATAAGTAAAGCGAATGCGTTAAAAAAATTATTAATGGAGCTAAAAATAGAAATGACCTATTTACTTGTTGTTGCATGTTGTTGCATGTTGTTGCTCGTTTGACCTCTTACTTTGAGAAATAATATATAGATAGCGAAAATAGGATTATAGATGTTTCTGGCAAAGTCTTTGAGTGTAACTTTCTCATTAGGTCTGTCGTAAAGTGTCGAAAAAGGAAAAGAAGCTATTAGTTTTTTGTGGAATGTCTGTCCGTCCGTCCCGTTTAGATCTCGTTATGAATGCGATTTTGTTCTTTTTGGGAAATGTTACGTCATAAGCAGGACTTCCCCCTCTGCGACCGCCTAAAGAGTTTTCACTCTTGTGTAGTTGTATATTACATGTGAGGACAATATGAAATAGAGAATTTTAAAACACAAAGTGTATAATGAAAGGCGTAGGTGTGTTCTATTCAAATGTTCTAGTCCTTGGTCACACGTCTATGACTTAATAGTAGACAAGGTGTGAGGCGCCCTGAACTGACTTCGTGGGTCAAACTGTCTGTGATCCTCTGACTTAATTGTACTGTAAGTCGACGGCTTATTCCGTACCACGACCTGTCGTGTGTCCGACACTTGCGACACACACACGCCTGACTCAATCATTTATTGGGACTTAGGTGTTTAACAAGTCAGTAGGGGTGGGGAGTAGTCTGGAGTCTAACGTTCTGTTCTGTCTTTGTCTCTGTCCACGGTTTAAACTAACTGGATCTACACCATCCTTTAGTTCTTGGCTCGTGTACTCAAACAGCTTGATCTCTGTGCTCATGCTACTACATGCTCCCTTAGTTGGATTGTCCTATTCATTGAAATGTTTCGGCGTGTTGGCCATATAAATGTCTGCGTCATGGAGTGACTGTGGAAAGAGGTGAACGATTGGTTGTCAATGATGCGAGATAAGCCGCATTGTCGTCAGCGGTCTTGGGTGCTGTTACGGTAGTAGCGCACCATGGTGTGAATGAAAATGGTGCGAATTTGGATACTGAATGGAAGGAAGACTAAAAAGAAAGAAGCTAGAGAAAGATGAACATGACGCGAGTTGAAACTACTATGTTTACGTATTTTGTGATAATATTAATGAAAATATTTCTAAACTGGAAAATTAGAGTATTTGTTTATTTTCGTATCTACTGTTTTCCGAGAGTCATGCGCTACAGGACGCCAGAACTAGGTTGTGATAAACGCTGTACATAATATTGTTCACAAAGAAGTTATTAAAAGTTTTACAAGATATAACGCGCCTAACACAGTCTAGTTGTCTGCTAGCAGTTTGGTGCTACAAGTCAACAGCAGTCCGACACGCCAGTCACAGACCTCATCACCGCAAAAAATTACGCCCCCCCCCCCCCCGGCGGCTTCATTACTCACTGAGAGCAGAAGTTCCGAGAGGCTTATAGCATCGCATCACAGACCGGATATGGTACGCGGGCCGTAGGCTGGGCATCACTGCTTAGTGACACTTATTTTGTTAAGACCAAATCTGAATACGATCATGGAATAAGAAACATCTTTGCTCTCTTGACGATTTGTTTATAATGCTGTTAATGTCATTTGTTTTTAAAAAAAGTTCTTTTGGCATTGTCTTGTAAACACAAACGAGGCGCAGATGTTCTTGAGTGCTCGTTCCCTGCCACTTCGTTCAATCCCATGCAGAGATGGGCTGTTATTGTGAAACGTTTAAGACAACCATCGATACCTGAAGTCTCTATAACAACCATCTCTACCTGAAGTCTCTATAAC
>JADKLZ010016371.1:0-12389 GCA_021533235.1 Biomphalaria straminea | reverse complement strand
TTTTTTATTTTTCATCGCAGGTTTGAAGGACATGGTCACCATACTCTGGCGACACTCCACAAGGGCATATTTCGCTAGTTCTGAGATTGAGGTTCAGGAACATATGATATGATATGACTGATCCAAAGTAATTGATACAAATGCAATAAATATAGGCTTTGAAGTTTTCATAAATTTCTTGTTATTAATTTGACAAGTGATCTTTTAATGTGCTGACCATCACCTTGTTTATTCATTTCAAAATCTTTCCTTATCTTCCATGGCATTAAAAAAAATGTTCTATTATACTGTTACCACATTTCTTCATATCACTTTCTCTTTTTTTTTTAAACTGAATTCTAAGGCTGAATGAGAGATCGTAAACAGGATCTCAGGAATCCAAGCCTAGACATAAAGCAGATTACTGTGGTATGACAATCCCTAAAGTTTTCCCACACTTCCCGATTTAGAAAAAAAAAATCTATGTGCGCTCCCTCCTCTCATTTTATTTTAATGTAAGGTTCACCCATTTCAACACAAATACACACAAATGACTAACTTATTGACAGTCTAAACAAGTCCCATGATAAGAGGAATAAATCATTTTATTTCAATAGTGTTATAACCTGCAGTCAATTTTATATACAATTGGATACTTAGAATTCAAACAAATGATCTTTAAAACTATCAGTTGAAACATCAGTAATATATGTAAAGCTTTTGTAGCACGTCATACATAGTGTTTACAAAATGATAAGAGTTGAATCAATTTCAATAAGACAAGAAGAGCATAAATACATTGTAGTTCTGTAGGTGTGTGGGTAGGATGCACAGCACTTTTCCTAGAGTTATCTCTCTTAGAAGCATCCCACCTAGAGTTATCTCTCTTAGAAGCACTCAGTTTATGTTAGATGTTTCCCCTAAATGAATCTACAACTAAATTGAAATTGACCTTACTTTGACATGTTCAGTGTTATTTGATTTGAATATAAACCTATGTATTTATATTTGCATGGCATATGATGTATAGTCTGATGATCACAGTGAAGGGAATCAAGTTGGAACAAATAGGGAAGTTCCCATATGAGGTCTGCCTGATCCCAACTAGACAGTGAAGTATCCAGCTAGAGAGCTAGAAACAGACCTGGACTGAGATGTTAGTGGCACATGCATTGTCATGCTATCAATCAAATCACTATTTTATAGTGTAGAGTCTATAAGTCCATAGAAAAAAAATCAATTAAACGTATAAAGAATTAAGCAAATTTTGAGCAAACAGAAAATTCTCAATCAAAACAGTTTGAATATGTCACTGTACTCAGAACTTTGTTAATAAGAAACATACCCAGGGATGCTATCCTGCCTCATTGTGATGTTCGGATGTAAGCGACCCTAAGAGAAAATAATTAAGTCAAATTGGTAGCAAAACAGGACTCCCATTGTAGTGCCTGAGGGGTGTGAGAGTATTCCCATAACATTCTGCTCATATTAAAATCCTCCATATTCAGGTTACTCTCTTTATCTGATAGGTTACTGAATCTATTTTGTACATAAAGGACAAGTTTCTTTTAGACAACAATTCCATGACAACTTCAACAACAAAGAGGCACAACTCAACCTTTGCTATGAAACAGAATTTCTTTTCTTTAACCTAAACACTAATCATACTAAATAGAGTTGTAGATATATAATATACCGGTATATATATATTTTACTGATGGTTACGAATCGCAGGTATTCTCAGTGTGATCTGTTCACTTCAAAAAGTAACAAACCAATGAACATGAAGCCACTCAAAAAGTGATACGGCACCTATGTTACCAATTTAGTATTGGGATCTGATCCACAACCACTCAAGAGCTTTAAAAGCTGCTCAATCGCTGAATATGATGCTCAAAAAGTTTCTATTTTTTATTTTTTCATCGCAGGTTTGAAGGACATGGTCACCATACTCTGGCGACACTCCACAAGGGCATATTTGGCTAGTTCTGAGATTGAGGTTCAGGAACATATGAAAAGTAGTTATGTTTAGACTGGCTTTAGAAGAAAGTATTGATGACAGAGTTTCCAGCAAACAACAAGAAAATTAACTCTTTCCATAATTATTTACCAAATTCTAGTGAAATCAACGATGGCATCGTCAGTTAGGAGGGAAAGAGTTAATGAACCAATAAAACCTTATCATTGTTTGAAAAATCCTCCAAAACTGCTCTCTTTACCAAGACGCCCGTACAAGACAATGTCCCCAAAGCACCCCAAAAGAAAGAAAACTATACAGAGCTTCCTGATTTGGAAACCACTTCGTAGTTCATGTCATAAATTGGTTTAGTCATCTGAACGCTCCAACATAAAAATGAGAACGAAGAAGAATTTTGAAAAAAAGTTTTGAGAATCATTTATATTCAGTTACCAAACAGCTGCTTGATCTCATTAGTGTTTAGGATCAGATCACTTAAGCATAATAAAAGAATATAGAGATACAATAAGCTCCAATAAAAGTGTGGGACAAGACGATAGTTGCCATTTCTTTTAAAATGAAAGGAATGAAAAATTAAAGTCAGCACTTAATTACACAAATAATTTTTGGAAAGATATTTTTGCCCTTATATGAAAATGTTATTTAGAAGATAAAATCAAAACAATGTTACAATTAAAGAATGCTCATACAAAAAAATTATTATACAGATAAAACAATGTAATAAAAATCAAATTTCAATAAATATTTCTCAACACTTTAGGTAACAATAGATGGCTTGAAGCTCAAAATAATAAAAACAAAACATAAAGATAAAATAATATGCTCCTCAAAAACAACATTATGATACAAAAATATGTTCCATATAAAATGTCAACAGTGCTTACATCAATTTCAATTGTATTCGTAACAAAACTGTTTGATGTGAATGAAACAACTCAGTTCTCTACACAAATACATTGACAATTTAGTGGTTTAAATATAAGCCTGAGCTGCTTCACCTCCACCTATCCCGTTGGGGCACCATGCAAGATTTGTAGACTGTCTTTCTACATTTCTTTCTGCCTGAGCTGCTAGCCCGAAAATCTCATAACACTATTCTCTCTATATATAACTTAGCTATCAAATCAGAGTCACATATTATCTATATATGCGTTGGCCTGCTTGAGTTATGGAACATAGTGCAATCTAGAGCTATCTTCCCAGTAGTCAGCATCAATGTCCATTGCTTTGCAGTCCTGTTTGGTTATATCCACATATCAGAGGTGGGGACTACCAGTTTTCTTTGTGCGCATCACAAGTTGCCTATTAAGCATGACTTTCGGGATACATTCATCTCATACACATAAAACATTTTATGGGTTCTAATACTTCTATTGGATGCTGAAACAGGACGCTGATACTCACTATCCCTTTCTCAATTCAGACTTGGACGCTAAGAAAACAGGAGCCTACATATGTTGTTAACATAAGAGTAGCATGACATTAATTTAACAAAAAACAAAAAAAAAAAAAAAAAAATTATTATAACCTTTGAGATAAAAAACAGTAATTAATGTTGACTACAGGAACATGTACATATTTACAAAACATTTTTAAATATATCAAAAAATTGCAACACACATTTTCTTTACTATTATCTTCTGTTATATAGTTTAATAGGTTGTCAACAAAAATTGTGCAATTAGCATGGGCATAGCTCATTCTTATCTTATCTTATATAATACAGACGTTACTTCAAAAAAGAAGATGATTACGCCCTACGCGTCATGCATTCAGTCATGCATATTTACCAGTGACTTAAATTCTGCCAAGTCACTGGTTTTCCTGGCTAGCTCAGGCAAACCATTCCATGCTCTAATGGCACTAGGGAAGAAAGAGCATTTGTACAGATTTGTCCTAGCATATGGGACGAGGAATGTGCCTTTATCTTTGTGTCTTTCTGAGTATTTTATTAAGTTTTGTTTTTGTATTTGGAGATTATGGTTCAGTGTTTTGTGTATAATTGCTACTTTACTCTTAAGTCTTCTATCCTGGAGGCTTTCTAAATTTAGTGATTTTACTAAAGGTGTTACTCTAGTGAAATGTGAATATTCGTTTGTTATGAATCGTACTGCTCTATTTTGTGTCTGTTCTAGTTTCTTAATGTTTTCTTGAGTTGAGGGGTCCCAAACAGAGGATGCATATTCTATTATTGTCTTCAGTTGAAGACTGTGGGAGTACAATTTATTTCATGGATAAATATAGCAGGGGAACAAAAAATTCAGAACAATATTTATAACAATAAATAAATATATTTTGAATTAGAATCTATTATGCTGAAGGTTCTCAAAGAAGCTCAAAAATTATATAGTTATTATTATAATGAACACAATTTTGGCTCGTGACTCGTACAACCTTTTCCTCTTCACTAATGATAGAATTAATCAAGTATCACAATATTAAAACTCAGAATCATTTTTATTTTCTTAGATGCAATGCAAATGCTTCAAATTAAAAAAAACTCAAATTTTTATAAAAATTTATCAACGGACTAAAGTTATAAAACATGTTTTTAGTAGTCACATATTAAATATGATGTTGAGCATAAAGAATGATTTCATTTAAAGAACAGAAACAATTTATTTCTAAAGATACATTAATAACTAGGAGAACAAACTTGGAACAGGTGCAGGATCTTCTATAGGATCTAGGTCAGAGGGGGAGGGAGAAACTCCTTCATCAAATCCACCGCTGACAGTGAAAGGAGATATACCGGAAGAAGGTTGTGTGTCGTCATTGTCTGCTGTGGACAGGAAGTCCATGTCCTCTGTATCGGCAGGGGAAACCTAGGAAATAAATGAATGTATTAGCAATGCATAACTTAAATAACAATCCACTTCACTAATTAAGCATCCATCTAATTAAAACATAATGTTTGGTCAGCAACTTAAAAACATTAACGACATCTTACCATAGTTTCCTCCTTTAGCCCAGTGTCAGAAAATGAAGAGAAAGGAAGACTCTTGGGCCTTGAGTCACCAATATCCTGGATACAAAATATATTTTGTAATCAATTTGAATGTTATTTATTTTTCATGTATTTAATCAAATATTTTTTTTATATCTGATATAAACAACAAACCCTGCACACATTTCAGACCTAGCAATCCATGGGGTAGATGATGTAAAACTTCTGTGGCTGACGATCAACATGATTATCATTCGACCAGCACAAGGACCAATCACTTTTAGTTTCTCCAACAAATCTCAGGAACCCATTCAAGTTGGGAGTCCTACTAGAAATTCTAAAACTCTAAATCCAGGTCTTCACCCAGACATGAACACAAGACCCTTGGAAACCAAGCGTTTCAACACTCAGCAAAGCAGTTACTTTACAGTTTATATAACTGCCAAGTTTAGGGAATGATAATCAGTGCCAAGTCTGTGGCATTAATGTCTCTGAAGACAAATCTAATGCTGTTTGTGCTAATACATATCTGTTAATGGTTATGCTTGCTCTGGATGTGGTAAAATATCAGGGGTGCCACCCATGAGACCAAGTAAAGTCCTGAAACATGAATTTTTAAATTTTACAAACCCTGAAATCATAAACCCAAAATTTACAAACCCTGAAATGTGCTGTATATACAATTTAAGTGCCAAAATTTGACAAAAGAACAGTAGTAGCCTAAATTACCTAGATCTATATCATAATATGCCCCAATATTTCAAATATGTAATTAGTTTAAGCCTATCATTATAATAGAGTTTGTTGTTTATTTATTGATAAAGCTTCAACTTGTAATACAAAAGGATTTAGTACAATTTTATATTAACAATGTTTATTCCCCCCCCCTCCCAGTCATTTTAAATGTTTCTCTCTTAACATTTGTTCCCTCATTACTCCTTTGAAAGCAGCCCAGTAAATCTATTGCAAGAAGATATAATTAGAGATTTAGTCCAGATCTACTCCAAAATGAACACTTAGATTTAGTTACTAATATTTAAATGTAGACCTAGATGGCTAGAATGTGCTGAACTGCTAGTACATCATTTGTATAAAACTAAAATCTATTGACCAATCGAGCTAGCCTATCTAGCCTCTAGGAATCTAGGTCTTCATGCCAACGCCAACTTGTTAATTAAAATAATTTTATTAATTCTTCAATCCTTGATTCTAGCTCTGATCTAAAAACAATGTAAATACAGTTATTATTCCATCCTAAATTGGCTAAATCCAGATCCTACCCCTAGACCAATATAGCTCTATCTAGACACAGACTCTATAACTCTGTATAACTGTATACTATATGGAATCTAGATCTATTCATTACAATTATAAAACACGGAAAGAAAAATCTTATTTCGCACTCGTGAATTTTTTCTTTCTATTTCTAATCAGTTACTAATATCTAGATCTAAAATACAAGACTTTACAGTCTAGATCAGATCTAGATTGATCATAGAAATAGATCTAGACTCTAAATCGAACCGAATCGAGGCGCATTCTGTAGATCTAGAGATCTATAGAATGTTTACACTGAAAAAAAAAATACTGTAAATAAAGCTTAGTGCGCATGCAAAGTGAAAGTCTCGTGAATCGTGAGATATGAAACTGGTCGATTATGTTTAAAAATGGCGGCTCGGGCGATCGGAACTAGCAAACTAAAATCAATGGGGAAAATGATAAGAAATCTAGATAAATTCTAAATCAACCAAAAACCCGGATTTTAACAAAATTGTAGACCGCAAACCCGGAGGGGGGGGGGGGGAATCGGACACCTCAAAATACGGATTTAGGGTTATCCCGGAAAAGTGGCACCCCTGTAAAATATGTAGGTCACAGGAAATACTGCATTCCTCATTGATTTTCCGACTCGAAGACGAGCATTATTATTATTGAGATAGAAAAGTAAAATCTTAAAGACTCATCCCATATCATCACAGGACCAATCAGGCACAGGGTATAAAGAATAAAAGATTAGACCATCTTGGATTGATCAATATTCAGATTTCTTTACTGCTTCTATAGTTTTCTTTAAAGTTCAAGGGCTATTCCTTTATTCTAAAAAAAAAGGGGCTATTCCTGTAACATTTTCTCTTTATTGCTAATATAAATTTAAAAAGTTCTCCCTGTATATCTATCTCAGCAAAGGACATCAAGCAGGCTTCCTTGCTTCCATCAAGTCACCATATAGAATGTCTTGTGGAAACCTGACAACATTCTTTGTACAAGACCAAGCTAATCCTTTCATTTTGTTGACAACAATGCAGATATTGCATTCATGACAGCAAGAAAGATGTATGCAAAATTCTAGCTTTGCATAGAAACTAGCCAGTTGGAATAAAAGATGAGAAAATATCCACTCACGCTAACAGGAGATTGGGACAGGCTTCTTTTTGTGGCATCTGAACGTAAAGCTTTCATTTGTTCCTTCATCTTCAACAACATCCATTCAGGAACAGTAAAACCAATACACTCATGCATCATGAGTCCAGGACTATCCCTGAATTGAGAAAGAATAAAATGAAACACATAAGCATTGATTAAAACAGTAACCAACAGTTTTATCACCACTTGGAAAGACATAAATGTCAATTCTTAGGACAAATCGGAACCCAGAATTGGTTATTCATTCAGCAAATGATTACTCTAAAAAATATTCATCAGTAATTTTTTTCCTCATTGGTGTTAACTTGCACTATCATACATTCTAGTACATAGTTTAAATTAAATTTAAATTTGATTAAACCCAAAACTAAACAGCATAAAGAATAAACCTTAAAAAAAAAAAAAAGACTTGGGATGTGTTAGCAAGAAAGGAGCAAACAGTAAAGATAAAACAGTATATTTTAATCTGAATAATTACTCATCTAAGACATTCATATTTTACTAATGAAATGAAAGTCAATATAATCAATGAAATATAAAAACCTATAAATAATATGAACAATAATTGGAAAATGAGAATCACATCATGTTTGTAGAACATTTTTGAGAAGTTGATTCCAAATAATATACATTAGTTTGTATTATACATTTAATAATAATAATTTATTAATAGAGCAAACAAACAAAATGTAGGTTTAAGGCACTGTCATAATTTTTCAAACATAAACACATACATCAAGTTTGTATTATACATTTAGTTTGTATTTCTATGTTTAAGAAATGTTTTAAATATGAATTGATGGAGCTTTAGGGGTGTTTCCATTGATAACTATCCGCTAAGGCAAGTAATGTTTTTGAATGCCTCCAACCAAGAGTGGGGTGGAAAAAACTACTCTGCCTGTCTACAAAATCAGTGTCTAGCAAGCAGTGGTTCTCTCAACCCTACTACATGGATCTGAGACTTGGGTACTATACAGAAAGCAACTAAGACTTCTTGAACGCTTTCACCAAAGATATTTGCACTCCCTCACGGGTATAATTAAAAGTTGGGGAACTGTATGCCAAAGGCAATCTTTTTTTGGTGAGCTGAAAGATAGTCGGAATGATAGAAGTGCCCCCTGAACACATTTTAAAGATCAGATTAGGCATCAGCTTGCTATGACATAGAAGAGAGCACCTATCAGCAGGTACCTTCCAAACAAGACAGATGGAGATTTTTTTTTTCCAAATCTACGGAATGCACATATGAAACAAAAAGAAAATCTATAGTCAAGGACAGATATGGATGGTGGAAAGAATACAATGTTTATGCCTGTGCTGGATGTGGCAAAATATTTAGATCACAGCAAGAATTGCATAGCTATATGAAATACTGCAATCCTTCTTAATCTTCAGACTCTAAGACAGGCTTTAGTGATATTACTACTGATGAAGGGTGCTAAAGTTGTAGGTGGGATACAGCTCATTGGGCCTCATAGCACCAGCCCTGTAGAAACATCTGGGACAGACATGCTAATAATGTGAACAAATAACATGTGGCATGGTATTTTGATAAAGAACAATGGCCCAGTCGAAAAATAACACTTCTTAACCTCTTTATAATATGGTGTTACCTAAAACCAGAAAGGAATAGACCATCAAGGAACCTTCCGTCATTAATGGAGATACAGGGTATCTGTTAGAATGATGGCTGCTGGAGTTAGCTCAAAGACTTTACTTTAGATGCTTAAGTTTTTTTTGACACTTAAATTTATATACCATTAATCCACATTTGACATTTTATTTATGTTGAGTTCTTAGCTTTAATTTGGCCTTAGCCATCATTCTTCTTGTGTATGATACTACTTTAGTTAATTCTATTACTGTTATTTAGTATAAAGTTAAGCACTTTCAACTTGTGAATCAAAACTTTTTTTTTGTGCTGCTGACAAAAAGTTTTTTTTTAAGTTAAGCCCCTTACTTGTAGTCATCCGACTTGCTCAAATCTTCAATGTCTTCCAAGAGAAGCATGTAAGCTTTGCCTCCAGTGGCTGGCATCAGGTTATGTTCACACAGCCATACTTTATCTTCCTGGTCACCTATGTACTAAAAATAATCATACACATTACACGTAGTGCTAACTTATTACACAACAGCATTGATGTAATACCAAAAAAAAAACAACAATAATTTGTTTATAAACCAATATGGTGAGAAAATAGAATATTTAAACAAATATCACATCACAAGAAAGATGATGCTTACTATAAGCTATCCCGACTAGATCAACGTGTAATCTTTCGACTTAGGACCGGACACAACAGAATGCGACAACACATGTACCGGAAGCTCAAAATTGGAACCAGTGACATCTGCCCATGTGGAGTGTCACCAGAGAATGCAGACCACGTCCTCCAAGACTGCGCTCTTTACCAAGAGGCCCGTCTAAGACACTGGCCCCAAAACACCCCAATAGAAAGAAAACTATATGGGGAGCTCCCTGACTTGGAAGCCACTGCGCAATTCATCTCAGATATTGGTGTAGTGATCTGAGCCCTCCAACATAACAATGAGAACGAAGAAGAAGAAGATCACTATCACAAACAAAAATACAAATAAAAAAAGACCTTTAAAAAAAAAAGACAATAGTATGCCTGCCCTAATGTGAGTGTAAGAACAAAGCTTTAACAAGAATTCAGATTTGTTCTGGGACATAAATATATAATATTTGTTAGCAAATAGGAGGTGCTGCTGAGAACTGCATTGGAGTCACAAGGTTATTCGATGTTGAATGATGTAATGTCCTTGTGATGCCGGGGATTCAATCTTCTATTAAAATAATTAATTTAATGTCGAACTAGAATTCACTGTGAAAGATTCTTTGTAGAAAACGAAACTCTGGAACTTTATTTGAATAAAACGTAAGTACAGCTATGTACAACAGTAGATCAACAAGATGAAATAATAACATAACATAGGCTTCTTTCTTAATAAAACTTAGAGATGTTAGAAAACACAACCTTTCAATAAGACATTCACGCACAGACTGAAAATCTCACGCAATTACAGTCTCTGGGCGGAAGTTGTCATGTGACTGATGCAACTTCTAGCCTATAGATTTTAATTTCTATCAAGACAAAGAAAAGCTAAAAATAACTCTCGTGTAAAACCAATATAGAAATCAACCCAGAATGGCATATGTGACAATTGGCTACAGAACCAGGTGACTGCTAGCACCAAGTAGGACACAGATAATGTTATACATATCTCAATATCAGCACTGTATCTGTTCCATCAGCACCTGTTTCTAATTTGTGTAAGGTTTGTATAAATCCACACAACCTAAAGCTAATAGTATGTTAGAAAATGTAACATCGATGATGTATTACCTTGAAGACATCTGGATGTCTAATGTACAGTCTTCCTCTTGTGTTGCCCAAACCTAGTGCCCTAGAAAAAAAAAAAGAATGTATTACTTATCACATCTCATTGAATACAGCTTTTAAAAGACATATCATATCAATAAACTCTATCAAAAAAACTGGTGTGGCCTACTTGTTAGCTCTGGCACCCATGACAAACAGGGTCTCTGGTTTGATTCTGTCTGGGTCCCACTGTTGAGAGAGAGACACAAATTTGGTTATCAAAGAAAATACATAAATTTTAATCATTTCATTTCTACAGCACTGTTAAAAAAACATTACATAGGCCTTTCATAGGCTCAAGAAGCTATGAGAACAGACACAAACATGAGTGTTTTGCCAGTTTGTCTATTACTTTATCTCACTGGATCAATGAAGTGATCAGTGGAGAATGAATTCCATGGTGTTAACATTGGTTAGTGTCTTTTGAGAACCTTTAACATTGACCCTGTCAAATAATTGAGCATCATTGTGCCATCCTGTGAAAACTGGTGCAAAAATTATTGGCAGAAGACAAGAGAAGGGCCAGAGAGGAATATCAAGGCAACCCATATAAGTTTGCAACAGTGTATGGCTGAACATTCTGAGCCCACAGGCCACATAAGAACGCACAAAAATGCAGTGCAAAGCCTTCAGCATCCTGAATGACAAAATAGTAATCATTACATCATGAGGAAAGAAAAAGTTTCCCTTACAGACCTTGCGATCTATGGGGCAGATGATGTTAAGGTCATCTGTTTCTATGGCCAATGGTTAACAAGCAGGGTGTCATGAGGCCAGCACAAAGATCAACCGCCTTTATTTTCCCCAACTTAAGTCAGGTACCCATTAGATTCGGAAGATTAAAGAAAGGATATACATTTTTAGGGGTCTGATGGACAGTTTTGTCAGGAAGACAATCTGACTAGAGTGATTCAATCTTAATGTAGTGATCATGTGGTTTGTCTGAGCTCAATGGGTAGCGAGTTCCAAATCTTTAGTCCATGAAAAAAAAGATGTAAACATAAAAGACTAACCTTTGGTCCTTCTCTCCTGATTGGTTCTGTAGGCTTGTAAGGCTTAGACGGTGTAACTCTTCTGAACAAAAAAAACAAACAATTTATCTTTCAGTAAAAAAAAACTCAAAAGAAACATGAAATGAGTATAAGTCATTAATTTGAATCAGAAATAAAAACTCACCCAGAACCACCATAAAAACTTGGCTTGCCTTTTTTCTGTCACAGAACAAAATCAATAGTAATAATAGTGTTCACAAAATTGATTTTAAAAAAAAGGGCTATAGAGTGTGAACAGAAACTCTCAGACTCTAAAATACAAATGTAAAAACTCTTAATTAGACTAGAAAATACCCAGAACAGGAAAATTATAAAACCTTGTCATGAAGCTCATTAAACAGTTCAACTTAATTGGACCTACTCAACAATTTCAATTTTGTTTAGTTGCTCTTGAATAGCTCAACACTTGTATTATTTTTTTTATGTTCAAGATCCCAAATCAAGTTCATTCTATCAACCAGCTCAAAAACATTGATGTAACTTGGTGGACCTAATGTTGGCTGGTGCATCAGAGTCAGGAAGTTCTCAGGAGGTTACAGGGGGGCTATCTTTAGACCAGAGTATGAAAAGGCCTCTTGATAACAGACTTTAAAACTATAGGCATG
>JADKLZ010016370.1:0-11919 GCA_021533235.1 Biomphalaria straminea | reverse complement strand
TTTTTTATTTTTCATCGCAGGTTTGAAGGACATGGTCACCATACTCTGGCGACACTCCACAAGGGCATATTTCGCTAGTTCTGAGATTGAGGTTCAGGAACATATGATATGATATGACTGATCCAAAGTAATTGATACAAATGCAATAAATATAGGCTTTGAAGTTTTCATAAATTTCTTGTTATTAATTTGACAAGTGATCTTTTAATGTGCTGACCATCACCTTGTTTATTCATTTCAAAATCTTTCCTTATCTTCCATGGCATTAAAAAAAATGTTCTATTATACTGTTACCACATTTCTTCATATCACTTTCTCTTTTTTTTTTAAACTGAATTCTAAGGCTGAATGAGAGATCGTAAACAGGATCTCAGGAATCCAAGCCTAGACATAAAGCAGATTACTGTGGTATGACAATCCCTAAAGTTTTCCCACACTTCCCGATTTAGAAAAAAAAAATCTATGTGCGCTCCCTCCTCTCATTTTATTTTAATGTAAGGTTCACCCATTTCAACACAAATACACACAAATGACTAACTTATTGACAGTCTAAACAAGTCCCATGATAAGAGGAATAAATCATTTTATTTCAATAGTGTTATAACCTGCAGTCAATTTTATATACAATTGGATACTTAGAATTCAAACAAATGATCTTTAAAACTATCAGTTGAAACATCAGTAATATATGTAAAGCTTTTGTAGCACGTCATACATAGTGTTTACAAAATGATAAGAGTTGAATCAATTTCAATAAGACAAGAAGAGCATAAATACATTGTAGTTCTGTAGGTGTGTGGGTAGGATGCACAGCACTTTTCCTAGAGTTATCTCTCTTAGAAGCATCCCACCTAGAGTTATCTCTCTTAGAAGCACTCAGTTTATGTTAGATGTTTCCCCTAAATGAATCTACAACTAAATTGAAATTGACCTTACTTTGACATGTTCAGTGTTATTTGATTTGAATATAAACCTATGTATTTATATTTGCATGGCATATGATGTATAGTCTGATGATCACAGTGAAGGGAATCAAGTTGGAACAAATAGGGAAGTTCCCATATGAGGTCTGCCTGATCCCAACTAGACAGTGAAGTATCCAGCTAGAGAGCTAGAAACAGACCTGGACTGAGATGTTAGTGGCACATGCATTGTCATGCTATCAATCAAATCACTATTTTATAGTGTAGAGTCTATAAGTCCATAGAAAAAAAATCAATTAAACGTATAAAGAATTAAGCAAATTTTGAGCAAACAGAAAATTCTCAATCAAAACAGTTTGAATATGTCACTGTACTCAGAACTTTGTTAATAAGAAACATACCCAGGGATGCTATCCTGCCTCATTGTGATGTTCGGATGTAAGCGACCCTAAGAGAAAATAATTAAGTCAAATTGGTAGCAAAACAGGACTCCCATTGTAGTGCCTGAGGGGTGTGAGAGTATTCCCATAACATTCTGCTCATATTAAAATCCTCCATATTCAGGTTACTCTCTTTATCTGATAGGTTACTGAATCTATTTTGTACATAAAGGACAAGTTTCTTTTAGACAACAATTCCATGACAACTTCAACAACAAAGAGGCACAACTCAACCTTTGCTATGAAACAGAATTTCTTTTCTTTAACCTAAACACTAATCATACTAAATAGAGTTGTAGATATATAATATACCGGTATATATATATTTTACTGATGGTTACGAATCGCAGGTATTCTCAGTGTGATCTGTTCACTTCAAAAAGTAACAAACCAATGAACATGAAGCCACTCAAAAAGTGATACGGCACCTATGTTACCAATTTAGTATTGGGATCTGATCCACAACCACTCAAGAGCTTTAAAAGCTGCTCAATCGCTGAATATGATGCTCAAAAAGTTTCTATTTTTTATTTTTTCATCGCAGGTTTGAAGGACATGGTCACCATACTCTGGCGACACTCCACAAGGGCATATTTGGCTAGTTCTGAGATTGAGGTTCAGGAACATATGAAAAGTAGTTATGTTTAGACTGGCTTTAGAAGAAAGTATTGATGACAGAGTTTCCAGCAAACAACAAGAAAATTAACTCTTCTCTCCATAATTATTTACCAAATTCTAGTGAAATCAATGTTAGGAGGGAAAGAGTTAATGAACCAATAAAACCTTATCATTGTTTGAAAAATCCTCCAAAACTGCTCTCTTTACCAAGACGCCCGTACAAGACAATGTCCCCAAAGCACCCCAAAAGAAAGAAAACCACTTCGTAGTTCATGTCATAAATTGGTTTAGTCATCTGAACGCTCCAACATAAAAATGAGAACGAAGAAGAATTTTGAAAAAAAGTTTTGAGAATCATTTATATTCAGTTACCAAACAGCTGCTTGATCTCATTAGTGTTTAGGATCAGATCACTTAAGCATAATAAAAGAATATAGAGATACAATAAGCTCCAATAAAAGTGTGGGACAAGACGATAGTTGCCATTTCTTTTAAAATGAAAGGAATGAAAAATTAAAGTCAGCACTTAATTACACAAATAATTTTTGGAAAGATATTTTTGCCCTTATATGAAAATGTTATTTAGAAGATAAAATCAAAACAATGTTACAATTAAAGAATGCTCATACAAAAAAATTATTATACAGATAAAACAATGTAATAAAAATCAAATTTCAATAAATATTTCTCAACACTTTAGGTAACAATAGATGGCTTGAAGCTCAAAATAATAAAAACAAAACATAAAGATTAAATAATATGCTCCTCAAAAACAACATTATGATACAAAAATATGTTCCATATAAAATGTCAACAGTGCTTACATCAATTTCAATTGTATTCGTAACAAAACTGTTTGATGTGAATGAAACAACTCAGTTCTCTACACAAATACATTGACAATTTAGTGGTTTAAATATAAGCCTGAGCTGCTTCACCTCCACCTATCCCGTTGGGGCACCATGCAAGATTTGTAGACTGTCTTTCTACATTTCTTTCTGCCTGAGCTGCTAGCCCGAAAATCTCATAACACTATTCTCTCTATATATAACTTAGCTATCAAATCAGAGTCACATATTATCTATATATGCGTTGGCCTGCTTGAGTTATGGAACATAGTGCAATCTAGAGCTATCTTCCCAGTAGTCAGCATCAATGTCCATTGCTTTGCAGTCCTGTTTGGTTATATCCACATATCAGAGGTGGGGACTACCAGTTTTCTTTGTGCGCATCACAAGTTGCCTATTAAGCATGACTTTCGGGATACATTCATCTCATACACATAAAACATTTTATGGGTTCTAATACTTCTATTGGATGCTGAAACAGGACGCTGATACTCACTATCCCTTTCTCAATTCAGACTTGGACGCTAAGAAAACAGGAGCCTACATATGTTGTTAACATAAGAGTAGCATGACATTAATTTAACAAAAAACAAAAAAAAAAAAAAAAAAATTATTATAACCTTTGAGATAAAAAACAGTAATTAATGTTGACTACAGGAACATGTACATATTTACAAAACATTTTTAAATATATCAAAAAATTGCAACACACATTTTCTTTACTATTATCTTCTGTTATATAGTTTAATAGGTTGTCAACAAAAATTGTGCAATTAGCATGGGCATAGCTCATTCTTATCTTATCTTATATAATACAGACGTTACTTCAAAAAAGAAGATGATTACGCCCTACGCGTCATGCATTCAGTCATGCATATTTACCAGTGACTTAAATTCTGCCAAGTCACTGGTTTTCCTGGCTAGCTCAGGCAAACCATTCCATGCTCTAATGGCACTAGGGAAGAAAGAGCATTTGTACAGATTTGTCCTAGCATATGGGACGAGGAATGTGCCTTTATCTTTGTGTCTTTCTGAGTATTTTATTAAGTTTTGTTTTTGTATTTGGAGATTATGGTTCAGTGTTTTGTGTATAATTGCTACTTTACTCTTAAGTCTTCTATCCTGGAGGCTTTCTAAATTTAGTGATTTTACTAAAGGTGTTACTCTAGTGAAATGTGAATATTCGTTTGTTATGAATCGTACTGCTCTATTTTGTGTCTGTTCTAGTTTCTTAATGTTTTCTTGAGTTGAGGGGTCCCAAACAGAGGATGCATATTCTATTATTGTCTTCAGTTGAAGACTGTGGGAGTACAATTTATTTCATGGATAAATATAGCAGGGGAACAAAAAATTCAGAACAATATTTATAACAATAAATAAATATATTTTGAATTAGAATCTATTATGCTGAAGGTTCTCAAAGAAGCTCAAAAATTATATAGTTATTATTATAATGAACACAATTTTGGCTCGTGACTCGTACAACCTTTTCCTCTTCACTAATGATAGAATTAATCAAGTATCACAATATTAAAACTCAGAATCATTTTTATTTTCTTAGATGCAATGCAAATGCTTCAAATTAAAAAAAACTCAAATTTTTATAAAAATTTATCAACGGACTAAAGTTATAAAACATGTTTTTAGTAGTCACATATTAAATATGATGTTGAGCATAAAGAATGATTTCATTTAAAGAACAGAAACAATTTATTTCTAAAGATACATTAATAACTAGGAGAACAAACTTGGAACAGGTGCAGGATCTTCTATAGGATCTAGGTCAGAGGGGGAGGGAGAAACTCCTTCATCAAATCCACCGCTGACAGTGAAAGGAGATATACCGGAAGAAGGTTGTGTGTCGTCATTGTCTGCTGTGGACAGGAAGTCCATGTCCTCTGTATCGGCAGGGGAAACCTAGGAAATAAATGAATGTATTAGCAATGCATAACTTAAATAACAATCCACTTCACTAATTAAGCATCCATCTAATTAAAACATAATGTTTGGTCAGCAACTTAAAAACATTAACGACATCTTACCATAGTTTCCTCCTTTAGCCCAGTGTCAGAAAATGAAGAGAAAGGAAGACTCTTGGGCCTTGAGTCACCAATATCCTGGATACAAAATATATTTTGTAATCAATTTGAATGTTATTTATTTTTCATGTATTTAATCAAATATTTTTTTTATATCTGATATAAACAACAAACCCTGCACACATTTCAGACCTAGCAATCCATGGGGTAGATGATGTAAAACTTCTGTGGCTGACGATCAACATGATTATCATTCGACCAGCACAAGGACCAATCACTTTTAGTTTCTCCAACAAATCTCAGGAACCCATTCAAGTTGGGAGTCCTACTAGAAATTCTAAAACTCTAAATCCAGGTCTTCACCCAGACATGAACACAAGACCCTTGGAAACCAAGCGTTTCAACACTCAGCAAAGCAGTTACTTTACAGTTTATATAACTGCCAAGTTTAGGGAATGATAATCAGTGCCAAGTCTGTGGCATTAATGTCTCTGAAGACAAATCTAATGCTGTTTGTGCTAATACATATCTGTTAATGGTTATGCTTGCTCTGGATGTGGTAAAATATCAGGGGTGCCACCCATGAGACCAAGTAAAGTCCTGAAACATGAATTTTTAAATTTTACAAACCCTGAAATCATAAACCCAAAATTTACAAACCCTGAAATGTGCTGTATATACAATTTAAGTGCCAAAATTTGACAAAAGAACAGTAGTAGCCTAAATTACCTAGATCTATATCATAATATGCCCCAATATTTCAAATATGTAATTAGTTTAAGCCTATCATTATAATAGAGTTTGTTGTTTATTTATTGATAAAGCTTCAACTTGTAATACAAAAGGATTTAGTACAATTTTATATTAACAATGTTTATTCCCCCCCCCTCCCAGTCATTTTAAATGTTTCTCTCTTAACATTTGTTCCCTCATTACTCCTTTGAAAGCAGCCCAGTAAATCTATTGCAAGAAGATATAATTAGAGATTTAGTCCAGATCTACTCCAAAATGAACACTTAGATTTAGTTACTAATATTTAAATGTAGACCTAGATGGCTAGAATGTGCTGAACTGCTAGTACATCATTTGTATAAAACTAAAATCTATTGACCAATCGAGCTAGCCTATCTAGCCTCTAGGAATCTAGGTCTTCATGCCAACGCCAACTTGTTAATTAAAATAATTTTATTAATTCTTCAATCCTTGATTCTAGCTCTGATCTAAAAACAATGTAAATACAGTTATTATTCCATCCTAAATTGGCTAAATCCAGATCCTACCCCTAGACCAATATAGCTCTATCTAGACACAGACTCTATAACTCTGTATAACTGTATACTATATGGAATCTAGATCTATTCATTACAATTATAAAACACGGAAAGAAAAATCTTATTTCGCACTCGTGAATTTTTTCTTTCTATTTCTAATCAGTTACTAATATCTAGATCTAAAATACAAGACTTTACAGTCTAGATCAGATCTAGATTGATCATAGAAATAGATCTAGACTCTAAATCGAACCGAATCGAGGCGCATTCTGTAGATCTAGAGATCTATAGAATGTTTACACTGAAAAAAAAATACTGTAAATAAAGCTTAGTGCGCATGCAAAGTGAAAGCCCTCGTGAATCATGAGATATGAAACTGGTCGATTATGTTTAAAAATGGCGGCTCGGGCGATCGGAACTAGCAAACTAAAATCAATGGGGAAAATGATAAGAAATCTGGATAAATTCTAAATCAACCAAAAACCCGGATTTTAACAAAATTGTAGACCGCAAACCCGGAGGGGGGGGGGGGGAATCGGACACCTCAAAATACGGATTTAGGGTTATCCCGGAAAAGTGGCACCCCTGTAAAATATGTAGGTCACAGGAAATACTGCATTCCTCATTGATTTTCCGACTCGAAGACGAGCATTATTATTATTGAGATAGAAAAGTAAAATCTTAAAGACTCATCCCATATCATCACAGGACCAATCAGGCACAGGGTATAAAGAATAAAAGATTAGACCATCTTGGATTGATCAATATTCAGATTTCTTTACTGCTTCTATAGTTTTCTTTAAAGTTCAAGGGCTATTCCTTTATTCTAAAAAAAAAGGGGCTATTCCTGTAACATTTTCTCTTTATTGCTAATATAAATTTAAAAAGTTCTCCCTGTATATCTATCTCAGCAAAGGACATCAAGCAGGCTTCCTTGCTTCCATCAAGTCACCATATAGAATGTCTTGTGGAAACCTGACAACATTCTTTGTACAAGACCAAGCTAATCCTTTCATTTTGTTGACAACAATGCAGATATTGCATTCATGACAGCAAGAAAGATGTATGCAAAATTCTAGCTTTGCATAGAAACTAGCCAGTTGGAATAAAAGATGAGAAAATATCCACTCACGCTAACAGGAGATTGGGACAGGCTTCTTTTTGTGGCATCTGAACGTAAAGCTTTCATTTGTTCCTTCATCTTCAACAACATCCATTCAGGAACAGTAAAACCAATACACTCATGCATCATGAGTCCAGGACTATCCCTGAATTGAGAAAGAATAAAATGAAACACATAAGCATTGATTAAAACAGTAACCAACAGTTTTATCACCACTTGGAAAGACATAAATGTCAATTCTTAGGACAAATCGGAACCCAGAATTGGTTATTCATTCAGCAAATGATTACTCTAAAAAATATTCATCAGTAATTTTTTTCCTCATTGGTGTTAACTTGCACTATCATACATTCTAGTACATAGTTTAAATTAAATTTAAATTTGATTAAACCCAAAACTAAACAGCATAAAGAATAAACCTTAAAAAAAAAAAAAAGACTTGGGATGTGTTAGCAAGAAAGGAGCAAACAGTAAAGATAAAACAGTATATTTTAATCTGAATAATTACTCATCTAAGACATTCATATTTTACTAATGAAATGAAAGTCAATATAATCAATGAAATATAAAAACCTATAAATAATATGAACAATAATTGGAAAATGAGAATCACATCATGTTTGTAGAACATTTTTGAGAAGTTGATTCCAAATAATATACATTAGTTTGTATTATACATTTAATAATAATAATTTATTAATAGAGCAAACAAACAAAATGTAGGTTTAAGGCACTGTCATAATTTTTCAAACATAAACACATACATCAAGTTTGTATTATACATTTAGTTTGTATTTCTATGTTTAAGAAATGTTTTAAATATGAATTGATGGAGCTTTAGGGGTGTTTCCATTGATAACTATCCGCTAAGGCAAGTAATGTTTTTGAATGCCTCCAACCAAGAGTGGGGTGGAAAAAACTACTCTGCCTGTCTACAAAATCAGTGTCTAGCAAGCAGTGGTTCTCTCAACCCTACTACATGGATCTGAGACTTGGGTACTATACAGAAAGCAACTAAGACTTCTTGAACGCTTTCACCAAAGATATTTGCACTCCCTCACGGGTATAATTAAAAGTTGGGGAACTGTATGCCAAAGGCAATCTTTTTTTGGTGAGCTGAAAGATAGTCGGAATGATAGAAGTGCCCCCTGAACACATTTTAAAGATCAGATTAGGCATCAGCTTGCTATGACATAGAAGAGAGCACCTATCAGCAGGTACCTTCCAAACAAGACAGATGGAGATTTTTTTTTTCCAAATCTACGGAATGCACATATGAAACAAAAAGAAAATCTATAGTCAAGGACAGATATGGATGGTGGAAAGAATACAATGTTTATGCCTGTGCTGGATGTGGCAAAATATTTAGATCACAGCAAGAATTGCATAGCTATATGAAATACTGCAATCCTTCTTAATCTTCAGACTCTAAGACAGGCTTTAGTGATATTACTACTGATGAAGGGTGCTAAAGTTGTAGGTGGGATACAGCTCATTGGGCCTCATAGCACCAGCCCTGTAGAAACATCTGGGACAGACATGCTAATAATGTGAACAAATAACATGTGGCATGGTATTTTGATAAAGAACAATGGCCCAGTCTAAAAATAACACTTCTTAACCTCTTTATAATATGGTGTTACCTAAAACCAGAAAGGAATAGACCATCAAGGAACCTTCTGTCAAAAATGGAGATACAGGGTATCTGTTAGAATGATGGCTGCTGGAGTTAGCTCAAAGACTTTACTTTAGATGCTTAAGTTTTTTTTGACACTTAAATTTATATACCATTAATCCACATTTGACATTTTATTTATGTTGAGTTCTTAGCTTTAATTTGGCCTTAGCCATCATTCTTCTTGTGTATGATACTACTTTAGTTAATTCTATTACTGTTATTTAGTATAAAGTTAAGTACTTTCATCTTGTGAATCAGAACTTTTTTTTTTTGTGCTGCTGACAAAAACAGTTTTTTTTTGTAAGTTATGCCCCTTACTTGTAGTCATCCGACTTGCTCAAATCTTCAATGTCTTCCAACAGAAGCATGTAAGCTTTGCCCCCAGTGGCTGGCATCAGGTTATGTTCACACAGCCATACTTTATCTTCCTGGTCACCTATGTACTAAAAATAATCATACACATTACATGTAGTGCTAACTTATTACACAACAGCATTGATGTAATACAAAAAAATAATTTGTTTATAAACCAATATGTAGAGAAAATAGAATGTTTTGATCACTATCACATCACAAGAAAGATGATGCTTACTATAAGCTATCCCGACTAGATCAACGTGTAATCTTTCGACTTAGGACCGGACACAACAGAATGCGACAACACATGTACCGGAAGCTCAAAATTGGAACCAGTGACATCTGCCCATGTGGAGTGTCATCAGAGAATGCAGACCACGTCCTCCAAGACTGCTCTCTTTACCAAGAGGCCTGTATAAGTCACTGGCCCCAAAACACCCCAATAGAAAGAAAACTATATGGGGAGCTCCCTGAATTGGAAGCCACAGCGCAATTCATCTCAGATATTGGCTGTAGTGATCTGAACCCTCCAACATAACAATGAGAACAAAGAAGAAGAAGAAGATCACTATCACAAACAAAAATACAAATAAAAAAAAGACCTTTCAAAAAAAAAAGACCTTTCAAAAAAAAAAGACAATAGTATGCCTGCCCTAATGTGAGTGTAAGAACAAAGCTTTAACAAGAATTCAGATTTGTTCAGGGACACAAATATATATTTGTTAGCAAATAGGAGGTGCTGCTGACAACTGCATTGGCTACAGGTGACTGCTAGCACCAAGTAGGACACAGATAATGTTATACATATCTCAATATCAGCACTGTATCTGTTCCATCAGCACCTGTTTCTAATTTTTTGTAAGGTTTGTATAAATCCACACAACCTAAATCTAATAGTATGTTAGAATGTAACATCGATGATGTATTACCTTGAAGACATCTGGATGTCTGATGTACAGTCTTCCTCTTGTGTTGCCCAAACCTAGTGCCCTAGAAAAAAAAAAGAATGTATTACTTATCACATCTCATTGAATACAGCTTTTAAAAGACATATCATAACAATAAACTCAAATCAAGAAAACTGGTGTGGCCTACTTGTTAGCTCTGGCACCCATGACAAACAGGGTCTCTGGTTTGATTCTGTCTGGGTCCCACTGTTGAGAGAGAGACACAAATTTGGTTATCAAAGAAAATACATAAATTTTAATCATTTCATTTCTACAGCACTGTTAAAAAAACATTACATAGGCCTTTCATAGGCTCAAGAAGCTATGAGAACAGACACAAACATGAGTGTTTTGCCAGTTTGTCTATTACTTTATCTCACTGGATCAATGAAGTGATCAGTGGAGAATGAATTCCATGGTGTTAACATTGGTTAGTGTCTTTTGAGAACCTTTAACATTGACCCTGTCAAATAATTGAGCATCATTGTGCCATCCTGTGAAAACTGGTGCAAAAATTATTGGCAGAAGACAAGAGAAGGGCCAGAGAGGAATATCAAGGCAACCCATATAAGTTTGCAACAGTGTATGGCTGAACATTCTGAGCCCACAGGCCACATAAGAACGCACAAAAATGCAGTGCAAAGCCTTCAGCATCCTGAATGACAAAATAGTAATCATTACATCATGAGGAAAGAAAAAGTTTCCCTTTCAGACCTTGCGATCTATGGGGCAGATGATGTTAAGGTCATCTGTTTCTATGGCCAATGGTTAACAAGCAGGGTGTCATGAGGCCAGCACAAAGATCAACCGCCTTTATTTTCCCCAACTTAAGTCAGGTACCCATTAAATTCGGAAGATTAAAGAAAGGATATACATTTTTAGGGGTCTGATGGACAGTTTTGTCAGGAAGACAATCTGACTAGAGTGATTCAATCTTAATGTAGTGATCATGTGGTTTGTCTGAGCTCAATGGGTAGCGAGTTCCAAATCTTTAGTCCATGAAAAAAAAGATGTAAACATAAAAGACTAACCTTTGGTCCTTCTCTCCTGATTGGTTCTGTAGGCTTGTAAGGCTTAGACGGTGTAACTCTTCTGAACAAAAAAAAAAAACAATTTATCTTTCAGTAAAAAAAAACTCAAAAGAAACATGAAATGAGTATAAGTCATTAATTTGAATCAGAAATAAAAACTCACCCAGAACCACCATAAAAACTTGGCTTGCCTTTTTTCTGTCACAGAACAAAATCAATAGTAATAATAGTGTTCACAAAATTGATTTTAAAAAAAAGGGCTATAGAGTGTGAACAGAAACTCTCAGACTCTAAAATACAAATGTAAAAACTCTTAATTAGACTACAAAATACCCAGAACAGGAAAATTATAAAACCTTGTCATGAAGCTCATTAAACAGTTCAACTTAATTGGACCTACTCAACAATTTCAATTTTGTTTAGTTGCTCTTGAATAGTTCAACACTTGTATTATTTTTTTTATGTTCAAGATCCCAAATCAAGTTCATTCTATCAACCAGCTCAAAAACATTGATGTAACTTGGTGGACCTAATGTTGGCTGGTGCATCAGAGTCAGGAAGTTCTCAGGAGGTTACAGGGGGGCTATCTTTAGACCAGAGTATGAAAAGGCCTCTTGATAACAGACTTTAAAACTATAGGCATG
>JADKLZ010016369.1:5637-16799 GCA_021533235.1 Biomphalaria straminea | reverse complement strand
GGGTCGTCAAGTAAAAGAAATAATCGTGCACAATTTCAGCTTAAAGCCGACATTGGGTGCGGGAGAAACAAGGTGTACAAACTTTTTTGCCATAAAGACAGAGCTGATAGAAGCTTTGTAAAAAAAAAAATTTTGTTTATTGCTAATTTAGAAGCTTTGTAAAACAAAAAAAAACAAAACAGGTTTATTGCTAAGTTGGAAACTGTTACCAGTTGCCACCACCTCATGCTTTTCTTTAGTCAGACATTTTTTTGTTCATATCCTTCTAGATCCACCATTTGTGGCCCATGACACCCTCAATGCCTGGCAGGAGAAGAATCACCCTTGGTTACAGTTGTCTGATGTACACAGAGAGAGTACTGAAGGTATTCGGGTAACAGTTATCCCCTTCTACATGGGTTGCAGGGTAAGTAACAGTGTCATTCTTAATGAGTTGAAAAGTGGGTTTTTATAACTTCTTTCTACTTGAACATTCTCTGTATGAAACAAGTCAAAAAAAAAGACAGCTTTGAAAATTTTGTAAATTCAGTGAAAGCTTCCAAGTGCAGAGTTTCTTTGTAGAAACTTTACTAAGGATAAGGGTTTTGAAGGAAAATCATATCTATTTTATTTAGTGTTATAGACAATCAATCATTGATCAATCATTAATTCATTCATTAACATGTATGACTAGATTGACCTAGGGACACACAAAGGATGTAATAAGAAGACAACATTACCGTTGGTTCGACAGTTGTTGTTCTTTTCCAATCTGAAAATTTACATGTTTGAATGGTAACTGATCAAGTCCTTAGCTAATGGGCAAAAATCATTGTTTAAATTCTGGCAGTGCATTCATTTGTTTTAAATATTTTTTTGTTTAAATTAAAAGTATAGATTGACTTTGCAAAGATTTAAACCTGACTTTTGACCCTGCAGCCTGCCACTCAATTCTGCTTAAAAATTTTGCTTGTCTGTTTGTTTTTGATAGAAAAGTTTGCACTAAATAATGTTTAATCATCAAGTAAGGTACAATTAAATAAGAACTAATTTAATGGGAAAGGTTAACATCAGTAAAATAATGTGTTCCTTTGTTCATTTTTCAGGAGGCACAACAGACTCACGTCTATTGGGTACGTTCCTTCCTTTCTTTTCAGTATTTTATTTGTTTATTGGTAGACATTTTTGGTGGGTTCCAGTTCTATGTTCCTTAAGGCCAACCCTATGGTTGCCTTTCTTTTTAAAATATGTACATTTCTTCATATGCAAACATATGAAGTTTAAGTAAAAGAAAAAAAAATTAATTGTCAGTTCAAAAAGGAATTTAATTTTATCTAGCCACTGGGGTAGTAAAATTCCCCTTTCAGACCTTGTGGTCTATAGGGCAGATGATGTAAAGGTCATCTGTTTCTGGTGTCATGTGGCTGGCACAACAACCAACCGCCTTTGCTTTTCCCCAACTAATGTCAGGTACCCATTAGAGCTGGGGGACTCACAGACGCATAATGATCCTGAAATTAAACATCCCAGTCTTCACCTGGATTTGAACCTGGGACCTTGGTTCAGAAGCCAAGTGCTGTACTGCTCAGCCACTGTGCCTTTTTTTTTCTTATAACGATAAGATCACTCACACTAAATGCCTACTTTGGTCATGGGTCAACTTATCTGAACATTCTCTATGCCTAGGGAAACTTTTCATTATTTTTTTCATTTTCTGTCCTGCCTTATTGGCAACACTTTAGAAAGAAAGAGAATACATTTTCTTTCACTTGTTATTGTTGTCATAGAAATGGTAAAAGTATAACTTCTTTAAAAAATAAAATTTCTAACCATTTCTATCTGGAGTTGTAGATACAATAGGCCTTATTATTGTCATGAAGATACTAAACATTCTTTGATAATCAAATCAACATAGATCTTCAGTTACGTGTTTACATTTCTATTAATCATTGGTGATTCTTAAAATGCAACTTATTTTACTGCCCTAAGCAGATGCCCCCATACAGCAGGGGTTCTCAACCTATGGGTCGTGACCCCCTTGGGGGTTGATTTACGATTTGTCAGGGGTAGCCTAAGACCATCAAAATGTGGAATGTATTTGTCTATTCTTCTATTGCTGTATGTGTGTGTGCCGGGGGGGGGGGTGTCGCAGCAGAGTGGGGGGTTGTAAAAAGGGGTAGCCGAGCTTAAAAGGTTGAGAACCGCTGACATATTTTTAATATATATCTATTCAAGTTTCTTTTGACCTAGTCAATCTTAATACTTTGTCTTCCCAGCTGCTTCTTATGTCAGTGATGATTTTATTCTATTTTTTTGTTTGTCTACATATTTGAATCAATGCCTTAGTAAAATGAACACAACATTTTCTTGTGTCTTCAGTGGCGCTACTGTGTTCGGCTAGAGAACAGGGGTACAGAGACTGTACAACTTAGAGAGAGGCACTGGCGGATATTTAGCTTGTCTGGAACATTAGAAACAGTTCGAGGAAGAGGGGTAGTTGGGCAGGTAGGTACATGCCAGGCACTACATATGTAATGCACTTGTTATTGATGATAGTTCTACTTTTTGAGAAAAACTTGTGCAAGTTAGTGATACAGAATTATATTAATGTTTTCAAACCTTTGCTCCTGAAATATATGTATACACATACATGATATAATAATTAAGCAAAAAATATTTTAAAATAGTATTTCAGCCAGTGGCGTAGCTAGGGCGGGAGGAGGGAGAGCGTCCAAAAGTTGAACCCCCCCCAATGAGTGTCCAAAATTTCTTTTTACATTAAATATTACACCATTATCTCATGTCATGATGTCGAATGTCAAAATGCAGGAGCCCCGAAAGAGGTCAAGCCCCCTGGGCCCCCAAAACCCCTAGCTATACCACAGAGTTTGTTAGCTCATTTTATTAAATTATAATGATGCATACACTGAAGGGCTTATGAATGCATTAGAACGCTTCCTATCACTGTCCAGCGAAAAAGAAATTTTATTAAATAGATATTAATATATCTATCAATTGCTAAGCTGGGATAACAGTCCTGTAGCACTTATAAGCCCATGCAGTACTGATTGGCTGAAAACAATTGTTAAAAAGAGTTTTGTTGTTGAAATGAATCCCTCGAAATGTCATACCATTGTGTTGTCTATTTATCAAATGGCAGATTAGTGAAAACCAAATTAATTACTGTTGCATGTTTTAAAACTGAAGACTTGCTAGGGGGTTGTGAATCCCATTCTAAAACATTCTAAGCATTTCTGTAAGAGGAAGGTTCTGTGGCTGAGAAGTGTCTTTCCCAAAACATTCTGTTCATGGGCCCCCCCCCCCCTTAATCCAGCAAGTGGGTCTGTTCGCTCCAGGGCGTATTCCTGCATTGTAAACTTACAAAGCTCATTATTCTTGTACCACACCATTTTTCTTAGTAAGAATGGCGCAAATCAAAATTACATGGGATGTTGATAGGCTGAGTGGCTAAAACCACTTAGCTATCTATCAAGGGGGCTTGTGTTTGAATCCCAACTCAAGCAGATTTGAATATGCATTATAGCTAAAATCAACAAGGTTAACCTCAATCAGATACCCCTTTCCCCTGTGCTTCTATCTTGAACAGCATATGAACTCTTTTTCATTGCCAGAAAAAAAAAATTTTTGCATTCACTAGTGGTGTAAATTTGAAAACTATATTATTTGATAAGGCTTGAATTAGATCTTTTTGTTTATCAAGGGAAAATATTTTACAAGGATCTGTATTTTACCAAAGAAAATATTTTTGAAAATTTAAAATTAAGATCTTCATCTGTTCACTATAACTCTCACGTTTTGAGGGGTAATTTTTTAAAAATTTGTTTTGTTTCATTTGATTTGTAGGAACCAGTCCTTTCACCAGAACAGCCAGCCTTCCAGTACTCTAGCCATGTTTCTCTGCAGGCACCAAGTGGACACATGTGGTTAGTATTGTAATCCTTATCTAGTGTATTCTGGTCACAGCAGTCATTAGATTAGAAACAGTTATTTATCAAATAGTCACAGCTTGACTAGGCCCCCATCTCCCAACTTATTGGAGATGTTCATAACATGGAGGCAAATCCATGTAATGCAGCAATGTAGTTTGTGTGTATCGGGTGTACTAAATAGGCTAGTATTGATCAACTATACTTTTTATTAAGCTTATATCAACTTTGTCTGTCTGGTAAAAAGTTTCTACATGCTATTTCTCCAACACCCAATCTTGGATTAACCCTTAAAATGCGTGTGGTAGTTTAGCCTCTTAACACTAGAATTGTAATTCCATTTGGTATGCACTCATTGTGAAACAGCTCAGCACTTTAAGGGTTAAGCTGAAATTTCACACAATTATTTCTTTAACCTGACAACACAAGAATAAATAAAAACTTTTACCAATTAGTTTATTAACTATTGGTTATTAATTATTTTGTTTGGAATCTTGAACAAGGGAAAGAAATTGTACTTGATTGATTTAGTCTAATACGAAAGTCTTGATCAATGATCACATGGTCTGAAAGGGTAAACTGGAAACTTTTTATTAACAAAAAGATTACTTAGAATAATCTGCAGTAAAACCTCAGCTAATGAAGTTTAAACTTTAAATATTATGTTCACACCTTTAGCCAGATATTTGATGTCATCACTTGTGAGCAGTTAATATGTCAATCTCTGCAATAAGTATTTGTTAATTTTTTACCATTGACTTAACTGTTACATTGGTAGTTACATTGCAATCTTGATGGTATTTTATCTTTCATTGTAGGGGCACCTACAAAATGGAGAGACGAGATGGCACCAGTTTTGACTGTAAAATCCCCCCTTTTTCTTTAGAAAGTAAATCAGACGACTCCAGTCCTCATCAGTTTTTAGGAAGCTAGACAGCACTACATCTGTTATTGTAAATAGATTTTAACTTAATTGCAGTACTTTAATGATGAATAATTATAAACTTGTGTTTGTTCAGTGAGTCACACTGTTTAGACTGAAGTATATACATACATAGAGTTGATCATTGTGTGAAATATATTTGTACACAACTTTATGTAATACTGCTTACATACATCACCATATATAAGAAAGTAATTGTTATGTATGGTATAATTCAAGACATCTAGTTTTCAACCTGCTCATTAGTTTACTATGAAGCTGGAACCTGAATGTTGTGTGTTGCTACTGTATTTTAAATCTGTATGTTAATCCTAAACCCAACCAGGTCATTTCAATTCTCAAATGGATTTTTTTTTCTGGTAATAAATTATTTGTAAAAAAAAAAAAAAGTCTTGTTATTCAATGGTTTCTTTTATTTCATAGATGAATTATGTCATTCTAAAGTGTAACATTGTCAATGACTTAGTAGTAGGGGGTGGTGGTAGGATTTGTTAAGAATGTAAACTAAGGAATTTTATGCATGAACAAGTCAAGACATCAATTCCACAGTTTGTATTTAATGTCACACTTAACATTTTAGTGTACACAGTACAGATGACAAGGTCAACATAATCCACACATGACTTTAGCCAATTTATTGTAGACAGACACCCAACTTTTTTTTTCTCAATACAAAGTCCAATGAAGTAGCATTAAAAATAATACTTAAAATCCAAGTTCGCTTGTATTTTCTAATCACTATTGCCATAAGTCAGATATGAATGTGATAGGGGGAAAAAAAAATTCTAGCAATGCAATGGGTAACAAGTATCTTGATAGACAAAACAAATGTCTACATAAATTTGGAATGGCTACAAATATTCTTGATTACAAATCATTTGGCTCCATGGTAGTAGCTGAGCTACTTCACTTGCACATCCCACACACACATAGATTCCAGTTCAACTCACAGAGTTGACCAACTTGTCCACATCATTGGTAACACACAAGTCTTAGTACTATTTACAAACTTAAAACAAACAACATTTATTTACAATCATCCACTAATGATGGGGAATCAAAAAAAGAATGTTCAAATTCTAAAAAGGGGGTACTGTAGCAGTAATGCCAGTCCTGTTAACATCTCACCTGATACAAAGACTAATATTTTTAGTATTCATCTCTGGGAAATGTTTAGTGCTGCTGGTACATTTTCTACGTCCTCCCGCAATGAGAGAGATGCAATGTACAAGATAGAATCAATACCCAGGATTAGTTCCTTATCAAACATGATTGTAAATTCTGACAGTTCAAATATGTTGGTATATGGTGCCAGGCACCACATAAACAGACTTCATAGATAAAGCCACCATGTATATTTAAAAAATGCCAATCAAAATGTACATCACATGTATACCACTAAGGCATGTAATTATGCTGAGCCACTAGCGTCAATTATGGATTTAAATAGTGGCATGAAACTTCATGACAGCCTAGTAAATATTTAGATTATATGACATCTAGTTTAAATTGTAGTTGTTATTGATTAATCAGATTCTTTTGTAAAAATAATTTTTTTTAACTGCAAAAAATTAAATTTAATAATGAACAAGGCAAAAGCTTGAGCAAAAAAAAAAAAATTTTTTTTTAACTCTTTCTCTCCTGATCGACAATGCCAATGTTGATTTGACTTCAATTAAACTAAATTGATATTTGGATTTATAAACTTTAATTTGTGTTGTTTAAAAAAAAAACATGCATTGAATACCAAATATAACATTTTCTTTAACAAACAAAAACGTTATTGAAGTTTAATCACGAAAGGATAATGAAATACAAATGAGCAAACCGAATAATACTATTGGAAAGAGTGAAACAATTATGAAGAGAAAGAGTTAAACTAGTGCTGAACATAAGTACGTTATCCTCCTGTGTTGATTAATTAATAGATGCAATCTTTATTAGATGTGAAGAAATGAGAAAAATTTTTTTTAAAGCAATTCCTTAAACTGAAGATTTTGTAATCAGATTGACTTCTATTGTAAATCATGGACATTTAAATTCCGGATAGAAATGTATCCAAGTTTACATGTTGATATGAAAACGTGAATTTAAAAAATAAGCATTTAATATATTGAAAAGTATATAGTTTGAAATTTGGTGGTATTCTTGAAGATATTACAATAAGTTACAAGCAGATAGAAACAATTGAAAAATTCATTTGAGAAAACATTATACACCATTTTAGACCAATGTTGAGAAAACTTTGGATTCAAAAAATTGCCAGTTTTTTTTTCTACACAAATTGCTGTATTAAACGTTTTCAATGTAATTTTGTCAAAAATCCTCAAACTCGCAGACTCAAATACGAGGTACAAACTTCCAATTCAAAAGAGTTATACTAGCCAACAAGGGGCATTATAAATTATTTCCACTCCATTTACAAACCAATTTTAAAAAGGTCTGACAATCACCATATACTTGATTGTAGAGTATTTATTATCTACATGTTCTATTTAGCTGTATAACGACACAACCCAGAAACAGGTTTTAGCTTTGGTTAGCCCTGGAGATCTTCAGAACTTGTTCATACAATTAGTGATAAAGTGAAATGTAAAAAAACAAAACTTTCATTCTAATAACACAACCTGACACTGAAATAAACAAATACTATGGAAACAACTATACTTAAAACTCAACAAAAAAAATTAATTACAAATGCAAAATGTATTATTATTAATGTTTTGTAACAAATAGTAAAATAACCTTTTTATAAACAAATGGGAATGATAATCAACTTTCCAATATTAAGATCCAGTTTTGGGTTTCTTTGTACTTGGCTCATCAGATGAGGATTCCCTTTCCAATTCAGGTGGACTGGTAGAATCTGTTGATACAAAACATAGCACTATGAACAACTTTATAACCTCTATCTAGAATGACGATCAATATCTCTCTTAAAAAAAAGTAACCCTATCAATTGCCTATCAATTATCTAATCTCAGCAATGACAAAATGTGACAACTCCAGAGATGTTCTAAAAAATATTTCAACAGTAAACATGAATACTATACCATTTGTTTCTTCTGCCTTGTTTTTGTTTTTGCCTCCATCCTCTTCGTCTCTAACCATGCTTAAAGCTGAAAGAAAAGAGAAAAAAAATCAACATACTTCTAACAAAATTTCAGTCAACATTTGAAAATGAAACTATCTTGCCAAATGTTTTTTTTAATGAAAACCCAGGAGAAGGGGTGCCACTTGTACATATGTAAATTCTCTGATCTTTAGCAGTCATGAAACCTAATATATGCAAACCTTACAAAGACTGAAATTAAGTTCAGACTACATTGTTTATATATGGGAGGAAAAAATATACATAGTTTAATTTTATATTGTAATACTACTATTGTAAATTCTTCGCTGAACTAATCAAAGATAAATATATATTAAATTAAGAAAGAAAAAAAAAAACTCAAGCCAAAATGTACAAAATATACACTTGCAAAATGATATCAAACCAATATAATAGAGAGTAAATACCTCCATTTAGTAAATATTTAAATTTATAATTAATGGCTCTGATAAGAGATGTAGATTTAATTCATAGAAAGGATATACCGGTACATGTGACTTGTGAGGCTTTATAACTAGGTAGTATGTTAACAATGACATTAGCCATTAAGTTGGCTTTACTGGTAATGCCTTCATTAAGCAGACAACTTTATTAACATTCTAAATCTTAAATGTCATCAATATTATCAAAATAACTTTCCACAAATGGACACTGAGTGAAAGCTAATTTAATTGTTTGTTTGTTTACTGGAAACTTTGTATGTTTGTTTTATATGTTATGGATGTTCCTTCATATTTGGAAGACAATATTCATCCTGGCCTAAACCTCCATGCAGGACAACAGGGGAGGACAGCAGCCAGGGTTTGAACCCGAGACAGTACCGAGCGCAAACCACACGACCAGGCAGCCATAATAATTATAACATGGCACATAAGGATAGGTTAGGTCTGAAAGACTTTTGCTGAGATTTAATTTTATCATTGTATATCTTAATCAGATCTTTCCAAGGGCTTAGATCTAGAATCTAATTCAGATTATTTTAACCCTGACTTATGCATCTATTTTGAAAAAAAGCATTTTGAAACAAAAATTTATGTGGTATTTGAAGCTGAGCATAAATGAATGTTCAAACGTGTGAAATAGCTCTAGCATGTTTTACAAACAATTGTTACATCTATTGACTATTTCAAACCATGCTTATTGCACATGTTATGTAACGTGGAAGCCTTGCAGGATGTGGTATATGTGATATACAATTTTATTCTAAAAGGAAAGCTCGATTGGACTTGCGTAAATTATGCTGGACCTTGAATTTTTCTCAAAGCAGGCTATGGAAAGAGGAAAAAAAAATGAGCCGCCTGGATTTAATGGATATCATGGGAAAAGTGCCCCCCCCTTCCCCTGCACATAATGTAGACAAAGTGTGGTTTACTGACCTACTCTCATCTGCGGGTCGGCATAATTACTGTCATGGGAGTACTCATTGTTGTCATTATGTTCACTGTGCTCGCTGTTCTCTGGAAACGACATGTTCGAGTCATCATTGAGATTCTCCGAACCAAATGATCCAATAGACTGCTGGGTAGACTCTTCTGTATAGACTACAGAGCCTGGGGAGCAGAAACAATCAAATAATATAAAAGTCACTTAATACAATTGTAATGATTATAGCAGAACTAATTTTCTGCATAATTCTTAGCAGAGCATGAAACAGCTGACAATGAGACATAACATTATAAGAAATGAAGTTCTTTAAAATATTGTTATTTCAATAACTTTGACAATAAACTAACTTTAGACACCACCAAAGTCTCATTCCAAAACTTTCCCCTAATGATTACTCAAAGTTACTGTGCCAATAGAAGATACTTTATTTTTCCAAATACTGGTATTATCCTTTCATAAGGAATACAGATAATTAAATTGTAAACTTCGTCCATGAGGTCCCAATGTGATATAATGTGAATTTGCGGCTAACTCTTACTCATTAAAAAAAAAAAAGAACTTTTCCAATGGCATATAAAAGTTTTAGAAAGGGCATGACATTGAAATAAAAACTGATGGTTTGAAAGAATGCTTGCTTTGGTTCTAATCTTATGCTTATACAATTAGTATAAGGTGAACCTTAAAAATTAACTGTTTTTGTTTTGTCATAAAATTATTAAAAGTTGATGTTTAAAATCTTTTTCCTCTGTTTTTTTGTGTGCTTTTTTTATGAAAAAAAAAAAAAGTTTAATGAATATAGGATTAAACAAAACAAATAATGGATTAGATAGGATTTTTAAAAATTTCCCTCAGATTTGATGCTAAAGGTCAGGAGACAATGAAAGATTCAACCTAACCACACATTATCTAGTAGTACAAAATCTTTCACTGTAGTAATTAATTCACTATTTAATATGTCTAAATGAAACATTGAGTGAAAATATTGGAAATTATAAGAATGTGAAATGTTACATCTTGGTCGGTACCTTGACTATTGGTCACAATCCCTTTATGATTCCTCTTATGTCCAGCGCTGTGGTGGTGATTATTGTTGTGATTGTTCTTAGATGAGGGGCTACTGGCAGTGGAAATATTGGTGTTGCTATTGGACGGAGACATGGAACGCAGGTGGGCATCAGCTTCAGCTGTCAACAAAGAACACAAAGTCTGATGGACGTGTTTGTAAACAATAATCAGCAACAAAAAAAGTACTAAAATGATTAAATAATAAAAACCTTTAAAAAAAAAGAATGACTAAACTATAATAAATTAATTATTAGACAAAAATACCTGTGTATAATTCCCTTTCTCTTTCAACCCTGGCTTTGGAGTAGGTCTTGGTTTTTACCCCTGGGATCTTTCTGAGTGCCTACAATTTATTGTAAATGATGTGCAATTAGATATACATGAAGGCAAACAAAAGAAAAGCATTTATGTGTATACAAAAACTTAATATATTTTCTTCCATTTTAGTGAAAAGTATAAAATGCTACACACCCCTGGGTTTTCCTGGGCTGTGATCGGAACCCATTTCAAAACAGTTACTGATGTGTCACCTATTGTCACCCACTTTTTTTCCCTGTGGAGAAAAAAAAAAAAGATGTAACAGCGTCACCTTACTGAAGAGCCTTGAGATGTGTATCAAAGATTTCTGACAGAAAGATAATTTGATTTAAACAAAATAGATAATGGAAAGTTACAGAGCCATCAAACGGTAACAAACAAAAAAACATCACATTTGTTGAGTTAAGTAAAT
>JADKLZ010016368.1:5802-18174 GCA_021533235.1 Biomphalaria straminea | reverse complement strand
GGGTCGTCAAGTAAAAGAAATAATCGTGCACAATTTCAGCTTAAAGCCGACATTGGGTGCGGGAGAAACAAGGTGTACAAACTTTTTTGCCATAAAGACAGAGCTGATAGAAGCTTTGTAAAAAAAAAAATTTTGTTTATTGCTAATTTAGAAGCTTTGTAAAACAAAAAAAAACAAAACAGGTTTATTGCTAAGTTGGAAACTGTTACCAGTTGCCACCACCTCATGCTTTTCTTTAGTCAGACATTTTTTTGTTCATATCCTTCTAGATCCACCATTTGTGGCCCATGACACCCTCAATGCCTGGCAGGAGAAGAATCACCCTTGGTTACAGTTGTCTGATGTACACAGAGAGAGTACTGAAGGTATTCGGGTAACAGTTATCCCCTTCTACATGGGTTGCAGGGTAAGTAACAGTGTCATTCTTAATGAGTTGAAAAGTGGGTTTTTATAACTTCTTTCTACTTGAACATTCTCTGTATGAAACAAGTCAAAAAAAAAGACAGCTTTGAAAATTTTGTAAATTCAGTGAAAGCTTCCAAGTGCAGAGTTTCTTTGTAGAAACTTTACTAAGGATAAGGGTTTTGAAGGAAAATCATATCTATTTTATTTAGTGTTATAGACAATCAATCATTGATCAATCATTAATTCATTCATTAACATGTATGACTAGATTGACCTAGGGACACACAAAGGATGTAATAAGAAGACAACATTACCGTTGGTTCGACAGTTGTTGTTCTTTTCCAATCTGAAAATTTACATGTTTGAATGGTAACTGATCAAGTCCTTAGCTAATGGGCAAAAATCATTGTTTAAATTCTGGCAGTGCATTCATTTGTTTTAAATATTTTTTTTTTTAAATTAAAAGTATAGATTGACTTCGTAAAGATTTAAACCTGACTTTTGACCCTGCAGCCTGCCACTCAATTCTGCTTAAAAATTTTGCTTGTCTGTTTGTTTTTTATAGAAAAGTTTGCACTAAATAATGTTTAATCATCAAGTCAGGTACAATTAAATAAGAACTAATTTAATGGGAAAGGTTAACATCAGTAAAATAATGTGTTCCTTTGTTCATTTTTCAGGAGGCACAACAGACTCACGTCTATTGGGTACGTTCCTTCCTTTCTTTTCAGTATTTTATTTGTTTATTGGTAGACATTTTTGGGGGGTTCCAGTTCTATGTTCCTTTAGGCCAACCCTATGGTTGCCTTTCTTTTTAAAATATGTACATTTCTTCATATGCAAACATATGAAGTTTAAGTAAAAGAAAAAAAAAAATTGTCAGTTCAAAAAGGAATTTAATTTTATCTAGCCACTGGGGTAGTAAAATTCCCCTTTCAGACCTTGTGGTCTATAGGGCAGATGATGTAAAGGTCATCTGTTTCTGGTGTCATGTGGCTGGCACAACGACCAACCGCCTTTGCTTTTCCCCAACTAATGTCAGGTACCCATTAGAGCTGGGGGACTCACAGACGCATAAAGATCCTGAAATTAAACATCCCAGTCTTCACCTGGATTTGAACCTGGGACCTTGGTTCAGAAGCCAAGTGCTGTACTGCTCAGCCACTGTGCCTTTTTTTTTTCTTATCACGATAAGATCACTCACACTAAATGCCTACTTTGGTCATGGGTCAACTTATCTGAACATTCTCTATGCCTAGGGAAACTTTTCATTATTTCTTTCATTTTCTGTCCTGCCTTATTGGCAACACTTTATAAAGAAAGTGAATACATTTTCTTTCACTTGTTATTGTTGTCATAGAAATGGTAAAAGTATAACTTCTTAAAAAAATAAAATTTCTAACCATTTCTATCTGGAGTTGTAGATACAATAGGCCTTATTATTGTCATGAAGATACTAAACATTCTTTGATAATCAAATCAACATAAATCTTCAGTTACGTGTTTACATTTCTATAAATCATTGGTGATTCTTAAAATGCAACTTATTTTACTGCCCTAAGCAGATGCCCCATACAGCAGGGGTTCTCAACCTATGGGTAGTGACCCCCTTGGGGGTTGATTTACGATTTGTCAGGGGTCGCCTAAGACCATCAAAATATGAAATGTATTTATTTGTCTATTCTTCTATTGCTGTATGTGTGTGTGCCGGGGGGGTGTCGCAGCAGAGTGGGGGATTGTAAAAAGGAGTCACCGAGCTTAAAAGGTTGAGAACCGCTGACATACAGATATTTTTAATATATATCTATTCAAGTTTCTTTTGAGCTAGTCAATCTTAATACTTTGTCTTCCCAGCTGCTTCTTATGTCAGTGATGATTTTATTCTATTTTTTTGTTTGTCTATATATTTGAATCAATGCCTTAGTAAAATGAACACTGCATTTTCTTGTGTCTTCAGTGGCGCTACTGTGTTCGGCTGGAGAACAGGGGTACAGAGACTGTACAACTTAGAGAGAGGCACTGGCGGATATTTAGCTTGTCTGGAACATTAGAAACAGTTCGAGGAAGAGGGGTAGTTGGGCAGGTAGGTACATGCCAGGCACTACATATGGAATGCACTTGTTATTGATCAGGCATGTCAAACTCATTAAGGTGCATAAATTCTTACTATGACCTGAGGGGCCGCTGAAAAAATCAGTTCCAAAACAGCCTACTAATTTTATGTAAATTAAAAACAATACAATAGAATACAATAATAAATGGCACACCTGTAGGCCTACATTAGCGAGCTAAATTTCTAGCACTATTGCGTATATAAAAATTAATATGATTACGCATTATTTTCTTTGTACTGATGCTTGACAGCTTTTCTAGGATACAAGTTTAATAATGTCAGGTTTAAGTTTGTTTGTTTGTTTTTTGTTTGTTTTTTTGCCAATGACAATTTCATCACTGATGACAAATTTCGATCAGAAAATCTAAAACTGTGAGGTGCTTTTGAAGCTTTCATTGTGGAAAAGAACTGCTCACAGAGATAAGTGCATCAAACATCAAGTAATCTGGCTACAAATTTCCTCAATTCAACGTACCGTTCAGGACAATACAACTGTCAAATTTTGGCGCAGCCATTTCTATAAACGTTGATTTCAACAAAGAATCTGATTGCTATTCTATTACCTCTAGTTGCACATTACAAGCAGCAATTTCAGAATCAAACGAGAATAGAGACACAAACAACAAAAATTCTTGCTCGTACGGAACAAGGTCACGAAAACGGTCATTGAAAGCATCTACTAACGATTACATTGTTTCTGCCGCAGTGTTCCTATTTATTGCTATTTCTATGAATGCTTCCACCTTTTCTGGACAAATTACTTTAACGACAGACTCCTTCATAAAATCATATTCATTAAATGATTTGCTATGGCTTGCAATTAAAAAAAAAAGTAAAGTTCCCCTTTCAAACCTTGTGGTCTATAGGGCAGATGATGTAAAGGTCATCTGATTCTTTGGCCCACGGTTAATGAGGGTGTCATGGGGCCAGCACAATGACCAACCGCCTTTACTTTTCCCCAACTAATGTCAGGTACCCATTAGAGCTGGGTGGACTCAGGGGTGCCCGAAAATCCCGAAAATAAAAATCCCAGTCTACACTAGGATTCAAACCCGGGACCTCCAGCACAGAAGCCAAGTGCTTTACCCTTCAGCCACCACGCCCTCTGGCTTGCAATTAAGTTTGATAAAATGTAGCTTGCTTTCACTGCAGACTCAACTCTTGTTGTTCAGTTTAACAAATACTATTGTTCAGTTCAAGTAGCTTGTCATCTCTTATTTTCCAGCGTAACAGTTTAAAATTATTTTTATAATTTTTTTAGGTGGCCACGCAGGCCGCATTCAAAGTGGTCACGGGCTGCATGCGGCCCCCGAACACCGAGTTTGACATGCCTGTTATTGATAAAAATGTTCTACTTTTTGAGAAAAACTTGTGCAAGTTAGTGATACAGAATTATATTAATGTTTTCAAACCTTTGCTTCTGAAATATATGTATACACATACATGATATAATAATTAAGCAAAAAATATTTTAAAATAGTATTTCAGCCAGTGGCGTAGCTAGGGCGGGAGGAGGGAGAGGGTCCCCCCCCCCCCAATGAGTGTCCAAAATTTCTTTTTACATTAAATATTACACCATTATCTCATGTCATGATGTCGAATGTCAAAATGCAGGAGCCCCGAAAGAGGTCAAGCCCCCTGGGCCCCCAAACCCCTAGCTATACCACAGAGTTTGTTAGCTCATTTTATTAAATTATAACGATGCATACACTGAAGGGCTTATGAATGCATTAGAACGCTTCCTATCACTGTCCAGCGAAAAAGAAATTTTATTAAATAGATATTAATATATCTATCAATTGCTAAGCTGGGATAACAGTCCTGTAGCACTTATAAGCCCATGCAGTACTGATTGGCTGAAAACAATTGTTAAAAAGAGTTTTGTTGTTGAAATGAATCCCTCAAAATGCCATACCATTGTGTTGTCTATTTATCAAATGGCAGATTAGTGAAAACCAAATTAATTACTGTTGCATGTTTTAAAACTGAAGACTTGCTAGGGGGTTGTGAATCCCATTCTAAAACATTCTAAGCATTTCTGTAAGAGGAAGGATCTGTGGCTGAGAAGTGTCTTTCCCAAAACATTATGTTCATGCCCCCCCCCCTTATCCAGCTAGTGGGTCTGTTCGCTCCAGGGCGTATTCCTGCATTGTAAACTTACAAAGCTCATTATTCTTGTACCACACCATTTTTCTTAGTAAGAATGGCGCAAATCAAAATTACATGGGATGTTGATAGGCTGAGTGGCTAAAACCACTTAGCTATCTATCAAGGGGGCTTGTGTTTGAATCCCAACTCAAGCAGATTTGAATATGCATTATAGCTAGAATCAACAAGGTTAACCTCTCTCAGATACCCCTTTCCCCTGTGCTTCTATCTTAAACAGCATATGAACTCTTTTTCATTGCCAGAAAAAAAAATTGTTTGCATTCACTAGTGGTGTAAATTTGAAAACTATATTAGTTGATAAGGCTTGAATTAGATCTTTTTGTTTATCAAGGGAAAATATTTTACAAGGATCTGTATTTTACTAAAGAAAATATTTTTGAAAATTTAAAATTAAGATCTTCATCTATTCACTATAACTCTCACGTTTTGAGGGGTAATTTTTTAAAAAATTTTGTTTTATTTGATTTGTAGGAACCAGTCCTTTCACCAGAACAGCCAGCCTTCCAGTACTCTAGCCATGTTTCTCTGCAGGCACCAAGTGGACACATGTGGTTAGTATTGTAATCCTTATCTAGTGTATTCTGGTCACAGCAGTCATTAGATTAGAAACAGTTATTTATCAAATAGTCACAGCTTGACTAGGCCCCCATATCCCAACTTATTGGAGATGTTTATAACATGGAGGCAAATCCATGTAATGTAGCAATGTAGTTTGTGTGTATCAGGTGTAGGGAATAGGCTAGTATTGATCAACTACCTATACTTTTATCAAGCTTATATCAACTCTGTCTGTCTGGTAAAAAGTTTCTACACATTATTTCTCCAACACCCAATCTTGGATTAAGCTGAAATTTCACACAATTATTTCTTTAACCTGACAACACAAGAATAAATAAAAACTTTAACCAATTAGTTTATTAACTATTGGTTATTAATTATTTTGTTTGGAATCTTGAACAAGGGAAAGAAATTGTACTTGATTGATTTAGTCTAATACGAAAGTCTTGATCAATGATCACATTGTCTGAAAGGGGAAACTGGAAATTTTTTATTAACAAAAAGATTACTTAGAATAATCTGCAGTGAAACCTCAGCCAATGAAGTGTAAACTTTAAATATTATGTTCACACTATTAGCCAGATATTTGATGTCATCGCTTGTGAGCAGTTAATATGTCAATCTCTGCAATAAGTATTTGTTAATTTTTTACCATTGACTTAACTGTTACATTGGTAGTTACATTGCAATCTTGATGGTATTTTATCTTTCATTGTAGGGGCACCTACAAAATGGAGAGACGAGATGGCACCAGTTTTGACTGTAAAATCCCCCCTTTTTCTTTAGAAAGTAAATCAGACGACTCCAGTCCTCATCAGTTTTTAGGAAGCTAGACAGCACTACATCTGTTATTGTAAATAGATTTTAACTTAATTGCAGTACTTTAATGATGAATAATTATAAACTTGTGTTTGTTCAGTGAGTCACACTGTTTAGACTGAAGTATATATATATATATATATAAAAAAAAAAAGGTACATGGAGTTGATCATTGTGTGAAATATATTTGTACACAACTTTATGTAATTCAGCTGATGGAAATACTGCTTACATACATCACCATATATAAGAAAGTAAGAGTTATGTATAATGCAAGACATCTAGTTTTCACCCTGCTCATTAGTTTACTCTAAAGCTGGCACCTGAATGTTGTGTGTTGCTACTGTATTTTAATCCTAAACCCAACCAGGTCATTTCAATTCTCAAATGGATTTTTTTTCTGGTAATAAATTATTTGTAAAAAAAAAAGTCTTGTTATTCAATGGTTTCTTTTATTTCATAGATGAATTATGTCCTTCTCAAGTGTAACATTGTCAATGACTTAGTAGTATAAAAAAAAAAGGGATTACTTAACAATGTAAACTAAGGAATTTTATGCATGAACAAGTCAAGACATCAATTCCACAGTTTGTATTTAATGTCACACTTAACATATTAGTGTGCACAGTACAGATGACAAAGTCAACATAATCCACACAAGACTTTAGCCAATTTATTGTAGACAGACACCCAACTTTTTTTTTTCTCAATACAAAGTCCAATGAAGTAGCATTAAAAATAATACTTAAAATCCAAGTTCGCTTGTATTTTCTAATCACCATTGCCATAAGTCAGATATGAATGTGATTGGGGGAAAAAAAAATATTCTAGCAATGCAATGGGTAACAAGTATCTTGATAGACAAAACAAATGTCTACATAAATTTGGAATGGCTACAAATATTCTTGATTACAAATCATTTGGCTCCATGGTAGTAGCTGAGCTACTTCACTTGCACATCACACACACACACACAGATTCCAGTTCAACTCACAGAGTTGACCAACTTGTCCACATCATTGGTAACACACAAGTCTTAGTACTGGTACTATTTACAAACTTAAAACAAAAAAAAACATTTATTTACAATCTAGTGATGGGGAATAAAAAAGAATGTTCAAATTCTAAAAAGGGGGTACCATAACAGTAATGCCAGTCCTGTTAACATGTCACCTGATACAAAGACTATAATATTTTTAGTACTCATCTCTGGGAAATGTTTAGTGCTGCTGGTACATTTTCTATGTCCTCCCACAATGAGAGAGATGCAATGTACGAGATGGAATCATTGCCCAGGATTAATTCCATATCAAACATGATTGTAAATTCTGACAGTCCAAATATGTTGGTATATAAAGCCAGGCACCACATAAACAGACTTAATAGATAAAGCCAACATAAATTTTTAAAAAATTCCAATCAAAATGTACATCACATGTTTACCACTAAGGCATGTAATTATGCTGAGCCACTAGCTTCAATTATGGATTTAAATAGTGGCATGAAACTTCATGACAGCCTAGTAAATATTTAGATTATATGACACATCTAGTTTAAATTGTAGTTGTCATTGATTATTCAAACTCTTTTTGTAAAAATAATTTTTTGTAACTGCAAAAATGAATTCAATAATTAACAAGGCAAAAGCTTGAGCAAAAAAAAATATTTTTTAAAAAAACTCTTTCTCTCCTGATCGACAATGCCAATGTTGATTTGACTTTCATTAAACTAATTTGATTATTGGATTTATAAACTTTAATTTGAAAACCAATAATTGAATACCAAATATAACATTTTCTGTTAACAAAACAAAAAAGTTATTGAAGTTTAATCACGAAAGGATAATGAAATACAAATGAGCAAAACAAATAATACTATCGGAAAGAGTGAAACAATTATGAAGAGAAAGAGTTAAACTAGTGCTGAACAAAAGTACATTATCCTCTTGTGTTAATTAAATAATAGGTGCAATCTTAATTAGATGAGAAGAAACGAAGAAATTTTTTTTTTTAAAGTAATTCCTTAAACTGAAGATTTTGTAATCAGGTTGACTTCTATTGTAAATCATGGACATTTAAATTCCGGACAGAAATGTATCCAAGTTTACATGTTGATATGAAAAAGTTAATTTAAAAAATAAGCATTAAATATATTGAAAAGTATATAGTTTGAAATTTGGTGGTATTCTTGAAGATATTACAATAAGTTACAAGCAGATAGAAACAATTGAAAAATTCATTTGAGAAAACATTATACACCATTTTAGACCAATGTTGAGAAAACTTTGGATTCAAAAAATTGCCAGTTTTTTTTTCTACACAAATTGCTGTATTAAACGTTTTCAATGTAATTTTGTCAAAAATCCTCAAACTCGCAGACTCAAATACGAGGTACAAACTTCCAATTCAAAAGAGTTATACTAGCCAACAAGGGGCATTATAAATTATTTCCACTCCATTTACAAACCAATTTTAAAAAGGTCTGACAATCACCATATACTTGATTGTAGAGTATTTATTATCTACATGTTCTATTTAGCTGTATAACGACACAACCCAGAAACAGGTTTTAGCTTTGGTTAGCCCTGGAGATCTTCAGAACTTGTTCATACAATTAGTGATAAAGTGAAATGTAAAAAAACAAAACTTTCATTCTAATAACACAACCTGACACTGAAATAAACAAATACTATGGAAACAACTATACTTAAAACTCAACAAAAAAAATTAATTACAAATGCAAAATGTATTATTATTAATGTTTTGTAACAAATAGTAAAATAACCTTTTTATAAACAAATGGGAATGATAATCAACTTTCCAATATTAAGATCCAGTTTTGGGTTTCTTTGTACTTGGCTCATCAGATGAGGATTCCCTTTCCAATTCTGGTGGACTGGTAGAATCTGTTGATACAAAACATAGTACTATGAACAACTTTATAACCTCTATCTAGAATGACGATCAATATCTCTCTTTAAAAATCTCAGCAATGACAAAATGTGACAACTCCAGAGATGTTCTAAAAAAGATTTCAACAGTAAACATGAATACTATACCATTTGTTTCTTCTGCCTTATTTTTGGTTTTGCCTCCATCCTCTTCGTCTCTAACCATGCTTAAAGCTGAAAGAAAAGAAAAAAAAATCAACATACTTCTAACAAAATTTCAGTCAACATTTGAAAATGAAACTATCTTGCCAAATGTTTTTTTTTAATGAAAACCCAGGAGAAGGGGTGCCACTTGTACATATGTAAATTCTCTGATCTTTAGCAGTCATGAAACCTAATATATGCAAACCTTACAAAGACTGAAATTAAGTTCAGACTACATTGTTTATAGATGGGAGGAAAAAATATACATAGTTTCATTTTATATTGTAATACTACTATTGTAAATTCTTCGCTGAACTAATCAAAGGTAAATATATATTAAATTAAGAAAGAAAAAAAAAATACTCAAGCCAAAATGTACAAAATATACACTTGCAAAATGATATCAAACCAATATAATAGAGAGTAAATACCTCCATTTAGTAAATATTTAAATTTACAATGAATGGCTCTGATAAGAGATGTAGATTTAATTCATAGAAAGGATATACATGTGACTTGTGAGGCTTTATAACTAGGTAGTATGTTAACAATGACATTAGCCATTAAGTTGGCTTTACTGGGTAATGCCTTCATTAAGCAGACAACTTTATTAACATTCTAAATCTTAAATGTCATCAATATTATCAAAATAACTTTCCACAAATGGACACTGAGTGAAAGCTAATTTTTTAATTGTTTGTTTGTTTACTGGAAACTTTGTATATGTTTGTTTTATATGTTATGGATGTTCCTTCATATTTGGAAGATAATATTCATCCTGGCCTAAACCTCCATGCAGGACAACAGGGGAGGACAGGAGCCATGGGTTTGAACCCGAGACAGTACCGAGCGCAAACCACACGACCAGGCAGCCATAATAATTATAACATGGCACATAAGGATAGGTTAAGTCTGAAAGACTTTTGCTGAGATTTAATTTTATCATTGTATATCTTAATCAGATCTTTCCAAGGGCTTAGATCTAGAATCTAATTGAGATTATTTTAACCCTGACTTATGCATCTATTTTGAAAAAAAAGCATTTTGAGGCAGAAATTTATGTGGTATTTGAAGCTGAGCATAAATGAATGTTCAAACATGTGAAATACTCTAGATACACACATAGCATGTTTTACAAACAATTGTTACATCTATTGACTATTTCAAACCATGCTTATTGCACATGTTATGTAACGTGGAAGCCTTGCAGGATGTGGTATATGTGATATACAATTTTATTCTAAAAGGAAAGCTCGATTGGACTTACGTAAATTATGCTGGACCTTGAATTTTTCTCAAAGCAGGCTATACAAGAGGGAAAAAAAATGAGCCCCCTGGATTTAATGGATATCATGGGAGAAGTGCCCCCCCCCCCTGCACATAATGTAGACAACAACGTGTGGTTTACTGACCTACTCTCATCTGCGGGTCTGCATAATTACTGTCATGGGAGTACTCATTGTTGTCATTATGTTCACTGTGCTCGCTGTTCTCTGGAAACGACATGTTCGAGTCATCATTAAGATTCTCCGAACCAAATGATCCAATAGACTGCTGGGTAGACTCTTCTGTATAGACTACAGAGCCTGGGGAGCAGAAACAATCAAATAATATAAAAGTCACTTAATACAATTGTAGTGATTATAGCAGAACTAATTTTCTGCATAATTCTTAGCAGAGCATGAAACAGCTGACAATGAGACATAACATTATAAGAAATGAAGTTCTTTAAAATATTGTTATTTCAATAACTTTGACAATAAACTAACTTTAGACACCACCAAAGTCTCATTCCAAAACTTTCCCCTAATGATTACTCAAAGTTACTGTGCCAATAGAAGATACTTTATTTTTCCAAATACTGGTATTATCCTTTCATAAGGAATACAGATAATTAAATTGTAAACTTCGTCCATGAGGTCCCAATGTGATATAATGTGAATTTGCGGCTAACTCTTACTCATTAAAAAAAAAAAAGAACTTTTCCAATGGCATATAAAAGTTTTAGAAAGGGCATGACATTGAAATAAAAACTGATGGTTTGAAAGAATGCTTGCTTTGGTTCTAATCTTATGCTTATACAATTAGTATAAGGTGAACCTTAAAAATTAACTGTTTTTGTTTTGTCATAAAATTATTAAAAGTTGATGTTTAAAATCTTTTTCCTCTGTTTTTTTGTGTGCTTTTTTTATGAAAAAAAAAAAAAGTTTAATGAATATAGGATTAAACAAAACAAATAATGGATTAGATAGGATTTTTAAAAATTTCCCTCAGATTTGATGCTAAAGGTCAGGAGACAATGAAAGATTCAACCTAACCACACATTATCTAGTAGTACAAAATCTTTCACTGTAGTAATTAATTCACTATTTAATATGTCTAAATGAAACATTGAGTGAAAATATTGGAAATTATAAGAATGTGAAATGTTACATCTTGGTCGGTACCTTGACTATTGGTCACAATCCCTTTATGATTCCTCTTATGTCCAGCGCTGTGGTGGTGATTATTGTTGTGATTGTTCTTAGATGAGGGGCTACTGGCAGTGGAAATATTGGTGTTGCTATTGGACGGAGACATGGAACGCAGGTGGGCATCAGCTTCAGCTGTCAACAAAGAACACAAAGTCTGATGGACGTGTTTGTAAACAATAATCAGCAACAAAAAAAGTACTAAAATGATTAAATAATAAAAACCTTTAAAACAAAGTACGACTAAACTATAATAAATTAATTATTAGACAAAAATACCTGTGTATAATTCCCTTTCTCTTTCAACCCTGGCTTTGGAGTAGGTCTTGGTTTTTACCCCTGGGATCTTTCTGAGTGCCTACAATTTATTGTAAATGATGTGCAATTAGATATACATGAAGGCAAACAAAAGAAAAGCATTTATGTGTATACAAAAACTTAATATATTTTCTTCCATTTTAGTGAAAAGTATAAAATGCTACACACCCCTGGGTTTTCCTGGGCTGTGATCGGAACCCATTTCAAAACAGTTACTGATGTGTCACCTATTGTCACCCACTTTTTTTCCCTGTGGAGAAAAAAAAAAGATGTAACAGCGTCACCTTACTGAAGAGCCTTGAGATGTGTATCAAAGATTTCTGACAGAAAGATAATTTGATTTAAACAAAATAGATAATGGAAAGTTACAGAGCCATCAAACGGTAACAAACAAAAAAACATCACATTTGTTGAGTTAAGTAAAT
>JADKLZ010016359.1:205805-227435 GCA_021533235.1 Biomphalaria straminea | reverse complement strand
CTTAGCCTTAAAAACCGTAACCACAAACCAGTCCTTTTCGGCCACCCAAGAGGGGTGTTCACTCGGCAACCACGTTGAGGTAGGGGCTGGACATTAATGTATAAACAAATAAAGCCAGTCTCATTATGTCTCATAGCTCCGGAATGTTGAATTTGTTCACGGGTTGACCCAAATTCACCCTGACCTCAGCACATCGGCGCACGAAAGTTTTTTTGTTGTTTTTTTTCATAGTAAACCTGAATTAAATTTGTTTACTCGACTATCGTTTTCGTCAATGTAGATAACACCTTGAACTACAAACGGATAGAAATATTACTTATTGCTACTTTTCCTTCTCGTAACTTGTGTATTTGGACATACCGAATATTGTGGACTTTAACTTATTGGACTACCAGATCTATATATTGTCAAGTATTAAACTAATCTTTGACGTAGCTAGGGTGGGGGAAGGAGGGGGAGAATTAGAAAATCCCCCCGGGCCCCCACTAGAGGGGGCCCCCTAATGTGTGATTTTTACATTGAAAATTAAATATTAAGCAACTGCAAGAGCCCTAAAAGAGGTCAAGCTCCCCCTCGGCGCCCCCAAACGATGGAAAATTCCTAGCTACGCTCCTGAAACTAATAGTATTATTTGAGTACTTTCTCATTACTTCTGTATTTTGACATTATAAGGACATCCCGTATATTGTGGAGTACTGAACCAATTGAATTACTATAGTGTCAAGTTTTAAACTAATTAGATTATTGGAGTGCCTAGTATCATTTTGTATTATTGTAACACGTATTTACGTCATTAACTACAATATTATTATTATTGCAATTATTTAAACATTTTTTTAATTATTTTTTTTTTATGTCTGCTGTGCGTTCTTGAGTTGCTTACTCGTATGATGAACGGTGACCTGACACCCCAGAAGATTCTGCACTGTTGTGTGAAAAGAGTTGTCATCTTTTCCTTAGCATCAGACAGATAAGTTGAGTTTTCTTTTATTGTCTGTTGTGTCGGGCACTAAGGGTCGAATCGTGCATTACCTTGTCAGTAATGGAGACAAGGGGCGAACTTATTAGTTTTTGTTTGTGTTGATCTTTTTATACCTCTTGTGAGATATAAGTAAAATTGTTACTTTTAACATAACCTCTAAGTTAATTTAAATTTTAAAATTCAGTAATGTTCCTTTTTTTTGGTCATCATGTGTGGCTTTAAACCTCGTTCGATTGATGTACTAACAGAAAAGACTAAGTTGATAGGAATTGAAGGGAAGGAATTAAAATATTTTGTATGAAACCAAAAAAAAAACTAGATTTAGAGAGACTATCCATAGAAGTCCAAATTAAAGACAATCAGAGGAAAGGAAACAAATAAGGGAGGTGGAGGACAAAAAGTTAGAGAGAGAACTGGAAGTAAAACTGTCATTACAGGGGAGTGTTTCCTATATGGTAGAAATGGGCATTTCTACTCTAAACTGTAATTCGATAGAAGAAAACAGAACGTATAACATTAGCAATCTTACTGAGCATAACATGTCAGACACAGCCGATGATGATACTGTTAGTGAGAGACAAAATAAAAGAGAATTAATTGAAAATGTTTTAATTAAAGAGGAACTAAATAGTTGTCAGTATGTTGCTTATGATAGTAGTGAGATAGAAGATATTGGAGAAGTTATTGAATATGTGTTAATTAACAAGGAACTTACTGACTGTCAGTTTATTGTCAATAATATTGTTCATTTTGTTACATCATTCCATGAAGTACACAAACCAGTGAAGAAAGTAAATCTAATTAATGAAGTTTTTGAAGTTGTTGATAATAAAGTAAAACCAGACCCCAACATACTAGAAAGGTTATTGTACCTAAGAATCCCAAGAAAAAGAAAAAAGAGGTATTGATGTTGTATTTCCCCTCTCCCTGTTGCTGAGAGCGAAATGTCCACGAGGGTCACAGGAATCCCCGAGTGCGACTTGACATCGAAGAAGATTCAGCCAAATATTCGTGTGTTTTTTTATTGTGTTGTACAAAGCCTATATTATAGAGTTGAAGCTAGGTGCTGAAACAAGATGCGAGACATACATTTATAGAACATCAATGAATAGCAGCACCGGGTGCTGCCGTTTCCAGGGTCGCAGATTCGGGCCCCGATCGACGCAGTCCCTTATTTTTCGTAGCATTTAATTCACTACTTTCTCTCTTTAAAACTTTGTCCCCGGTACTGCTATTCATTTATGTTCTATATATTTATGTACAAACCCTAATAGTATTTGTATTATGTATTTATCTAAACAGTGTACCCGAAATAGCTTGCGGCGTGTTGTAGACCGCATCCTTCATCCGGTATAGTACCTCAGTACAAAGAGGCATCACTAGCGTGAGTGTCTAACGCTAAAAAGATACCTGAATGGAACGTGACCACAGATCATTATCTACTAGCTAAAAAGGTCAAGCCTGAATAATTGCACATGATAGTATTAAGTTGTAATTGCCAGTATTTTATTTTTTCCCCTTTGCTCCAAAATAATGAGAAAGGATTGTTCATTTCCGTAAATTATTGTGTTCATTTTCGTGGGTTATTGTAAAGGCTTACGAGTTAATCTTTTCTTTGTTACTGTTGATTTGCATATTAAATACAAACTTAGACATAGTTCAAATTGTAATTGAACTCTCAATGCCACATTTTTTTTCAGATTTTTTTTTCATTTATTATTTGCTCTCTTTGTTGTAAAAAGTCTCATATTTTCAACAGATTTCTCTAACTGGACATTTTCTTTTCTTAGGTTAAAATGGGTTATTTCACCGTCATGAATATTATATACATTAGATATATATGTTAATATATTGTTATATATAAGTATGTTTTTATATGTATGTATAAATATGTATATATTTGATTGTTATATCCCCTAGTTGTGAAAGTAAATAGTCAATGCAATGTGCTGCACATGTTAGAAACTAAATGATTTGTCTTCCTTGAATGTGTGAGAGAATGTGTTAAGTCAGTAAGGTCTTTCTTCCAGTCCATAAAGGTTGGACTTTTACTTCCTGGACTGGTGTTTGGTATTATTCATAATTATTGTGGTTTATTTGAAATTATTAAGTATTAAAGTATCATTATTATTTCAAGTAAAGTATTAGTGATATTCTGGAGTTGGAGTTAAATATAGCTAGTAGTAATTGTTAACATTGTAAAACAATTATCAAGCCCCTATCGAGCCACAGGAACCAAGTGTAGCTAAGCTTAAAGGAACCCTGACAGTCATCAGCCTTGTAATTGAGAGTCCAAAGAACGCTTCTGGTTCTGGCTTCAATGGCTTACTACTGATAGTAGCTGTGAGTTAATAGTTGGAATATGAAACGTATTAGGTCAATTATTTATTAATAAATCCTTATAACGGTAAACGATATTTTCTTAACCTCGGCAACATCAATTATACCTATTTATACCTTGAACCTTAGATGTTGGGAAGCAAAGATTTAATTGTAGTCTGTAGACGTATTATTGATATCTATGTTTAAATCTACTGTTTTATAGATCTAAGAGCATTAGGAAAACTAAATATAGAAGACAAAAAAAACTCATCCACACCCTCCATACCAAAAAAAAAAAAAAACACCACAGCTGTTCAGCTGTTTGAAATGACCTGCACAGATAGACGTAGTGAGCCTACAAATGTTGTCTTAGTGTATTGCGTTGTTTTTTTTTCTTGGTCATACGCACGCAATAGTGTTGGGTGGTCAGTCAAAAAAGATAACACATGGGCATGGTCAGTCAAACATAGATAATTTTTACCCTTCCACTAGTTACAGAGGTCAAAGTTTTCTTTTTTTACACTCCAGCGTATTATTTATTTGTTTGCTAGATCTAACTGCGGTACTATTGTTCAATTTCTTTAATGCGATTTTAAATTTTTCAGTTGGTTTTTCTGTTATTCATTTAGTCAAAAGAATTCAACAATTAAATTAACTTTCTTTCTAAAGGTTTTAAGTTTTAATACAGGGCCAAAAATACACAAACACAAACATGCACATCATTTTATTTTTTTTTTTTATTGTCCAAAGAACGTATGAAAGAAACTTTAAGTGCAAAGAACGTATGTTAGAAACTTATTAGTTAATTATTACTTATTAATTAATTTATTCGTGGTTTCAGTAAATGTTATAAAAGGGAACGATAGTAAGCCCATGGGTGTCATGTGTGTAAAAAGTCGTGCCGGTCTGATACACAGGTTCTGAGTATCCTAAGTAAAAAAATAGTAACAAAGAGTAGTTACTTGACTGTCAAAAATTATAAACAAAATCGTTATCAAATCAAAGACACTTAACTGCAGGAGTAATATTTAAGTTAACATGTTAGAAAAAGCATTTAACCGTAATATTTTTGACAGTGTAATATCCTGTTTTAGCACGCTTTGATTTTTTTCATTCTGGCTTAAAATGGTCAATGTCTATCAATAAATTAGGTGTCAAGGGCCAAATAAATAAAATAAGATTTGGGGGTTTTTAGCTCTCCATTTAATTAGTTATTGGCTCAATGGTCTATGTAATCTCGCGATTTTTGTTCTGTGTAGCTAAAGGTCACTCGTTTAGGTGTGTGTGATCTTTGTGATCTCTACAGAGTGTTTACGTCCATCGTATCTGACTTGTCAATCATTGAACTCAATGTGATGGACTAAACAATACCTCTGGAAATATACCAGGTTGCCTTAGTAAAGGCGTGGCTCTTGTAGTCCAGCCTCCTAAAAAAGATTAAATACTAAGTAAACAAACTCAGTTCCCTTGAAAGTTCTGACCTCTAGAGAGTGTCAATACGCTGACATTAAATTACTTCCATCGTATTTAACTTGTGGTCACATGCCTTTGACATTGATGGAGTGAGGTCCATTTTATGCAAATCAAATATGTGTACTTTGTACTATTCGGTTTACTATCCGGTAGTGATATACGACCGGAGCCGGATATTGCCGAATAGTGAAGAAATGCAGAATATTCGTCAGAAGCCGGAGCCAGAGCGCATATCCGGTGTAAACCTAACATGTAAATATATTTATGCTATGTATATACGTTTATACGTACGGTTAGGGTTTCTGGTCGTTAGGGTTAGTTTTTTTTTTTTTTTTTAATCCCCCCCCCTTCTCAAAACGTCTTGACCCGCTAGAGACCCAAAAAAAAATCGAACCATAACAAAGCAAGAAAAAAAAAACGAGGAAAAAGCTTTTAACACCATTTTTTATAACATGACTTATATACTGAACTTATTGCATTGCAATAATACTTTCTATGAAGCCTATTTAAAAAACAAACAAACATTTTTTTTTGTCTTTATTTTGACATATGTTTTGTTTTGTTTTTCTTTATCAAATTTTCTATTCCGTCCATTTTAAAATTTAAAATCCTTTTTTCTTAATCTTTTTTTTATTACTCACTTTATCAGTTAATCTTTATGTCTTTAATTTCTTGCCTTTTAATAAATCACTATTTAAACTTTAAAACACTGAATCAACAAATCAGCGTTATCCTAATTTCTTTTTTTATGTACATCTAGAATAAATGTTAATTTAGATCCAGTCGTAATAAAAATATTTTCAATACTAAATAAATCAAACTTTAAGAAAACAACATAACATGGATTTGGTTTTGTTAATTGCATCTGTTTATTTTAAATGTATTCATAAATAGAAGGTTTTAAAAAAGAGAAAATATGTAAATTTAAACACTAAAATATGGAGCGAAATATTTTGTTTTCTATTAAGCTTCGTAGATTGTTGTCTTTACTACAAAACAGAACTCTAAACATTGAATACAAATCTTTTTGCGGAAAATTAACTCCTTCCGTTTTGTCGTTAAAAGCTAAGCTGTTTCACGAACAATATATGTACTGTATAAATTTGTTTTTTTTTTTGGCCATCGCAAGTGAACGATTTAGTGATGAGTGAATTATTCAGTCAGGGCATTCATTCATATGTTATAGAGATACAGTCTTTGTCAAAGAAATAAACTTTGTTCTAATTTTTTTTCCTACATGACATAAACCCAAATGAAATAACATTATTGATAATTGTCACATATAAATGTGTATATGTATGTATAATCTATTTTTACACTCTGCGCGAATGACCGGAAGTGTGTCAGTTGTGAGAAGGAGTCCAGCTTGTTGTGATATGCCGTACTGATTATTAAAGTCTCTCTGTGTTTGATCGAGTGTTACTTGTTTATTCGTTAATACAGCTGAACCAAGGACACCTAGACGTATCGAGCCCTAAGAAAGTTTTTAGCGAGTCATAAGTTTAAATATTATAAAAGAGATGTGACAATGATGTAAATCGAATGTTATTATTTAAAACTTTGGAACACACTTACAAAATTTGTTTTTTTAAATTATATAGGCCAATCTAATTTTTAACAAACAAAGAAAATAAATAACATATTGGGATAAATCAAGAATATAGGTTTCTATTTAAACGATTAACAAAAATTATAATAAATCATAGTAGAGCTTTATTTCGATGTTAGTGTTAACTAAGTATTTTAAAATAATTATTAATAAAATGTTAGTGCCACAAAACAAAAAAAAACATGCCTTAATAACAATGTTTTTCAAAAAAAAAAAAACACAATTATTTTAATTTTTTTTTTTGTAATGCAATGATTATGTCATTGAAATTTTATATTACACATTTTAATTTTTTATATGAATTTTTTTTTTTTTTAAATAGTTCGTTTTCATTATTTAAATAGTTTACGAAATAAATAAGAATTATGCATATACTTTTGAAGTATTTTTTACTTTTTTTATTTTGTTTATTAAAAAAGATGTAGCAATAAACTTGTTACCAGTATCGACATTCTCAACAACTATAGTACATTTATTGTCATATTTGTAATAATGCTTTAAAGTTGTACCATCTTGGGTCAATTTTGAGGTAACTTCCTTAGGTGAACAGACTTCACTTCCATGCTTAAAAAAATGATTAGCATAAGTCATAGAACTTGAGAAATGTAAACCTTTAATTTCCATTAGTTTTGAACATTTTTCAACAATGGTAGTAAATTGTGCATTGTACTTTTCTTTAACAGTATCACTTGTCATAAATTCTTTTATTTTCTCTTTATCTTTTTCCTCAAGTAGTCTTAGATTTTGTGTACCAAGATTTTCATCTTCAATTATTTCTATAATATTGTTGTATCAACACATGCACAAAAATCACTTACATTTTCAACTTGTTTTAGATTTGCAAATTTTATCATAACGTCGAAATACATTTCTGTTCTTTTATTGTATAATAAAACATAACATAAACGTTTGATTTCAAAGGGTTTAATGTTAGCAAAAATAGTTTTATCATGAATAGTTACATCTCTTAAATTTTGTTTAAATAATTGGGAAAGATTAATTTCTCTTTCAATTATTTCTCTATCGAAGTAAAGTTCATATTTTTTGGAAACATTTGCCATGTTTTTGACAAATTGGGAAAAAACTAAATCACCATTCTTTAATTGCTCAGTATTTTTTAGAATGTCTTTTTTTTTCCTCTTTTTTTAGAGTATTTAAGGTAAAAGGGTGAATCTTTAATACACCATTTATATCATATAAGGGCAAAATTTGGCCTATCTTTGTACCTTTTGGTGTAAAATGTAAAATGTGTAATATGTTATCATTTTTTTCCTTTTGATTATATTCTAATAAAGATTGCCTTATGTCTGACTTACTTTTTAACATAATTATATTCACACACTTTTTAACAATTCTAATAAAAACAAATACAACACTTTGTATCAAATGGGTAAAAATAAATATTGTTAAATGATAGAAATATATTTTAGGCCTTTCCCAGTCGAAAACTTCTAAGATCTTTTTTTTTTTTTTTAGTTTGCGAATGAGTGTTTTATGCTAAATCAAAGTTAAACTTGCCACTTAAACAGATATGGGTCTATGAGCTACTCTAAAAATGTTGTCATTCTTCATGTACTTCTTACTTTTCTCGAAGTTTTTGAATTCATTTGAAAGTTCTTCTGGATCGTTTTTACAATTACTACCACTAAAATTTTTAGTTATATCCGAATAACAGCTGGGCTCCCTTGATTGTGTGACAGGTTCTTCCGGATTATTTTTTCGAATCCACCAAATATGATGATCAGGTATGTCATCCGGTTTATAAAGGCTTTTAATAGAGTAGCCTTCTATGTCAGGTCCAACGTTTAAATCTTTTTGCCAATGATCTATTGCTTCGTCCAAAACTTTTAAAGCATCGCTTTGTTCTATTTTCTTACCAAGTGTGTTTTTGTCATTTCTTTCTATTTGAAAATCTTTGAAATCCTCCAAAAGAAATTGCAAAGCCGATCGATATTTTAATATATTAGGTCCTTCTCTCGGTTGAAAATTGTAGCCGCAAAATTAAAATTGCTGAGAGTATTTTACCAATGTTCAGGGCCGGATTAAGCCAATTTGGTGCCCTAGGCACAAACCCACATGGGTGTCCCCTTCTGCCCGGACCTCCGATCCTCCATTGACAGCTGGTATGTTCAATATTATGCAAAAAACTAACAAAGACAAACGATTATTAACACATATGTTTGTACTACCGTCACTCATATAAAACCTACAAGGTATTTCTGTATTATAGTAGTTTTTCTTTTTATTAAAAATAAAATTTTATTATGAAATACATTTTAAACATAGAAAATTTAATAAATCACACAAAATCCTTTATTTCAACAGCATCCACACAGTTGTTTTTCAATGTGGCGATAATAACTGAGAAAGTCAGAGAGAGCACACATTTACATTCTAAAGTTCTTTTTTCTAGATTTACGTTTGGCAAAGTTTTTGATTACATCATCAAAGTTAATTTTGCGCAACAAGTCCGCCTCAATCATCAGCAGAAACAATGAATCAAGCCTTTCTTGTTTCAGTGTTGATCTACTTGGATTTTGTGTACGTTTCAACTGAGAAAAAGAGCGCTCAGTTGAACAGTTCGTGACCATTAATGTTAAAAATATGCGCAAGGCGATCTCAATGTTTTAAAAAAAGCACACTTGATGTTGTCTCTAGCTATTACTTTGTAGAGTTCTGCATGACTGAACGTGTTGTTCTCAGATTTTGATTCACGAAACTGGTGGCGAATATATGAGTGGAACTGTTGTAGTTCAGTATATGAATTATTGTTCAGATCTTCAGGATAAGCATTAATTAGTGCTTCACAACACTGCAATGTTTTTGGTACATCGACCAAACAAGAAAATAGAACTACTATATCATTATATACCTTCGCTCGTCTACTCATCTCTGCCTCAAGTTTATCAACAAATCGCGTAGAAAGTAGATATACGAAATTTGTCTCTGGCATTCAGTGAGACCTCAGAGGCATAACCATCAATGACCACTGTCTTTCGTTTACTATTACGGGTCAAAGTTGCCTTATATTCCACACCTGGTGTTAGTTCTTTTGCAGCTCTTCAAATCTTTCAAATTCATTCCTAGATTCACGCAAGTGATCTGCTAGTGAGGAATACAAATCAGCACACGTTACGTTTTAAATTCACATGCTCATTTTGTAGAGCTTGACTGACCCTATGAAAATGTTGTAACACTTCTTCCCAAAAGACAAGCATGAAAGCAAATTCTAATTCTTGGATCTTCTTTGCAATGTTTTCTGCTTCTCTTCTGGTATTCCCTTCTGTGACTGGTTTTCTTGTAAACATTCTAACGCTTCTATAATCTGAGGATGAGACTTTACAATAGCTTTGTTGCCACAACATGTTCCTCCCAGCCATTTAATGTCACGTCGACAAATTAGCACTATTCACAATAGTTTTCACTAGCAGACCAAAACGGAAGTGAATTTGTAGCTAGGCATTAGTGCGTTACGTAGCATAAACATCTCGTATAAAAGTAAAAAAAATAGCACAAAATGCCTCTAAGAAAAATAGCTAAAAATTGGATGGGGATATTTTACCCCCAGGTTGTGGGATCAAGGTTAAATAATGTGCGATTCAATATTACATTTGCGTTTGCTAATGTCATGTCTATTTCGCGCGGCTATCAGGACAATATACACATTTTTCTTGCGGACTTGTGGTGCCCCCTCAAACGTTTGGTGCCCTAGGCACGTGCCTTGTTTGCCCAATGGTTAATCCAGGCCTGCCAATGTTATTATCTAAAACAGCACCTATATTATTTTTTTCTGTTGAGATGACTGTTTTCGTTTCTTTATAAGCCGAAAAAAATTCGATTAAAAATTGTTTACAAAGTTTTTTTGATATCACAATTGCTCAATTCGTCTAGTACACGTTTAAAGCCTTGAAAACATTCCACTTTTTCAGTTGTCATTATAATGCCTTAATTATCAATATCTGGAGAAGAAGAAAATTTAATAATTTTTTTTAAAAATAATTGAGTGAATTTCATGATAATAATGAATGAATACATAACATTATACGTTTTATCTAGAGATGTGTTTGTCGTGTGTGCGTAAAGTTTTCTTTTCGTGTTCAATTGGTGTGTTTTAATGTCTAGGAAGTAGTTTTTATTGGTCGTGTTTTGTTGTCAATAATAGTGTGTGTGTGTTCGTCACGCTTCGTTCCCGTATTGCCTTTGCATTGGAAAGAGCATTTTAGCTGGTTACGTTACTATTCTCAATTTCCCCGTTTTAACGGTACGTAAGTATACAGTTTTAGTAAATAGGCTGATCTTTCAGTACGGATGTGGCAAGTGAAGCGTTACTTAATGTAACGGCATCACTAAATTTAGGTTTTCTGTTGTTGTTTTTTTCGGGGCTTAGGCGTGGGGCTTTGAGGAAGAGTTTTATCATCTTGCCGTTGGTTGCCCGACTTTACCTCAGTGTCTTATTTGTACAATTTTTAATGCAATGTTAAACCACCATGATTCATTGATTGGCAGACATTCTATACATTGATTTTGCAAAACCCGTATTACGCCACTGCAACCTATGCGACCGCAGTGGGCCCCGCACTTTCAAAGGACAGGTAATTTCATAGGGCTAGCACTTTAATAGGACCCGCGCTAATTCAAGGTGTATAAATTATTAAATTAGACCATTTTTTAAACTTAAAACAGATTTCCCGCACTCTCCTGTTGAATTACAAGGAGCTTCTAAAAATCTCCAGAAATTGCAAATTATACGAAAAATTCCTTAAAATATACTGAAATATATAGAAAAAAATTGTCATTTTGGGGTGTCATTCAATATGGAACGAGACGTAGTGGAAGATCAAAAAGAACATTGCGACGAAGTATACTAGAGGAAGCCGAGAGGAAGCCGAGAGGACAGAAAAGAGCTGGGAAATCATAAAAAAACTTGCAAGAGACCGTGGAGAGTGACGTGTTTTTGTCGAGGCCCTATGTTCCATGAGAAACGCAAAGGAACGATGATGATGGTGAATCAATATGGAAAACGCCAACTTACGCGCAATAAATAAAAACGGCATTTTGCATTAGCCGTACTTTTGTAATCTAGTGAAAGGAGCATATCAAGCCTCACACTAATGAAAATTACTTCGTAATGTAATTATGTACGTAGTAAAGAAAGAATACAATGCATTGGCGATATTATTTTCTAATACAAACTCTTAAATTTCACTTATTATTCGCTTCCCTATTTAAACGTGGCCCCGTGAAATCCGCTTCGCATAGAGCTCCACAATGCTGAAGTCCGGCCCTGCTATTTACTGACGGGTAAATATATAGAGTAGATTACTTGTTCTATTTCCATGTCTTCTTGGTCACAATGGTTAAGTCCAGCGCTGCTATTTAGTGTTTGTTAATTGTTTGTTTTTCGTGTTTCGGATGCTCCTTGAGGGTTTAAGATTGAAGTTGAAGAGTCCGGCAGGACGAGGAGGGATGGGTGCGGGCGGGGTTTGACAGTCCAGCGCGCAAACCGCACAACCAAGCACCCCTTTGTAGTGACGGATGAATTCTACTTTTGTTTATTTGTGGGGTTACTATATCAACTACTTCTTCTTTACGTCCAAACTGTTGAGCCATGAAGTAGGGACCCAAAACCGATTTTTTAAAATGGTCACACAGCTTATTTTTTAACTTATTTGGATAGAGCTCGTGATTCTAAGACCGAGGATACCAAATTTATGTCTGTAGCTTAAATATTAAGAAAGTTACAAATTTTTTAAAACGCGTTTTTTTGGATATTTTTTTTGGCCTTCCAAACCCGTGTTTTTGAAGGACATTTTAATAGAAACTATAACGCCCTCAGAGATGAAACTTAGGAAAAACATTCATGTGCACACATAGAACACGCTCAATTTTTTTTCAAGCTTGTCAAAAAATTATTTGAGTTTATTTACTTGTGCCGAATGTTGCATTTTATCATTTTTGGCATTTTTCAAAAAGGGAGGTAAAAAACACAAAAAATGTGCATATTTAAAATTTTGTAACAAAAAAGCTATAAATGCTACATGAATGTACTATATGTCAAAATGCGGGGAATTTATAGATCTACAAGAATAAACTACTTTAAATAATATTTTATTTCAATATTTTGCTGTACTTATACAATAATATGCAATGGTTTACTAAAACTCTAAAATAAGCTAAACTTTAATGAGCTAAAAATATGACACCAGTATAGCAATAAGAACAAGTTACAGATCATAATTTAGATAATTCTCTCTTCTTCCATAATAATATCGAAAAACATACATTTATTTATAGGGACCTGTGTAAGTGTATTGCCAACCAATGATGGTAAAAAAAGACATACAGTCCATACATTTACTTAGATTTCTTGACATAATAATCTATAAAGCCACTAAGCTGAAAGCTATACAATTATTTCTTATTGAATCTTTAAACTCTATAAGCTGATTTGATAAACTGAAAATCAGAACTCAATTTGTGTGCAGAAATAATTTTAAACAAGGCTTTTTTATATCTGCAATGTAATGACCAGTAAATTCTTTTCAGTAAAGCTCAACTATTCTAAACACATAATTTTTGGCATATTAACTGTCTAAACAAAGAATTCTACATGAAAATACAGGATATAAACTGTAATTCCCCAGGCTAATGAATTTTACCATAGAAACACATATATTTGTCATTATTTTCATTATCTTTATGTAGCAAATTTACACTGATTAAGTTGCATGAACTAGAAATATAGTATCAAGCTTGAACTTTTTTTTTCTAAAATTCACACATTTTTAACTAAAATTAACTCCTTTAAAGTATATTTAAAATTTAAATAAATTTAATATAAAATATTAATACATCCCAATGCTAATGTGCTGTTATTATTACAATCTCAGCCATCAAACTGTGAGAAGTTTGCCTATCAGAAAAAGAGAAACATTAGTATTTATAATACTTGCATCAGAGCAAGTATCTCAATGACATGTTGATCAAAATAGAAAGATTCATTTTAGTTAGCTACTTTCCATATGTTCTTCTCAATTTAAGATTTCATTATGATTTTAACTTTCAACACATCCAGCTTAGTCACTTTTTTCCTTCAACATGATCAACCTTATAGACTTTTATGTAGCCTAAATCTTTTAGATGTCAAAAGTTTCACTTTTTTTCTTAAAAAAATATTAAAGTTTTTTAAAATAGTTTATGCAGCTATAACTATACTTTCTGAAAAATAATATAATAATTAGGTCCTAAGTTTATCATTGTTTTATTGGAAAATACTGTCTTGTAAAGCATCAATAATTAGTATAAATAGTTAGATGTCTTAAAAATATGTTCATATAAAACCTCTCATCTACTGATCTTAAGTTCATTACAGCATTATAATCCATTTTTTAATTTAATAAGAATTAAAATGAATTAATATGAATATGAATTAATTTTTGGTGTTTTTTTTTTGTGGATATTTAGTTAATTGAAGTCTACAAATCAGGCTTATAGTGATATTGAGAATTTTGAACTGAGATCAGTAGTCTAAATATAATACCTATTGAATTAGGGCTACTTCATTGTTATAAAAGAAGATCTTTTATTGCAACTAGAGACTATAAAACATAAACACATAGCTATCGTTCTAGATATTAAAAATTCTTTTCTTGGACCTGTCTGAGCTATCAAATTAAAATAAAATACTAATATAGCCTAGAGGTTTTATTCTTGAAATGGGAATTATTATTATTTTTTTAAATGCAGTTAGTTACTAATCAGAGTCTTTATCTATTATATTAGAACTAGGAAAACAATGGGAAGACAATATAAAAGAATGTTCATTGTCATTAAAAGAGATTCTAGGGAAAAGGGCGTAGAGGAGTGGACAAAGACGTACAGTCATATAGGATATAGTATAGATATTGACTATATATAAGGGATAGTTCACAGTGAAGTAGTGTACCGTATGATGAGCTTATAAAATCATCGAAAAGATATTTCAAATCTAAAAATTACATCTAGATCTATATAGACAATTAGACTTAGATCTTGATATATAGATATATATCATATGTATTATAATGTAGATCTAAATAGCCTGCCATATAAGCTATTATGCCTAAGATGGTTTCCTTTTAAAGAAGCTATTTGACTACTTGGTTTTAAGTTTTAACGAATAACGTGATATTCGAAGGACCCTCGTTCCAGATGTCTAGACCAAGATTAGATCTAGACTCTAGACCAAGATCTAGATCTAGGACTAGCCTCTAGATCTATATCTAGATCTATACATGGATAAGTCAAAACTCTCGTAGTCGTACTCTAGGTCTAGATCTAATTTGTAGTCCCTAGGTCTAGAACTCGAGAAATAGGTCTAAATCTAGATTAAGACTTAATCTTTGTGTACTGATGTCAATAGATTTAATTTAGTCTTATATTTTATCTTTTTTGTATATATAGTATAGATCTAGATCTAGTTAAAAGACCAGATCTACTCTATATTAGAATAGCTTCATTCGATGTCACAATTTGTTGATATTAGCAACGGATAAGGCCAATATGTGATGCGTTTCTATACATTTATTACAATTATAATTATTTATTAAATATCTTGAACCATTACTTTTTTATGAACTGTAAATCCTCCTCTTTAATTTGTATCAATCACTTTTACAAAATACGTTTTTAAAAAAATTAGGTTTACTTTCGAAGACATGACCCCTTAGAAACACAAAATACTTACAGATTTGTTACACATTAACCTTTCATTAACGTTGGAATATAAATTATTTTTTAAAATTCGGAATAAAAGAAGGTGAAAAAACAATAAATCTCTAATGGTTAACATCTTATTGACCCATCTCAGACATTTTTCTCACAAATTATACGATGTAGATTTAATAAAAATAATTTTTCTATAACGACTCGTGTGTTGCTAAGGACCATATTTGCACATTATAGCAGACTACGCACACAGGCGAAATCGCTATTTTATGCGTCTTGTTCGGTTTAAAATGGGGAGCATGTCAACGCTTGTTTTTTAAATAAAATGTACACACTCTTAAAAAAAAATAGACGGGCTTTTCAATGGTGACATTAACTAAACGATTACATGTCTTTATCGTAAAGAAATTCTATTTTGTTTTTCATTTTTTAAATTTCTTTACATAAAAAAAATGTTAATCAATTAGATATTGGTACCATTGTAAAGCTCGTTCATTTTTCTATAAAATACATATGTTCAAAAAAAATATTCATTTGTTGACGTACTCCCCATTTTACGAAAAAACAAACAAGGTATAAAACGATCACAGCCGCTAGCACGAATATTCGGCACGGTGATGTTACGCGTAAAGGATTATCACCCTTATTTTTTAACCTACAGGAAAAACGTTCTATATATTATTAAAGGGCTTAAAATAACCTTTCTAACGGTACCATTTTTACTGTAATCGGATGTTTATACCTTAAGATATGGCAGGGTGAAAAACGCCTAAAACAAAAAAAATGTTACGCAATTTCTTGAAAAGTGCGATTTTTGCTTCGGTTTTGGGTCCCTACATGAAGAGAATTATGTATATAGATAAAATGTTCTTTATTCACTAACTGTTAAGTTGAATGAATTTTTTTTTATTTTTTTTAGAACGTATAATTAGGTTTTAATTGTCTATGTCATGAAAAATAGGTTAACGTTAACCTTCTAGTTCATTAGTGACGATCGTGCTCTCAGGTACGATGGTGAGAGGTTGGATAGGTATGTGGAGCATATGGACGATTATGAGATAGATAAGAATGAGGAGTTGAACGAGAGACGGTAATGCTTTATTGTGAGGAGAGATTCAGGAAAGAGGCGAAGGCAGAGGAAGAGAAATTAAATAAAAAAGCCAAACGTAAGCATGATAAGAGTTTGATAAGAGAGAGAAGGCCATGACAGACAAGCCTGAGAATAAGACCAGGTGTGTGGAGCATGATATTTAGAAATAGAAAAGTGCGAGGGAGGCGCCCAAGAGAAAAGAAAAACTGTAACTGGCACGGCTTTAAGAGACAGAGGCAGATGAAGTTGCATGTCAGGGACTTGAGGTGCAATATAAGTGTCTCTTGGACAGGCTAAGGCATGAAGGAAGACATTGACCTTCTAGCGTACAGGTACGTGGCAGCAAGGTGTAAAATTGAAACTAAAGAGTGGTCCATACTGTTGTTTTACAAACTTTAAAAATAAGCTTCATGTGTAGGGGCAGTCTTTTCATCAGAGACATGTATGAGGATGTCAAAACAGCATTTCTCTGCCACGCAGACATCAACGCGGAGACATGGCGTAAAATGATTATTCGGCTAAAACAAGGGCCAAATTACTTCCCTGGTATGTGACTGAGTTAAGGACTGCACTGGTTAACTGGTTCAAGATGTTTGAGGTAGGTAGACAATAGATGAGATCAAAGATCTCATGACAAAAGATAGGATACTAAAAAGGGCTTATCTTACCTCAGGAGCAGGAATCTTATGAACAGCGGGTTTACGAGGTGGGCTCAAATGCTCAGTGACTACAACTTCGACGTGAGTCACATCAAATTTGAGGATAATATACTAGCGGACTTGTGCTAAAAAATAGTGTGATTCACTTATAACAACTATTTGTGAAAAGAGATGGGTTAGTGCCCGCCGACCTCCTCGTGGTGTCCTCTGGTAACCGGAGTAAGTTCACCCCCCTGCTCTTGGGGTGTTCCGAAAAGGGCCAACGTTGCGGGAGCCCCAACTTTCCTAGCAGTCTCTCACGCTCTCCTGGTGCAGAGTTCTTCTGGTAAAGCTCTGATTGACATAGCCCCTGCACGCTCGTCTGGTGTAGAGGGGCTGTGCCTGTCGGGGCTATAGCTTATGCTGAACTGATCAGCCGCTGCCCTGGAGACTAGTGAAGGGTCAAGCCATCTAAATTTGCGGGCTCTAAACTGGTGGCTATATAAAAAAAAAGTCTCCTGCCCCACTCCACTTTCGTGGATTTAAACCCTACTCATACGAATGAGTGGTTGAATTGGTCTTTCGACCATTTTACCGTCCAATGTCAATGTCTGGACTGTTTCACTGCTCACTCTAAGGAGCAACCCGAATCTCCCCCCCCCCTGGAGGAACAAATACCTATATGTCGAGAATACACACAAAGAAAAGCGGGTCTGAGCAGACCCTAACAGGCTCCGATAGCTAGGTAAAGGGCATTAGGCCTGGCATCGAAAAATGTGCTACTAATCGCCTCGCAACGTTGGTACAAAGGGAGAACGGGCCACGTTGTGGAAAAAGTCTCTAACTTGGAATCTGTCATAACTTATCAAGTACTAGGCGATATTGGCAGTGACCACCTTCCAATATTACTGACTGACACTCTTTCCAAAACCAACACCAAGACCACCAAAGAGCCACGAAAGTGGTGCTATACTAAAGCTAATTGGCAAGGATATGAGAAAGCTGTCAACAATGTCCATGAAAAAATCCATGTAGAGTCTAGCTCTGTTGACCTCGTATACTCAATGTTGAGTCTATTGATTGAGTCTATGTTCAAGAAATCTTTTAAACTGTCGTATGGATCTGCATAAAATTCCAAATTTAGATTTTTGATCTAGAACTACTAGATGTAGTTCTTAATAGTGCTTAATTAGGAGTTGAGTTTTGGTAGATCTGCATTTTTATTCTAGTTTCAATTAAAATGAAAATGTCAATACCTCTGTTGGTAACTGTCCTGAGAACATGGATAAGACATTACCGAAATATCATTGGGCTCCTTAAGTCGTAGAACGACTATTGTTCATCTCGCACACTTCCTCATTAGGCTGTGAAGCACTATTTTAAAGAGACACTCCCGTCCACAAATATCGCAGATTAAGGTGATTTTCGATTCAGTGATAAAGGAGCTGGTCATTTTTCACATTGTCCGTTTTTCTTCCTGATCTGAGGCTCGTGCTCTTTCACTGTCCATAGATTTCTTTCTCACTGTCTCTCTCCATCTGGTGCGGTCTTGAGCTATGTCTTCCCAATGGTCAGTATTGATGTTCATTGATTTGATGTCTCGTTTTATTACATCTATGTAATGGGGCGACCAGTTTTTCTTGAGCCAGTCGCAAGTTGTCCGTAGAGGATGACTTTCTGTATGCGATTTCCCCTCCATCCGGCGAACATGTCAAAGCCAGCGCAGGCGGTGTTGTCTGAGGGCTGTAAAGATGCTGGGAATACCTGTTCGAGCAAGGATCTCAAGTACAAGCTCGATAATGTTCTTTTCATTTTTAGCGGCCTCCGTAAGGGGAAAAAGCCGCTATTAGGTTTGTGCAAAGTGTCCGTCTGTCCGTCTGTCCGTCTTTCACACTCAGGGCGCCAAAACTAGAAGAAATACGAAAAATATTTTTTCACCATTAAATGCGGATTAAAAAGTTTAGGTGCAACGGCTACTTTTAGTTTTCTAAAAGCAAACCGTTTAATTTATAAAAATTATTATGCAAGCGATTTTTTAATAATAAAACACCAATTGTGAAGCAATTACGTAAATCTAAGGGAGGAAATGTTACTAGAAAAAATGCTCTTGGCATGTAGATATCACGCACATTTTTTAATATGAATTTCTGTCTGTCTGTCCGTCTCTTAGACTCAGAGCGCCAAAACTAGAAGAGATACGAAAAAAATTTTTTCACCATTAAATGCGGCTTGAAAAGTTAAGTTGCAATGGCTACTTTTAGTTTTCTAAAAGCAAACCGTTTAATTTATAAAATTAATTATGCAAGCGATTTTTTAATAACAAAACACCAGTTCTAAAACAATTACGTCAATGTAAGGGAGGAAATGTTACTATAAGAAATGCTCTGTATAGGAAGATATCACCCACATTTTTTAAAATGAACTTTTAGCAGCGGCTTTCGTGTACTAGCGTAAAGCCTTGAAATGACTTGATTCTAAACCAATTTCTTAATTTTTAAAAAAAATCTAATTTTTTTAAAAAAATTGTTTAGTGCCCCCATTAGAATAAAACAAGCATATTTTTGTGCTTTTTATCTGTTGGTTAGTCTGTCCGTCACGGTTAGAAAAAAAAACACTAAAGGCTTTTGAAAATATGATTTAACCTTTACTGTTCTTTCAGAAATATTGCGATAGTTTCAGGATGGGAGCATACAGGAATTGAGCCAGGGACTTAGAAGGAACATCCGAAACTTCTTGCGAATAGGCGGATCTGACAGGGATCCGACTCCGACGGGGGCCGCCTCTGAGTGTGTGTATCACACAAACTCTCATTGTAATCTTGTTTAAAATTATAAATGAATGTTAAATGATTATATAAAATCTCTCGTCTGACATTTTGCACATATTCATTCCGAATGTTTAATATTTCTTTATATCAATACTTTGTTATTTGTTTGTTGTTACGTTAACAGCAATGCCTGGTCGTGCGATTAATGCGCTGGACTGATTATCTCGACGGTGCCGGTTTCATACCATGCTCGCTGCCGTCCGTTGTCTTCCATCGGGAGATTTGGACTAGGAAGAAAAGTATCTTTTACTTTAAGGAACATATAAACATTTTACATATTTATTTTTTTTACAATGCCAAATGAATCTCTAAAACATTATTACTTTTGACAATTACAACAAAATGACGTCTTGTATAGTCAATATCAAAAGTTGACCTGGCGACGCCTTTACACAGTTTAAACTTACCCAAGGACTCTTTATTGAAAAAAGTTTCATACACGCATATTATATAAATTAAAAATGTAGAAAAGAAAACAAATCATTTAGTTAATATTAGTAAATGGTGTTAATTGAAGTAATAATTGTTGTTTAAAATAAAATAAACATTTATAAAAGTTATTCATTTGAATAAGGTTGATAAGATTTAATGAGTATATGTATGTAAATAGCAACCACTAATCTACACATTTAAAAATTACTAGTTGGTTTCTTTTGTTGGTGATGAGGTTTGTAACAGGCTGAATCTATGTTTGACCTAATTATCTTAATAGGAAGACGGAAAAGCGGTCAACAAATTTTGTAGAATAACTCACTACTCAGGATATAAAATTGTAACATGTTAGTATAACCAGCGTTTAAGCTATTCTTGTTCAAACATTGGTCCGTGTTCTTCTTTTACTAAACTAATCTTGCATTAGTGTGGATTCATCTGTGTTTGAAATTATTGTCCTCCTCAAGAAGTGCTCAACACCCAATCGGGTATTTCCAATTCAAGAATGTTTTCAAATCTTTGGTTTAGATCGTCAAAAAACGCTATAGACATTTTAAACATTTCTGAGGGAAGTAATTTATTATTATAAAGAAATTAACCGATCGGATAAACTGACTTTAGCAGAAAAAAAAAGTTATTTTAATTGTTTATATTTCCATATTTCTTGTGATCCCTTACTGTCGACTAATGAAAACCTGAAGATCAGTGGACCACGGTTTAAGAATAACCCATCTAAGGTACCTGTTTATCTAGCTATTTCTTGGGCTATATTCCTGTTATGAATAGAGTACCAGGTTAAAATTTCCTTCAATGTTTGTTTTAACTTCTTTCTTTATTCGGCACTAGTTTTATTGGCGCAGTGCGTTATAGAGCTTGTCTTGAATCCTGATGATGACTGGGTTTAATTTTCCTGATTTTAAGGGCGTCTGCGAGTTATCAAGCTGTAATTGGTACCTGGCATTAGTTGGGTAAAAGTAAAGGCGATTGGTCGATGTGCTGGCCACATGCCACCCTCGCTACAGAAAAAGATGACCTAGGCATCTTCTGCCCCATAGATCGCGCTAGTTCTGACTCGGAAACAAATTAGCAGATGGAAGGTAACACGGGAAAAATTTAAGTCGGAACCCAATTGGGATAATAGTGTGAGATAATCGCCTTAATATCAATTGAGTCCTGGATGCAATACAATTTTAAGAATTGAATAAACAGCTTGTTGCGTTTAGTGTTGTCTATCGACCTCTCGTATCCTCTTATGATAATGACCTACGTGGAATTATTTACGTACCTGCGCATGTTCAGACAGTTTAACTCTGAAGTTATAAATGATTATCCATTTGATATACAGCCAAGTAGTTTGGTCTCGTTCCGTATTTCCGAGAGGCTACGTCTTCTCTCAGAAATGTCACTTCTGCTTTCAGAGATGTCACTCCTTTCAGAGATGCCAATTCTGCTCTCAGAGATGTCACTCCTTCTCTCAGAGATGCCAATTCTGCTCTCAGAGATATCACTCCTTCTTTCAGAGATGCCAATTCTGCTCTCAGAGATGTCACT
>JADKLZ010016359.1:186884-205205 GCA_021533235.1 Biomphalaria straminea | reverse complement strand
TTTTTTTAATTTAATATACAGGTGCATATATATGATATGAAGTTTATCAATAATAATTAATATAGTAAAAGTATGTTTAGAACAAAATATGAAAAATATTTATTTTTTTTTTAATAAAATGGTACAATAATTATTTTAAAAAGATTTCTGTTAAAAACAAATACTGGTAATCATATTTTCAAAACATAAGTTTTTAAAAGTAATTTGTCATGTTTAAATTATAAAATAATCTTATAATGTATAGATTTGGTAAAATAAAACTATCTTACAGTTTAATAATCAAAATGTTAAATAGGTTTAAAAAAGAGTCATCAAAATTATAATAATTTGCCAAATAAACATTATATCATTTAAATAGAAAGTACCAAATATATAAAAGTATCACACCATTTGTTTTCCACAATACCAATGTATTTATGGGTAAAAAAATTTTTGGTATATATGAGAATTGCATGGTGTGAATAAAAAATGGTGCAAATGCATGGAGTGAATGCCAATGACGCCACAGAAAGAGAAGGTAAACGGAAACGTAATTACGGTGACATGAAAAATTCTTGGTATTATTGGTATTATATACAAATCTCTTAGTTTCGATTTACTACTTGAGCCTAATGTCACTAACAAGTGACGCCCAACGAAAAGGTCACAGCTTACGTAGCTATCAATATTTATTGAACTTCTAACTTCTGACAGTTGAGATACTGCTGTTAGCTGATTCTTAATCAAGAGATCTACATCGAATTGTATTAACTAGTAATAAACCTGAACCTATTAATTTTGTTTCCGAGTCATTTGCTAAGCTGAGTTGATCATTTGGAATTATCTCATCTTATTTTATAAGACTTTTTTTTATTACCAAGAGGAGTAATTATTAGAATAAGCTGTCCTTAAGTCTTACGTGACACGGCACATTGTTTTATCCATTTATTTCAACATTTTCGCCATTGTTTTTTGCTAACTCTAACAACAGTCTTCCGGTATCTCCTATAGTTAAGTCGTAGCTGCTTTGTTCACGACTAATGTTTCAAGATAATTTGTACTTCCAGAACAATAAATACTTATAAAAAAAGGTAAAGTTTCCCTTATAGACCATGCGATCTGATGTTAAGGTCATCTATTTCTACGGCCAACGATTAACGAGCATGTCATGTGGTTAGCAAAACGACCAACTGCCTTTACTTCACCCCAAACTAAAGTTAGATACTCATTAGGGTTGGGTGGACTCAGTAACCAAAAAACATCCAAAAATTCAAAATCCCAGTCTTTAACGAAGTTCGAATTCAAGACCCCAGGTTTGGAAGTCAAGCGATTTACCATTCGGCCACCACTTTCCTATAATAACTATAAACTTTGATCAACCCTATCTCGTACTCTTCTCTTCTCTATTTTCTTGGTCTTAGCATTAAATATTTTCCTTGTTGACTATTAAATCAATTTTTAACCTTTTCTCCTTTACTGATTGTATCCGTCATATTCATAATGCTTTTGTTATAATTATATTATGTCTCTAGACCTATTAAAGGCTACTATTTCTTTTTTGTCACTACCTCTGTTTCATTATGTAGCACGATGTGTCACTTTATAAATCATTTTTAATGTTACTACGTCAATAGAATAAGCATAAAATCACAATATTGTATGGATTTGTGTCATAGATAATACAATGAACTAAGATATTGAGTCCTGTGTAGCTGTTCTCACAAATAGGAGAAGGGGGTGAAAGCGAGTAACTGGAACGTAAACCAGTAAGCTTTGGGCACTTGGGCTCATTAGCCTTGGCTGGTTACCTTTCTAGGAGAAGGAAAACTCTGAATTCAAACCTCTACTGCCGTGCAGCTATACACAAACATGGGAAAGGCTTCGAGAGTCAACCCTGAAAAAAAAATTAGGGGCTGGCGACCCTAAGGAAGTTGGCGACCCTAAGGAAGTTGGCAGTGTTATACCTGAGCAGAATCTACGACTCAGTTTACCTCAAACCGTATCTGCAATTGCCGTTTCTTTGGATACATTTGGATACATCAGCTGCGTGAAGAGGGGGAAACGGATGTGTTGGTGACATTTTTCCGACCACAGCTAATGCCATGGCATTATTCTCATTTCCATGAGCTTATCAATATGATAGGGATCAATATAAAAATAATACAAATAATGATTTAGTTATATGTAACATTTACTAGGTGAAAATGTGGAGAAATTAGGAGTTGCAAAATATAAAAAAATATCTTGAACATAGAGAGACACACAAATATATGTTAAGAAATATATTATCACAATGTAAAAATAAACAATATATCAACAATTTTAAAAAATGTATTTTCTGTCAATTAAACAAAACACGCAAAAAATAATTTCAGATAAATCACTGTCATTTTTTTAAAGTCACATATTTATATATTGATAAAAAATTCTCATTATGCATATGATTAAAGCTAAGTAAATTTAAAATAAATATTTAAAAAATGATCATTTAATTGATCTTATTAGATAAGAAAATATTTTCAAATTAATACTTGCAAAAAGGGAGTAGGGAGAGAACAGTGATACTAGAATTCACTGGTCGAAAGTATGTGTTTTTAAGATGGCATTTTAAAGCGGGGCGTTTGAATTACACGTAACATATACTAGAATACACAACACTGCCAAAAGGATGTTATGGAGTGTTGCTATGGAGTGTGCAAGTCTGTTATATGGTGACGGTGGAAAAGGTTAGAGATTGGTTATAAATAATGCTAGAGAAGTTGCATTGTCGTCTGCGGTCTTAGGTAGGATAGTTTACCCCTAGAACGTGAGATTGAAAAGATGTGCTATTGTATTTAGCTACATTTTGTTAAAAAACATTAGTATTTATAATGTGTGTATTAAATTATAAACTATATCATCTTAAGTTAAAATATACTATATTGTAATAAAAGTTATTTATAATATTTTATATTATTATTATTATATTATTTATAACTTTTTCAAGTTATTTCGAAATTGTACAAGTTAAAATATAATACACCTATAGCGGTTTAACTGCCTTCCATCGCATGGGTGCTACAAGGCAATGACCTTCCACAACAATGTGGATTGTTAAAATGAAAAAAAAAACATCGAGGTTATTAAATATATCGATCAAGAATTAAAATGAGAACAATAGTCAGATAGTCTTATTTAGAGTTGAGGGAGGAACGAAAAGTAATACTCCAATTTATTTATTTGGGCCGCTCTAAAAAGTTGAAGTAATATAAACTAGGAATTGCTGGTTGAAGGACTGGTGGAGGGTGCACTTGTGAATCAACATATTATAATTTTTATAAATAAATAAATAAATAAAAAACAAGTGAAGGAGTCTTTATATGTAATGTTAGTGAATTTAAAAAAAGAATTTTTTATCATTAGGCAAATGTAAATTATCTATACACTATAAATGGTGACAATAAAAAAAATCGAAACAAAAGTGAGGAAGACATTAATCTAAATAAAATGTTGCAATATTTTTTTCATTTGTCGATGCATTTTCAATTACTATTAACATTTTACATTCATGTTTATAAACATGTTTGAGTGAACGTCCATCTTGTGTCCACTTTGTAATTGGTGGAGTTAATGTTAGCTGTTCTCTGACCAACCTGAGATATGCTTTTTCTGGTTCTTCTGAATCTAGTGTAGAAGAATTTAAAAGACCCCAATGCTTTGAAAAGTGAGTAGCTGCTGTCATAGGACTTGAGAAATGTAATCCTTCAGCTTGCATTAATATTGCGAATCTATCGACTAAAACGTTATAGCTATTGTAGCATTCCATTTGAAATTCTTCATTCGTTTGAAACATTTGTAGAACAGTGTCCAGTATCGCTGCTTGACTCAAATTACTATTATTATTTGTTTGTTCCTTTGTTCTTTTTTTCAACTCTTTGTATAAATAATCACCACATGCACAAAAATCAGCGACGTTATTAACCTCATTTATCTGTGCAAATATTTTTATTGCCTCCACAAAACGTGTCATTTTATCATTATTCCGGAAAAGGTCGTATAATCTTTTAATTTCAAAAGGTCTGATATTAACAAAAATTGCTCTATCATTAATTTTTACATCCCGTAAGTAATCAGGCTTAAATATTTTTGAAAGCCAAATTTCTCTGAAATGTATTAGTCTGTCGTATTGAATTTCATATGTTTTTAATATTGACATACATTTTATATGACGCGTATTATTTTTAACATCTAAAAATGTCATAATATCTTCATCATTGTTGTTCAAAAGTTGAGCCTTTTCAATAATTTCATCTTTTTCTTCTTTCTTAAGTTGAATTAACGCTATAGGGTGAATTTTTAATTGACCTTTTATATCATAAATAGGCAGAAAAATGTCTGGAAAAGTATTAGCGTCGATAGTTTCGTTGTTATGACTAATCCAAAAGTGGGCTTCAGTTCCTGTATGTTGTAATACGCGTATGAAATCATTATATTCACTTTGATAATATGAATTTAATACAATTGTTGGATCTGACATGTTTCTGAAATATTAACAAATTTAAGCATAAAATGTGATAGATTCTTTTTTAAGTTAAAATCGTTTATCAAAGTTTAATAACTAAATAAACAAAAACATTTTGAGGCATATAAAAGTTTTTGATTTTTTTTTAGCTCTTTTCAATCCACCATGAATGATTCACCGGTATGTTATCTGGCCTATAATGGCTATCAAGTGGATAATATTCAATATCTAGTCCAAATGTTCAATCTTCTTATCAATAGCTGATTGCAAAGGCCAAAGATTGAAATACTCCAGTGTTCTTTAATTTATTTAAGTTTATCAGATGGCATTATCTGGCATTTAGCTTTGAAACCTAGAACAAAAAAAATAGATAGTATTATATTGCAATCATTCGAGTTCGAGGTTACTTTAACTGTTAAAACATCATCTAGAGTATGTTAGTAATAATAGTGCAATAATATATGGTATTAGCTTGTGCCGAATGGGCGCAAACGTTTAAGCATTTAGGTATGTAATGATTTAGTCGCAGTATATTTGTTTATTTTATTATGTCCTTAAAATAATTGACACACGTGTTGTGTTGCGTCAGCAGGTAGCAGTCCGTGTTTTTTTTTTTTTCGTCTCTTGTTTTCTAGGATTTTTGTGTTGTTATCTTCGAAAGCTAAGTTATCTTTCTTGTGCCATAAAATTTGTATATTGTAGTGTGTTTTATTTTTATGATACTTGAATCTTATGTTAATCTTGATATAATCGCGAGTTCTTTGTAAAACACAGCAACAGATTTAAATTATAAATGACTTCAAGAGATCCAATTAGTAATTTTCAAAAGGTTTAATCTCTAATAAAGAAGTGCACAGTCTACGTCGTCTTCAAACCTAGTCCTTTAGTGTCCCCTAGTGTCTCTTGTCTGTTACGTAACTACTTCCTATCCTAGGTTTTAACTATTCGTCATGTCACCATAGATAAAACCGATTAACCCAACTTTTACGCATCGTGTGTCACTACAGTAGATTAGTGTATTTATTTTCAAAAATTTAAGTCACGTTAAAAAACAGTGACAAACAGTGTCAAACAGTGACAGAGTGATACAGTGTAATCTGCCGACAGTGCATGAACCTAGGATTGAGTGTCTTATTTGACTATGGTATAATAAACCGCAAATAAATTAAGCGGATACGTGTCAGACAGTTTCTAGGATTGTAAAATGTGTTGTTAACCCCCCCCTCCAACCATCTTTCCTGTTATTTTCTTCTACGTCTGAATTCAGCAGTTCTTTTCATAACTGTGTTGTAGCCAACCCTCAACTAAAGTAAAAAAGTATAGTTTCCCCTTCACTAGCGGATCAAGAACTTTGGAGGGGGGGGGGCGATTTTTCTCCAAACCCTAACCCTCTATGTCTCTATGGCCACCGTCAGTCGCGAAGCGACTATGGATCATCTCATGGAAATGAGATGAATGCCTGGGCATAAGCTGTGGTCGGAAAGATGTCGCCCACACATCAGTCCCCCCCTCTCCACGCAGCTGATGTATCCAAAGGAACGGCAGTACCGATACAGTTTGGGGTCAGCAGCGTCGCAGGTTCTGCCAGAGTGTAGCACTGGGTGCTGCAAACTGCCTTAGGGTCGCCAGCTCCTGATTTTTCCTCAGGGTTGACTCCCGAAGCCTTTCCCTTGATGGATATAGCTGCAAGGCAGCAGAGGTTTGAAATCAGAGTTTTCCTTCTCCTAGGTGGGTAGCCAGCCATGGCTAACGAGCCCCTCCTGCCCGAAGCTTACTGGTTAACGCGCCAGTTACTCGCCTGTGCCCTTTCTCCTGTTAGTAAGAACAGTTCCGCCGGACTCAATATCTGAGCCACACGTGAAGGCCGGGAGTTGGACTGGTTGTCAGAGGCTATTTGAGACGCATGCCATTAGGAAGCATTTTATAGGTAGTGGAGTGCTTACATCCATTACCACTTCCGGCAATGACAACCTTGCGAAACCCTAACCCTAACCTACAGTAAACCCTAACCCAAAGCGTAAACACGCTTACTGCATATATAAATATGCATGCACACTCACACACACACACACACACATATATATATATATATATATATATATATATATATATATTTTTAAATGTTTTACAAAAAAAAAAAAAGCATTGTTTCTCAACCTTTGGCGGGAAAAAAACCCACAAAAAACAAGATTACAAAGAGAGTTTGTGTGATACACTAACTCAGAGGTGGCCCCGTCGGAGTAGGACCCCTGTCAGATCCGCTTATTCGCAAGAAGTTTCTGATGTTTCTTCTAAGTTGAAAATAATGAACTTCTCGCTGGACGACGGAGGATTGCGAGCAGGGTATAAACCTGCCTTCTCTTGATGTTTGCACTAGATTGTAGATAAGATTAATCGTTGGTCCCTGGCTCTATTCCTGCATGCTCCCACCCCCTCCTGCGGAAGGTTTGGACTAGGAAGTAAACTATCTTTAACTCTGAAGAAACATTTGAAACATGTAAAACAAACAGACACATAACCCGGGAGCGTCGAGATAATCAGTTCAGCACGCTAACCGCACGACAAGGCATTGCTCTTAACTTAATAACAAACTGGTTGCAAACTAATAGCCTGATATATACAATATGTCACAAGAGCGATTTTAAATAATCTTTTAGCATTGATCTGTAGAGATGAAGCTCTACATAAAATGAACTTCTGATTTAGCACTCTTAATATATATCTTATTAAGTATTATTATTATTAATCTGGATGTAATTTAGATAAAATTTACGTAAAACTAAAAAAAAAGCCCAGATAATCAAAAGAATGAATGCAATATTAAATTTAAAAATGAAAGTTTAGTTTTAGTTTATTATAACATTTCAATGTAGATCTAGACATAAACATCAGAAGCAATCTATTATAGACACTTAAACTATCACAATATTTCTGAAGGAACAGTAAAGGTTAAATCATATTTTCAAAAGCCTTTAGTTCTTTGTTTCTCTAACCGTGACGGACAGACCAACTAACAGACAAAACACACAAAAATATACTCTTTTCATTCTAATGGGGGCACTAAACAAATTTTTAAAAAATCTGATTTTTAAAAAAGTTTAAGAAATTAGTTTAGAATCATGTCATGGCCGGGCTTTACGCTAGTACACGAAAGTCGCTACTAAAAGTTCATTTAAAAAAATGTAATTGTTTTAGAATTGGTGTTTTGTTATTAAAAAATCGCTTGCATAATTAATTTTATAAATTAAACGGTTTGTTTTTAGACAACTAAAAGTAGCTGTTGCACCTAAACTTTTCATTCTGCGTTTAATGGTGAAAAAATATTTTTCGTGTCTGTTCTAGTTTTGGCACCCTGATTGTGACAGACGGACAGACGGAAATTTTGCAGAAACCTAATAGCTGCTTTTCCCCTTACGGGGCCGCTAAAAAAACAGACGCTCTTGACAGCTTTGGGGTCTGGGGGAGCGCTCTAAGCTCCACCAGTGGGGATCGGGGCGAAGCATTCTCCTGACATCTACGGCTCATTTTGCTTCCTTTTTCAAAATAGTGCCCCAGCTATCTAGGAGATCAAAGAATAGGTGAAAGTGAATGTAAGGTTAGATGTGAATCTGGGCCAACTTAAGTCTTAAAGTTCCCCTTTCAGACCTTGTGGTCTATAGGGCAGATAATGTAAAGGTCATCTGATTCTGTGGCCCATGGTTAACGAGGGTTTCATGTGGCCAACACAACGACCAAACGCCTTTACTTTTCTTCAACTAATGGCAGGTACCTATTTGAGCTCGGTGGACTTAAGGGCGCCCGAAAAGCCTGAAAAAAAAAATCCCAGTCTTTACCAGAATCTAAACCTGGGACCTCCAATACGGAAGCCAAGCGCTTTAGCGCTCAACCACCTACCATTCAAGTAAAGTATAAAAATTGATCTAATTGTTTTGTAAAAGCTCAATCTTTAATTGGAATCCTCATGAAAAATAGACGATTTCTGCGCAAAAATGAGGATAAAAAATCAATTAGAAACAAAGTGCAATTTATAACATTATTAATTGTGTTAAATAAGTTCTAGCTTATAATGCATACTAAATAGGTATTTTCTCTTTAGAAAACCAAAAGTAGCCTTTGCACCTAAACGTTTCAAGCCGCATTTATTGGTGAAATAATATTTTTCGTATCTCTTCATTTTTAGAACCCAGAGTTTGACAGACGAACAGACGGACATTTTCCACAAACCTAATAGAGGCTTTTCCCTTTACGTGGGCCGCTAAAAAAGGTCGACGGAGTATGCGCAAGAGAATAGTAGCAGGATCTCGTTTTGTTTTTCTTAGGACCATTCGTGCGGCGTTGTTCTGAATACGTTGCAGCTTGGTTATTTTGTCATCGGGAATACCTGCTAGCACAGCGTTGCAGTAGTCAAGGCGGGAGAGTATAAATGTCACAGCTACCTTTTTGTTGACTACGTCATCTATGGCCTAATATGCGCAGCTGGATAAAACCCTTGCAGAGCTGATATATGTGTGAATCTAAAGATAGTGTAGAGTTAAAGAATACTCCAAGATTGCGAACTTTATAAAGACAAAGAAATTTGCCAGCTCAGAATACGGAATATGTGCCTTAGACTTTTGTGGTGTTCTTTTTGCCTATCTTAATTATCTCTGTCTTATCATCGTCCATCTTGAACTTATTCTCAACCACACCGTTGCTTGCTCTTGCAACAGTACCACTGATTTTTTTCAGACAGATGCGACACCTCTGAGGGTACTGAAGAACACGATGCGCCCCAGAGCTTTGACAGGAATCCTAGATTTGATACCGAGTGATAATTTTTTAGATATTCATGGAAAAAATGGATTTCTTTAATAAAGACCTGACAGTTGAGGGCTAGAGGCCGCGGTGGTCGAATGGTTAAGCGCTTTTTCCGAACCTGAGGTCCTGGGTTCAAAACCCGGTGAAGATTTTAAATTTCGGGATTTTTAGGGCGCCCCTAAGTCCACCCAACTCTAATGGGAACCTGACATTAGTTGGGGAAAGTAAAGTCGGTTAGTCGTTGTGCTGTCTGTTAACCGTTAGCCAAATAAACAGATGACCTTAAGATCATCTGCCCCATAGATCGCATGGTCTGAAGGGGATCACTGGCGGATCCAGGGGGGAGGGGCAGTAGGGGCGATCGCCCCCCCACTTGACCGACCCCCCCCCCTTTTCGGGGGTGGGGGGGGGAAGGACGAATTTTAGTAAAGAAATCACACAATTTGTATACGAATTTTAGTTTAGTTTATAATTTAAACTAATTATATATTTATATTTCAATCTATTTTTAGATGTTTTCGCCCCTTCTCTAGTATGTTAGCCGATTTGGTGGATGGGGTAGGTGGTGATGGCATCCATCCCGCCCCCCCACCATAAACTTTTGAGGGGGGCGGTCCAATTTATTTGTAGAAATTACAGCTTGTTAACGGAATCAATTAAATATCTATATAATTAAAACTTGTTGTTGATATTTTAACTAACATCTATATTATGTCGTTCTCCTGTTACCGGATCGGTTGGAATGGGTGGGGGCCTGGGGCGAATGCATGTACTGCCCTCTCAGTCTAACACTTTGAGGGGGGGCGGTCCTACTTTTAATTAGAAATCATAGTTTGTGAACAAACGTAGTTAAATTAGAAAATTATTTTATATTATGTCGCTACACTTCTGGTATCTTAGCAGATCAGTGAGGAGAGGGGGGGAGGCGATTGCTTCGGCAACCCTCTGAGTGGGGGGAAGGGGCGGTCCTATTTATATGGAAAAATCATAGTTTTTCAACAAAATTAGTTGAATATCTGTATAATATAAGCTTCATATTGATGTTTTATTTGATGTCGCACACACACTGTATCTCAAATGTTATCATTAGTAAATATAAAATGAAAAAGGGTTGTACCAGGTGGGAGGGGTGATACATGTACTTGCCTTCCGCCCATCGGACAAACCAATACTTTTTCTTTTTGTATTTTAGTTAAGAGATTACAAAATGTAAAATAATTATCACTAATATAATTTATATATGCTATAAACTAAAGTCTTTTATCGAGTCACCCCCACCCCCTATTCTTTAAATGCATTCATTAGCAGAAATTATAAAAAGGAGCAAGGGTTAACGTTTTCACTCTACCGCCCTCCTTCTTTCCAGACGAAAACATGACGTTTTAAATTAGGAAAATCAAACGAGTCGACATAGTTTTTGTAATTGCATATGATCTGATCTTAGTTATTTTAAGGAGGATTTTTCTTAATGAAAATTTAGAATTTATACGAAATATTTCACTTTAAGAGTAACAATTGAGATGAACCTAAATGTTATTTTCCTAGTCATCTTTTTCCAACCTTTACTAATACAGATAATTTTCCGGTGTATAAAAGATTTGGGACAGTAACTCAATGTACATCACAATTCTAGAATTGCAAACAATTTAGAGTAGAATCTATTCGGTTTACTTAATTAATTTCCAAAATGTTTTTTTTTTAGTTTTGAATCATAGTTATGTAACAAAATTAAGTTACAAACATGCATATTGAACAAAATATATCACTTACAAATGAGCGTTTTTAAATATATTATTTTTGAATTACATTTTTTTAAATTATTAAATTAAATATTACGCTAAATGCAGAGGCTCAAAAAGAGGTCAAGACCCCCTCTGACCCCCAAACAATTGGACATTTCTAACTACACCCCAGTAGGTAAAACAGATTTGACTGCATTTAAATGTTTCAGTAAAATTCCAAAACTGCGCTTCACCATATAGTTGCCTTTTAGCTCTTCCATCAACATACATAGTTAACCTAGATTTAGTTATAACAAACTTAAGGAATAAGCAAAGAAATAGACTGGATGTAGTGACTAGAGAAGATTTTCTTCTTGCTTTGACTAATTTAAATTTTGAAATTTCTAATATTGTCAAACTGCAAAAGGCACAAGGTTCTTATAAGTCTAATTTCTTTTTGAAGTTAACTAAGCAATAATAATGTTTATATTAAAAAAATAAATTTACAATTAAACTTAAAATAATAGGCCCTAATATTCAAAAAAAATTAATAGGGGACAATTCTTAAGATTTGAAAGAAAGTCATGATAATGAGATTAATTTTTTTGTGAAATTACTGAAAATTATTTGACATAATGTTTGAATAATGATAATTTTGTCTTCAATCCAAGATTGCTGCTGAGAGCAGTTTTTTTACATACCTACGCAAACCCAGTTGCTACCTGAATATTTTCCCGAATTTCGTGCAGACAACGCTGTTATCTACTGGCTGTCTACTTGAATTTTCTTTCCGTCTTTTGTGTCAGTTTTCAAAAATGGCTTTTTTTTTTAGTCTCAAAAGTTTGTTCCGCAGCTTTTGTGAGAGTTCTGTATTTTTCAGAGGCCATCTATTGTCAGAGAATGCTGCAATGTACTTTCCTCTATGCCAGTGAGGGCAAAATGGCGCCTGAATGGATCCTTTAACGCTTACGGGGAGGCACCTCTAAAAACGTTGTCCTACTCTAAGCTCGCCAAAGAAGATCGCCTTTGTCATGCGGTCCTCTCCCGATTGGGATTAGTGTTATTAACAGCATACAAATTAATAAAAAGATGATATTTTGTTCCAAATTAGCCTCCTCGCGATTCTTTATAAGGGTTTTTCTTAGAAGGGGGCGCTGGCGAATTTTTTTAATGAAAAAAAAAGAATAGGGGCGGTAGGCCAAAAAAGGTTGAAGACCACAGGTCTAGAATCTAGACCTATAAAGTAGATAGAGCAATTATGATCAGGATAAGTAGGCCTACTAGTGGGCAATATTGTACTGTGCTGTTCGCATGGAATGCATGTTACTTGCGTGGGCTATTTTATTTTATTTCCTAGTCCTAGCCCGTCTACTTCAATATATTTATCGACATTGTTGGGGAGAGGTAAGTATCTGGGAACAGTAGCGTCACTAGAATTTTATTAATTTAAACGATCAAAACAAGAGTATGGCTTAAATATTCCTGGTCCATTGGTGACATAGGTGTGGGCTGCCTCTTAGTTTGTGTGATAATACATCTCTTTTTGTAATCTTGTTTTTTTTTTTTTCTTTTTCTTTTTTTTTTTTGCGGAAAGGCAGTGCTATATAAAAATAACTTTCTTTTAATAAATATTTTAGTATTTTTTTATCCATATACTGAATCAAGATTAAATTTAAATAAGTACCACTTGACCGAGCCTCGCTCGTTTAAATCCTATACTCTTAAGCGAGCAATTCTTGTATATATATATCTTCTATTTCGAAAACGGCTCTAACGATTTTCTTTAAAATTTCAACGTATATAAATGTTAGTGAGAAAAAAATTCTCAACTCATTGGCCACATCGGGAAAACTCGAGTTTGACCGTTATATCGGTTTGAAAAATGTCTCATTATCGAAAAATTTATTTTGGTTAGAAGGTTTTATGAATGACATGGAGAATTTATGAATGAAAGTTTTTTATAACGTAAACGGGAAAAACGCTGCTTACGTCACTAGTCTTACCTTAGTACAATGCAAACAAGAACGAGTTTTAAAATATCAATGGGCCTAATTAAACATTTGCGCACCATCTTATTGAAGATTGATTTATTATAAAACTATGGAAGGAAAGTCATGAAATTAAATGTACCTATGTATGATTAGTTATTGCGTTTTAAGTGCTTAATAAATTGTTTACACTTTAATTGTAGATTCCTCATTAATCTTCGGATTTGATGACAAGCCTTATTATAATTATTATTTTGCTGGTAAAATTATGACCATGTGTTCATGTTTCAGTGTCTAATGTCCCGTACCAAAACAAAGGAAATGGTGATTACACAGTTGCTCTACGCCTTACTTTCTCACACTGAACAAGATATCTAGCTAGCGGTCAACGAGTTTGCGTACGCTGCAGCCACTTTTGATTTAACTATAAACCTCAGTAAAAAACTTGGGGTTAGGGCATGGTGACGAAAGGCCTAGGAGATATCTGAATGGAGGGATGTGTAAAAGCAGGCCATATCCTTGCATGGGCTGTAGCATCAGTAGCACCACTGGGATAGATGGATGGCAAAAGCCGGTATGAACTTCTTATAGTCTGACAGTCTGGCTGAGCAGGGCACATATCCCGTAAAATGATCTGAAGAGTTTCTTTAGTGTTCTGTTTGTTCTATATGTAATTGTACATGGCGATTAAATATCATGTCTCTTAAGTCCTCCTACAGTCTAGACAGCGTAAAACTATCGTAGGCCTACTATTATTGGCTTGGAAGAAAGTCTATGCAGTTTTACCCAATAACGTAGAAATTTGCGTCACTCGATGTTTCGTACTAAAGCCATATTGAATATACTAATTCCAAAATTAAATGTCTGAACGTACCAATTTACATATAGAACAAACAGAACACTAAAGAAATTCTTCGAATTAGTAGTCTTTATCCGATCGTTCATTTTCGTAATTATAAAAAAAATCCCAAAATGACTTCGGGTATATAACCTTTCTTATGAAATTGTTAAACCGAGCAAGGCTCGTCCACCTGATATTAATTTATTAAGAAAGATATATGAATATTTTTGTAATTACGAAAAAAACAACACAATCGGGTAAAGTTTAAAAACCGAAAGAGTTTCTTTTGTGTTCTGTTAGTTCTAAATGTAATTTTACATGGCGATTACAAATCTCTTAGGTCCGACAATTTAAAAAAAATACATCTCACTACGTGTCGTTTTACATTTCAGCTTTTGCGTAATGTATTGGTCTGTTATTGGCTTGGAAGAACGTCTTTGCAGTGTAACTTCTAAAATAGTGATGTTTAGACATTTTATATTGCAATTAGTATGCTCATTATGACTTAAGTACAACTGACATGATATTTGTTCTGCGACAGTTACAGGAAAAATGCAAAGAGCAGAACCTAAACCTGTACGCAGCTTTTGTGGACCTCACCAAGGCTTTCGACACGGTCAGTCGCGATGGTTTGTGGAGGATTTTGGCTAGTCTGGGGTGCCCACCTACGTTCCTACCCATCCTCAAGCAGTTTCACGTCGGACAGAGAGGCCAGATCAGACACAATGGTGCTCTTTCTGATCACTTCCCAATAGAAAATGGCGTGAAGCAGGGCTGTGTACTTGCCCCTACTCTATTCGCTATCTTCTTTGGCGTAATGCTGGGACAAATGAGTCAGCGATTGCATGAAGGCATCTACATCCGGTTTCGTTCTGACGGAAACGTTTTTAATTTTCGTATATTATCCCACACAAAAACAGAGGAGATGGTCATAACGGAGCTTCTCTATGCCGATGATTGCGCCCTGCTAGCTCACAATGAAAATGACCTCCAGAACGTGGCAAACGAATTTGCCTACGCTGCCGCCTCTTTCGGCCTATCTATAAACCTCGGGAAAACAGAAGTCATGTTCTAGAATTCACCCAATGAAACATACTCAGCACCAAGGATCACAGTAAACGGACAGCCCCTTAACGTGGTAGACCATTTCACATATCTTGGTAGCATAGTGTCAAATGACGCTTCACTTTCAAGGGAAGTTGATAACCGTCTGGCCAGGGCCAGTAACGCTTTTGGACGCCTTCAGGCGAGAGTTTGGAAGAACAAACTGCTCCGCCTACCTAAAAAAATAAATGTCTACCAGGCGGTGGTTCTCTCAACCCTTCTATATGGCTCTGAGACATGGACACTATATAGAAAACGGCTAAGACTTTTTGAGCGCTTTCACCAAAGATGATTGCGCTCCATCATGGACGTACGATGGCAAGACCGCACTACAAACAGCGATGTCATCGCGAACGCCGGTATGGACAGTATAGAGGGACTTCTTATGATCCGACAACTACGCTGGGCAGGGCACGTATCCCGTATGGGAGACGAACGTATGCCCAAGGCAGTCTTTTTTGGTGAGCTAAAAGGTGGTCGACGTAACAGAGGCGCCCCACGGAAACGCTTCAAAGACCAGCTTAGGCGTCAACTTTCCTTGGCTGACATAGAAGAGAGCACATGGCTTCATGCGGCGTCGGAACGAGACAGCTGGATGTCACTCACAAATGGCGCGGAATACACATTTGAGACCAAAAGAAAATCTGCCGCCGAGCATAAACGCAGACGACGAAAAGAAAATCTTAACCGACCAACCGATCTTGGTGAATGATGCACTGGAAATTTAAAATTAGCACCAGACTCTCTTATTTTTGCAAGTAACTTTGCATCAAAACTATTCCATTTCATGGTTGGTGCGCCATACCCTGTTATACTAGCTAGCTTTAGAAAAAATAAATTGTACTGCATTATTCCTTCATGTCATTTCTCAAAAACATCCTCGGTTGTTGTGGATAGAACAGGGCTCAAGTAGTTCCTCGTCACATTCCTGTCAAATGCCCTTATGAATATATCCAACTGTGCTACACCCGTTGCATCAGTTGACTCCAAAATAATTCAAAATCAGCTCTTTCGTTCTTTAATTGTTCACGCAACCTGACTGACATGTCATTTATTCTATCTACCAACCACAGTGTCACTATTTAACGCTATTTCTTTGAATGCTTTCACCTTTTCTGGACAAATTACTTCGGCTTTAACAACACACTCCTTCATAAAATCACATTTATTACATGATTTTTGGTTTGCAATGATGTTTGACAAAATGAAGGTTGCTTTCACTGCAGACTCACCCTCGTTGTTCAGTTGAACAAATACTTTTTTCAATTCAAGTAGCTTGTCATCTCTTGTTCTCCAGCGTAATACTTTAACATTATTTAAAAAAAAAAAATTTAAGTGGCCAAGCGGGCCGCATGCAAGGTGGTCGCGGGCCGCATGCGGCCCCCGAACGCCCAGTTTGACATGCCTGTTTTAGATGATAGATCTAGTCTTCGCAATGATAGTTTTATATGTCCTTATATGAACATACTAAATATAGTAAACGCATTAAATATTTCACATGAAATTAACCTTTAAATGGGTTTTCCTAGAGCATTTGTTACATACATTCGTATGTACCGAAAAGCTATGTATGCGAGAACTTAAAATCTCTCAAACCCTAGATCTACAACAATTAATTTGTTTTAGATGATAGATCTAGTCTTCGCAATGATAGTTTTATATGTCCTTATATGAACATACTAAATATAGTAAACGCATTATATAGTTCACATGAAATCAACCTTTAAATGGGTTTTCCTAGAGCATTTGTTACATACATTCGTATGTACCGAAAAGCTATGTATGCGAGAACTTAAAATCTCTCAAACCCTAGATCTACAACAATTAATTTGTTTTAGATGATAGATCTAGTCTTCGTAATGATAGTTTTATATGACCTTATATGAACATACTAAATATAGTAAACGCAGTGAAATAAACATTGTTATAAAAACTATGTGCTATATTAATTATCGTCAAATTATAACTCGCGCCAAAACGTCCCTATCGCCAAAACGGCTGGCGCCAAAACGTCTCGGGCCGAAACGGCGGCGCCAAAATGTCACGTACCGCAATAAAGAACAGCCAATATTGAAAATTGGCAATTGGCAACACGTAATTGTAAAAATTACTTTCCGATAGCACCGTATCACCGTATTAACTCTTGCACTGGTCTCTCCGTCTCGTTCCGGGTTTGCACTGGGTTCAACAGTTCAGGACTGACTTCACACACTTGGGCTCGATGTGTCGGACTCGATCACAGACCAAGATCAAGACGTCAGCCGTCTCAACTGTACTTTACAGTACTCCATACTGAACCGTCGTAATGCTCGGTACAGAACCACACTTTTGAACTGTGCTGTGGTCGACCATGCTCTTAACCTTCTGTCGTAAACCCTTTTCTGAAACCTCTTTCAGGACCTTTTTGACTGCGACATCTCTGCTCTTCATATAGAGTCTTTGCTGGCCTTCTTGAACCGGACAGTACGTTGCTCGACATTTCTGGGTGGTGAGATGACTACAATTATTCTCATGATGGTTCTGAGCTCTGTTCACGTCACCGATCTTTCCCGAACCGTCACGTTGACACTAGACTCGGCTGACCGCCGTACCTCGTTACGCTTGACCGCTCGTCGAGCGCTGGCCTGGGGCAATTTACGTCGGCTTACTACACACATACCACTACCCCCATCTGTGCCATCACCAGGTTTATTACAATATTTTTATATTCAGGCATTTGCTTTTCCTATAACATTATTTTTTTTTGTTTTTAATAAACTATATCAGTGATAGGGAGCCATATCTATACTACTTGCTCTCGTTATACAGAGATCTTTGTTGGTATTGGTCACCTTCCGGCAACCAAGAAACGCTGCAAACGTCTCTATCAGCGGTTAAGGAAGACCGTTCTCGTCTGTGGTTTTAAGGGCCTAACGAATGGAGTTCGTAAAGTTAAGGACGTCTATTTCAATAGTTGGGAGTGGATAATAATTTAAAAAAAAAAGGACAAAGTGCGCGGATACAGGAAGCGCGATCAACAAGCGTCGAGAAATTCGAAAGTAAGTTTCGTAGACAACATTGCCTTAAGCCAACTCGCTGACTGCGGGCTTTCGAGCGCTGAGAATAGCTGTTCCTGACAACCACACCGATACCTTTCATGTAGTCGCGCAGTTGCACGAGGATATAACCTACCCAAAAGCAGGAGCTCTAGGTAGGTAGCAACTTCTTAACTGGTGAGATCCCAAGTTTAACATGCAACTCTGAACTCCGCCCGTTGGGGAAGTATAAAAACATGACTTGTGCAAAATTATCCTCGTGGGCATGATTGGACGAAGAGGACCCGGTTACCCGAAAAGCAAATATCCGCATTACTTACGCAATAAGTGTTAGATTATACTTCGTTTTTTTTTT
>JADKLZ010016359.1:167138-179026 GCA_021533235.1 Biomphalaria straminea | reverse complement strand
CTTTGATCTCTCAACGGGGGCCGCCTCTGAGTTTGTGTATCACACAAACTCTCTTTGTCGCTGCTAAAAGTTCATTTAAAAAAAAGTATATCAAAGATAAACGACAGAAATATACATCTTTCGTACTTTGATCTCTCAACGGGGGCCGCCTCTGAGTTTGTGTATCACACAAACTCTCTTTGTCGCTGCTAAAAGTTTATTTAAAAAAATTATATCAAAGATAATCGACGGAAATATACATCTTCCGTGCTTTGATCTCTCAACGGGGGCCGCCTCTGAGTTTGTATATCACACAAACTCTCTTTTTTCGCTGCTAAAAGTTCATTTAAAAAAAATTATATCAAAGATAAACGACAGAAATGTACATCTTCCGTGCTTTGATCTCTCAACGTTAGCCCTGTAAAGCCGATGTTCAAGGCAACTGCCACACATCTTTTATGAGTTGACTTATAAAGTAAATGCTCTAAGGTTTGAACAACATAAAACGTGAAATATGTAGCTATATATTAGATTTTTAATTGTCTTAAATAAGGTTTCATTTATATTGCATACTAATTAGGTTTTTTCTCTTTAAATACTGCTTGCATAAAATATTTTTAAAAATTAGATTTTGAGCTTTTAGAAAAAAAAAAGTAGCCGTTGCATCAGAACTTTGAATGATCTATATTATCGTGATGTCAGATTTTCATTATCTCTTCTACTTTCTGAGCACTAAACGGGACGGACGGACAGACAGACAGACAGACGGACAGACAGACAGACAGACAGACAGACAGACAGACAGACGGAGAGACAGGCCACACAAAACTAATAGCGTCTTTTCCCCATTCGGGGGCCGCTAAAAATTAACAAATTCAATTTAAAGTCCATTTAGCTATGCTCATAGAATTCGGTGATAGTAGTTTGCTTTAAAATAATATTAAAGATGTTTTTTTTTAAACCTCAAAACCCTTTGTAGGGAGATTTAAAATAATCTTGATGGTTTTTAAACTTTTAAAAATCCCACTGGAGGAGGGGGGGTTAAACTCAAAACCCCCTTGGCGTAGCTATTCTCAAAAAATGTATTGTATAAAATACTTTATTTTTATTGAAGAGGTATTTTTTAGCATCGAACTTCGCTGAAGGGGTTTTAAACTAAAAACATTCTTTGGCTACGCTAATAGAAATTTGAGTGCGTAATTTGCTTTTTTTTTTAAATTGAAGAGGTATTTGTTTAGCTTCAAGTGTTGCTGAAGGGGGTTTAAACTCAAAACCTACTTTCACTACGCTAATAGCATTTTGAGTACGTAATTGGCTTTTTTTTATATTGAAGAGGTATTGTTTAGCTTCAATTGTTGCTGTAGGGGGGGGTAAACTCAAAATCATTTGGCATAGCTCATAGTATTTTGAGTACGTAAATTGCTTTATTTATATTGAAGAGGTGTTTTTAACTTTAAACCCCGCTGCTTTGGCTACAATCATAGAAATTTGAGTGTGTGCTTCCCTTCCCCCCCGAAGAGGAGGGGGTTTTAAAATCTAAATCTTTGTTATCTATGCTCTTGGAATTTATTTTTGTTTTTTTGTGTTTTATAGAAGAAGGGGTTTTAAAACTCAAAACCCCTCTGGCTTCGCAAGGGCAAGGTTTAGTATAAAAATCTACGCTAAAAAAAAAGATCAAAGCAAAAAATCTGTCACTTAATTCCGACTTCCCCCCCCCCCGCTCTAGGGGAAGATTTCATTTCGGGTGGGGGTGTACGTGCGCAGCATAGTTTGAATGTGGAATGGTGCAAATGCGTGTTGAAAGGTTAGAGAAGATGAAATCCGAAAATAAAGGAATGTAATCTAAGTTATTGTAATACAAGATTAAAGTGATCATAAGTTTTCATATAGGAGTCTGTTATTTTATTATTAAAAGTCTTATTTATACGTAACAGGGCAGTGGAACCCCCAAACTTCCCCCAGCTACGTCCATGATATAGATTGATGGATAGATAGATAACTTGATATAAATGTAAATAATACTGGAAATAAATATAATTTACTGTTTTTTTTTGTTTTTTTTTTTTGTAGTTTGGTTACTAGCTTAAATATTTACTGTTTAAACATAAGGTATTTGTAATTTATATCAGACATTTAAAGTTTGATATGATAGCATTTGCGAATATATGATTTTACGGGTGTCGAATAGTAAAATTTTGTCGCGCAACTAAATGGTTGAGAATAGTTTTATAAATGGGATTAATTTAACTTATACCACCACCTTAGTCAAGTACTGTCAAATACCACACTCAATAATTATTTACCAATAGTTAACTAGTTTTTTTTTTATTTTGATCTGTCTGATACAAGAGATAATATATCAAATTTTTAACTTGGTTTGAGGGTTAGTATGAGAGAAAAAAAACATGTACAATTTTACCACACAGACATAATGAGTTGTTAAAAGCTTAGTAAATAAATTAAACCACAAGCATAGGAAACGCTTTATACACTACAGTAATGTCTTTGTCTTCTTTGGCATTTAATTGAAAACAAAAATGTTAGTCAAAATTAATAAACATGATTACGTTTGAGTGAATCAATAATGATATATGACTCTTATCTAGACAGTACGTTATATTACTATAATAAAATTATATTGCTTTTGCATTTATAAATGTATTTTACTTAGCTTAAAAATGTATAATAACAGTACATTTAGTTTTTACAGACACCTTCTGTCTGTCTTACATAGAACCATCTGTCCTTGGGTCAATTTCAGTGTGTAAATTTACATTAACAATGTAAAAATGACTATCTAAAAATTGTTATAAGTGTTATAAACTTTTTTTTACAGTAGCAAATACTACACCTAACAAGCCAAATATGTTTTAATTGATTTTCAAATATATTATGCATACTCCTTAAAAATACTAGTTGCTCTTTCTAATATAATAATAATAATAATAATAATAATAATAATAATCTTTATTGTCCGTAAGGAAATTTGTCTTACAATTTGTGCATTATACAAAACAAAACATTATTTAAAAAAAAAAAAAAATGATTCATATGATAATCTAAGTTATAAAGGACGGTGCATTTTTTGATGACCTTAGTTATATTCACCGTTAGATTAATATTTTAAATAATCTTAAATAAAAAGTAATACAAATTCTCTAAGATGCGTCTCAGAAAACCATCGTTACAAATATATGAGTCAATAAAAACAATAGAAACAGCCGATAAGATTACAAAAACAGTATTTATTCTAAGCCAATCTTCAGAGTGGTCTTTTAACGCAGTTCAATAGTCCATAACAACGATGTGTTTATTTTGGAGTTGCTATGAACAACTCATTGTTAGACGTTCATCAAAAATTTATACGTCAGAAAGAAATGCGTCATTGCTATTAAGGCTTCGTGGTCAATAATGTCAATAATGTCGACATTTATGGATTATTTTCAACTCCATCGTATAAGGTATAACCGATGACGACCGATGTGATCAATTCTAATCAATGTTTACATTGGCTTAGATCAGACATTGAATTTTCCTTTCGATATACTATAATGCATTCGTTTATCATGGGATTTTTTTTAAAGGAAAAAGTAATTATCTCTACACCTACTTCATTATAGTCTGTTGAACCTCTGGTGCACCATACACGATTTGTCAACCGTCTTTCTTTATTCCTATCTGTCTTTTGCCTTGGATAGAACCTGTGTAAATAGCAGGCTTGTTTATCGTTTAATGTTGTCTTCCCATTGCTATCTCTGTTTGGCTCTTCTTCTTTTACCTGGTACAGTTCCCTGAAGGAAAGTCTTTGAAAGCACCTTTATGATTATTCTAACGTATTAAAACTAGTTAGACAAGTTTCATTAAATTATGTCCCTTTGTCAATTTCGTTAAGATTACATTTGCGCACCTTGAATGAGCTATCTCTACACTTACGTTTCATTTTATTGTTCATGGCCGACGGTTGTGTGTAAACGAAGGAGATATGTTCGCTGACCCCTATTCTTTGTTCTTGTTTATGTATATGTTTAACCCTATCCCTTTCTTGAAATCGGTCATTGATTGATTTGATGTTATTGACCTGCATTGTTATTAATGGTCACTTGTAATTACGTGATTATCTGACGGACAGCTATTACCGAGGAGAACACAATGCCTTTTATATTATTCTTGGATATGATTCTCTTTTTGTCCAAGCTATGTGCGACACCAGCATGAAAAAGTCATGGAAACATCAGTCTTTTATTTCTGCAAGTCGCACTAAAGTTAACACACTTAACTTTACCGTTGACAGAGAGTAAGGCGCAGAAAACTGAGAGGGGGCATATGCTACGCCACGTTTCAGCTCGTATGAATATATTTAGCTCGGTGGGTTTTTTTTTTTTCAGCCTTATAGCGGCTGGAGGCATCAACTTTTTCCTGCCAGCTATTGGAACTGAATCGCTGGTAGCATTCTTGTTCCTGCACCTGTTTCCGTTTGCGATCCTTTCACATTTATGATAATTCAGGGGCGGACTGGAACTATGGGCAAACAGGCAAATGCCCGGTGGGCCGGTATCAAATAGGCCGGTGAGGTCACTACCAAATAATTTGTTTTCAATCCATACAACTTAAAAAAAATATTTAAAAAAAAGTGATAGCAGCAAAACACAGATGGAAAAAAAAAACGATTTCGTGTTGTTGTTTTTTTTTAATTATTATTACAAACTAGTTGACCGGCGGCATAGCATATGCCGCTATTTACCAGGGCCGGCGACCGCAGTGGGGCCCGCATTTCATAGGACACGCAATTTTATAGGACCCGCTCTAATTTAAAGTGTAAAAATTATTAAATTAAGCCATTTTATTACAACACATTCCCCGCGCCATCCTGTCGATTTAACATCCCTATAATTATTTGTCTGTTAAGCTATTGCTTTAAAAGAAATCAAACACATTTTTAACAAAATATAGTCATTTATACGGCGGCATAGCATATGCCGCTATTTACCAGGGGCGGCGACCGCAGTGGGGCCCCCATTTCATAGGACACGCAATTTTATAGGACCCGCTCTAATTTAAAGTGTAAAATTAAATTAAGCCATTTTATTACAACAGATTCCCCGCGCCATCCTGTCGATTTAACATCCCTATAATTATTTGTCTGTTTAGCTATTGCTTTAAAAGAAATCAAACACATTTTTAACAAAATATAGTCATTTATAACGACCGCAGTGGGGCCCGCATTTCATAGGACCCGCAATTTTATAGGACCCGCTCTAATTTAAAGTGTAAAAATTATTAAATTAAGCCATTTTATCACTTACAACAGATTCCCCGCAGTTGGGCCCGCATTTCATAGGACCCTTTAAAAGAAATCAAACACATTTTTAACAAAATATAGTCATTTATAACGACCGCAGTGGGGCCCGCATTTCATAGGACACGCAATTTTATAGGACCCGCTCTAATTTAAAGTGTAAAAATTATTAAATTAAGCCATTTTATTACTTACAACAGATTCCCCGCGCCATCCAGTCGAGTTAACATCCCTATAATTATTTGTCTGTTAAGCTATTGCTTTAAAAGAAATCAAACACATTTTTAACATTTTAAAATATAGTCATTTTGTCTCTCTAACCTTGCTAATGCTTTTTTTTTTCCACCACAATTGTCCACAAACACTCGTAATAAAGGTCTTTTGCAAGTTAATGGATTTTTTTATAAAGAATTATAAACCATTTACGCTCCAGAAAACTTTTCTCTTAGACTATAAAATACATAAATAATTCGAGTTTTAAATATGGTTCTAATTTTTCGCATTATAAAATAAGTAAAAGAGAATTAATGGAGCTAAAAATAGATTACTCGTTGTTGTTGTCTGACCTAATTCTTTGTGAAATATAATATAGATAATTTTGTTTAAAATGTATCAAGAATATCAACAAATTTACACTATACAATGTAAATAGTATACTTTGATAAACTTTAGACCGTTCTTTTTGCTATGAACGAGCGGCATGGACAACACTTATTTGATGTCTTCAATGTTGTATTTAGCCTAATCATTTTGCTTGTCGGCATGGACGTATGATTGCACTTTCGTTTGTTTTTACTCCTTCCATTCCCCTTTTTTTTATGGTTACATTGAAAGTTAACGAAAAGAGGGATGAGAGAGGTTAAGTGAGAAAACATTGATATAAGACAGAAAAAAATAGAATAGGGCCGACCATTACTTCAAAGAAATTAACTTAACACACACACAGAGTCGCGAAATTGAAAACCACACAACTTGTTCACAGTTCAATATGGGTATAATGTCTAAGTCTTTGTGGCATTTTACGTCTCGAGAGACAATCTTTTCCCTTTGCAACTTCTTGTGTGGCTAAAGAGGTCAATCCTTGATACACAGCTACGGTTGCAGGTTGGGCATAAGTCACCAGTTGAAGCTACATTTTCAACCTTCTTTCTGCCTCTGTTGTGTATGGCATCTGCAATCCGAAACCATTCTTCTATGCTCTCTCTCCATGTGGATCTATCCAGTGCTACTTTTTCACAGCTGCTAGTGTCGATTTTAAATAGCTTCATGTCGCTTTTGCATACATCTGTGCACCGTAAATGTGTGCGACCAGTGGCTCTCCTGCCTTCAATAAGATCGCCATACAGTTTATCTTGTGGTAGTCTACCTACTAGCATACTGCGAACGTGGCCAAGCCAGCCAAGACGTCTGCACATTATTTTGAAGATCCGCGTTATGCATCAGAGGTAGAGACATTCAGCTTTTTTTCCTGGCATGAGTAGGCCACGTTTCACTTCCGTATAGCAAGGTGCTCATCACGTAGGTCCGGTAGACTAAGGCTTTAGTATTTTTAGTCAGCAATATGTTGTCCCAAACTCTTTTCTGCAGCCGTGACATGGTGTCCATTGCTTTGGTTATCATATTGTTGATGTCTTTATCCAGTAGAGCATCGTTGGATATGATGGAGCCAAGATAGCAAAAATGATCAACAATTTCAAGTGGTTGGCCATTAATGTTCACTTGAGGTGCAGCATTTGTGTTTTGGACCATTATCTTGGTCTTGCTTATACTAATATGCCGAACTTTTGGCAAGCAGAAGACAGTTTGACAACCAGGGTCTGAAGCTGAATATCGGAGTCAGCTACAATAGCTACATCATCAGCATACGAGAGTTCCCTAATAAGTATCTTTCTAGCGTTGGTTTTGCCGCAGCCTTGATTAAGTTTTTTAGAGGATCTTGTGTGGAGAAACACACTTTCGTCGAGTTCGTTGAAAGCATAGTGTAGTAAACAAGAGAAGAATATGCCAAACAGAGTAGGTGTAAGCACACATGCCTGCTTGACACCACTGCTAACCTAAAAAGGTGCTGATTGTGCTCCATTGTATTTGACATTACATTTCGTTTCCTCATGAAAACATTCAATTAACTTCAGTAGTTTGGGAGGGCAATCTATTTTCCTTAGGAGTTTGAAAAGTCCACTTCTGCTGACCATGTTATATATATCTTTTACACTTTTGTGGCAAATATGGAGCATTACGGAGCAAAGTAAACAGACAAGACAAGTGCATTGCCCCAGTTAGGCAAAAATATCATTTGTGGGTTAGCTTATTTCTGTTTCACAAGATCAGAAGTTTTAGGGCAATCTTTACTAGATCAGAACAATTGTCTTCTTCTGCATCAAGTCTAGTTCTGTAGTATGTTTCGAAAAGATATGTTGTTGACTAGTTATGTGTATAAAAAAAATTGTACTACATTTCTACTACGTAAGTTCCTTACATATTCTATGAAATCTAGTTTGTACATTATGTTTTTGTACAAAGCTTATATCAAATCTGTTTGTCTGTCAGTTTGTTTGGTAAAAAGTGTACACGTTATTTCTACCACAGCCATTCTCGGATCAAGCTGAAACTTCGCACAACTATTCAAGACAGGAATCAATAAAAAAGAAGGAACCACGTAGATAATTAAATACTGCTAATTAATAGCAACAGCCGTAACTAATACTTCATTATTCATAAATATAGCTAATTTATTGGATTTATCCCCTTTGTTATTTGTTAATAATTTTTCTTCCTCATTTTCCTATAAGGTTCATACAATTAATAATTGTACCTAACAAAAGATGAGACAACAAGCGAAAATACTAAATTAGTCAATTAATTAATAGTAATTAATAATTGTGTTTGATATCAAATAATAGAAATAACGTGTACATTATTGGTAGAAAAGGCATAATGGATGAGTTCTTCCCCATTAGATTAGCTTTTTTTTATTTTTTAAAGGAATAATTATTATATTTTACGTGGATATTTCGTGAGTTATAAAAGCCAGGATAATGTTATATGTAAGTGCATTCATATAGTTTTAATGTAATTTAATTTGTCAAAAGTTGAGAAGCACTGGTCTAACGCTTGTCATTGATTTTCTGTTACAAATATATTTAAGTTCGATTGGCCTTAGACTTCGCATTGGAAACGATGGGATGCAAGTTGTATTGCAATACAAGAAAACAAATAGAGCTAGAAAAAGGTTTGTTATTTTTTTTAAATTTACAATTTCATGTTAGTTTCTAATAATATAATTTAAACTATGTAATTAATTATTTTTTTTAAAGTATGTTTGTGATTATGGATTCACTTTAAAAAAATTCCAAGTTTTATAACATAAACAAAATTTCAATAGTCCTTACCTTTTGACAACATTTAAATCAACTCACTATTTTTATCTGGTAAAACGTTTGCACTTTTTATCTTTCCGACACCAAACTTAGACCTGTGTGTATGTATTGTAGCCCTAAAACAAAATTAAGACCCTCAAAAAAGATAAAGTTTACCAACTCTACTACAGCTATACTATTTTATGGATCTAGGATTTGTTTACGATGTTGACATGAGAAAAGATCGAAAGGATTAAGATCTAGATCTAATTTTAAGAAATACACTTTGCATTTAGGCCTATACATTTTTACCTTGAAGCATGAAAATACAAAATATAGTCTAATGATTTTATTATTTAACAAAATTAAGTATCTAATTTGTGTTTCAAAAGGATTTTTACATAAAATCGTTCTTTGTATCTGCGAATATCAGATCCTGTTGAACATACTTTCATTAGACATTATCGAAAGGTTACACATCTCTCTATTCCTAGATCTAGGTCTAAAACTGTAATTTAACTCTAAGATGATAGAATTTCTCTTCGCAAAGATAGTTTTAAGCTTTAACACATGAACATACAAATTATAGACCATTCATTTCATATTTTAATCAAATTAACATTGAAATTTGCATTTTACGTGATTGCAACTCAACTATTTTCATAATATCGAGTAATTTAAGGCTACTCATAATTTATATCTGTCTAGTACTTTCATATAGTGAAGCAATTTTTCTTTGAGGGTTTGAAACTTGTTATAGGGTTACTTTACAAAACGTTACTGTTCCAGACTTCCAGTTAATATCCAGTTAATATCCAAGAAACATTTATGCCGTTTTATCAAGATTGGTCAGACAGCTGCTCATACTTACATATATACATATATATATATATACATTTCAAAAAAGTACAAGCACATCATTTAATTATAGAGTGTTTTATTCTGTATCTTTATAAACGGCTTTGATAAAGACTTTCATAATTTAAATTATTAAAATTTAAAGGAACATACTTACATTCAGTTTCAATTCTATTATGTATTTGAAAGTAACACTCTATTTTAAAAATAAAATATGATCGATCCAGTTGTTAATTTTATGCTGCTTTCTTTTATTTATCTAATATTTTTTTTATAAATATTATTATAAATATTTGTTAAGACATGGTATTGTGACATTTTCTACTTTGCCTAATCCTTGACGATATTAGTTTAGAATTTCACTGTTATTGTTTCACTTGAGGTTTAAATGCCACCTTAATCTAGCACTAAATAGAATATTATTACACATTATAAGTAAAATAAATTATGTGAAATGAATTTAATGTTTATGTACAATTTTTATTAAGCGTGCCACATCATGCTCCAAAAGGCTTTAAAGCAATTAATTCTAAGTCAAAGCAAGTCTTCTACTTCTGCAATGCCGATTTCAACGCTTTTTAGTCTTAAACACACATGATTAGACTACACTTGATACTAATTACTAGACCGATAACTATTCGCAACATGTTTCGGATGTTCCTTCTAAGTTGAAAATAATTAACTTCTCGCTGGACGACAGAGGATGGTGAGCAGGTTATATACCTGCCTTATCTTGATGTTTGCGCACTAGACTGTAGTTCGGATTTATCGTTAGTCCCTGGCTAAATTTCTGCATGCTTCAATCTCCTACTGAAGAAGGTTTGGACTAGGAAGTAAACTATCTTTAACTCTGAAGAAACATTCGAAACATGTAAAACAAACAGACACATAACCTGAGAGCGTCGAGATAATCAGTTCAGCACGCTAACCGCACGACAAGGCATTGCTTTTAACTTAATAACAAACTGGTTACAAACTAATAGCCTGATATATACAATATGTCACAAGAACGATTTTAAATAATCTTTCATCATTGATCTGTAGAGATGAAGCTCTACATAAACTGAACTCTTAATATATAAAAAAAAGCCCATATAATCAATATAATAAATGCAATATTAAATTTAAAAATAGAGGATTAGTTTTAATTTATTATAACATTTTAATGTAGATCTAGCCATAAACATCCGGAATAATCTATTATAGATACTTAAAATATAGCAATATTTCTGAAGGAACAGTAAAGGTTAAATCATTTTTTCAAAAGCCTTTGGTGTGTTTTTTTTTTATCTAACCGTGACAGACAGACCAACCAATAGACAAAATGCACAAAAATATGCTTCTTTATTCTAATGGGGGCAATAAACAATTTTAAAAAAATCTGATTTTTAAAAAAAAATTTACGAAATAAGTTTAGTATCATTTCATGGCCGGGATTTACGATAGTACACGAAAGTCGCTGTTGAAAGTTCATTTTAAAAAATGTGCGTGATATATTGCATTACTTCATGTTTCTTACTAAAGACTTTATGCAATTTTGATGTATGAACATAACCTGTTGAGAAGTTACACTGCAAAGACTTTATGCAATTTTGATGTCTGAACATAACCTGTTGAGAAGTTACACTGCAAAGACACTCTTCCAAGCCATTACTAATCCAATGCTTCTAGGCAAAAAGAAGTAAACCACTTGACGTGAGCTGCGGTTTTATAGACTTTACCTTATCATGTGAAATACAGACGTTACGCGTGTTCTATATGGGAACTTTCTATTCTATTCACCATCTTAATTGACATTTGGAACAAAAAGAAAGCACCTGTTTGGATTGGTGGTATTTACCCGATTGCTAATTTTTGTCTTTACAAAAATGTTTCAACATAAAAAAAAATAACTTTTTCAACAAATTATTCAACCGAGCAATTCTCGGTCAACTGATATTATATATAAACATAAAAACATGCATAAATACATACTACATACATGCATACATAAAAGAATTGCTCGCTTTAGATAATACGATTTCACTACATAATATTATATATAATAGCAATGACTTCGATTCCGCATATTAAAGATGAGTGCAGTGTTTTAAACATATATGCAAAGCCTAGCTCCAATCTGCTAATTTTCCTGCATCTCTTGCAAATAAAGCCTTCGTTCATCGGGTGTCTATTGAAATTTTCTTTCTGTCTTCTTCTCAAATATGTGTCCCGCAGCATTTGTGAGAGCTATCCAATTATTTCATTCAAAGGTCATTTGCTGCCAACTACTTTCCACTAGGCCAGGGGTCGGCAACCTTTTGAGTCGAAAGAGCCAAAAATTACAATTTACACAATTTTAAAGTTTTAAAGAGCCGCACTTTTTTTCTTACAACAATAAATAGTACTTGCACAATTAT
>JADKLZ010016359.1:122236-166738 GCA_021533235.1 Biomphalaria straminea | reverse complement strand
TTTTTTTTATTTCGGTCGGAAACAACTAAAGGAGTTCAACATTTTCGTAAACATAAGTTGAACTTATATAACAAACAATTACATAAATTGAAAGGGAACGTTGGCTTCCCATGGTCTTAGAAAGTTAGATATATTTGGCTCATAACTTGTTGTTTTTAGTTTCAAACGCGACTCTAAACTTTCAATTGTTAGTTGGCTTTTTCCTTTGCTTTTAATTATATTCATGAAAAAAAAACGCTTTCTCGCACGAATATGTCGATCCGAAAATAGTCAGCAATCCAAATGTCCTTACTGTAGCAATCTCGAAGATTGTTTCATTCGCCTAATCAACTAGCGGCATTTCTTTGAAAACTATCCACTTTTGTTGCGTTACGTTCATACATTTCTGGAGTTCTAACTTTTCTAACTTAATTTTTAAATCTGTAAATTTCATTCCATAAAGCTAGAAATCCCGTATCAATTCCAAATGGTTCAATGTGGATTTCGTAACTTTGTGTTGAGAGGATTTACTAGGAATCGTACAATAGTTTTGTTGGTTTTGATCTGCTTAAATCTGTCAAAAAATTATATTTGATTTTTTTTCACTGTGCTCAAGTAATTCGTGTCAACAGTAGCTCTGATTTATTGCAATACTCCTTCAGACACTGAAAATGAATTGACTTAACTCTCAATATCTTCTGCGAAAAGAATTTTTTTCAAAACAAAACAATTCTTCTACCAAAACATATGATGGGTTTCCATTCCCTTGCAGTTTTAGTTTCAGCTCATTTAATTTCTTTGTTGTATTAACCATAAAATAAAATGTTTGCAAATATTTGTCGTTTTCTAATATTTGGAGATAAATGCCTTTATCATTCAAGCACAAAGCAAAACTTCTCAACACCTTACATTTGGAGAACTATTGCACTTTTTTAGGAAGAAGAGCTCAGAATAGTGAGTTTCCATTTTGTTTAAGAATTCTTTAATCTGACAATGGTAGATTGCTTTGAACAATATGCTGTTATCTTGATTGCCGAATTCATTGCCTCAACTATTTTTGGTTCGAATCGTTTTGGGTACATACAGCTTTTTGGGTGTATTATTCAGTGAAACGTAAGAATTTCATGGTTTATTTTGCTATGAAGAATCGTTATTGCCCTTTATCTTTATTTTTTTTCCAGTCATATTTCTGGCTCCATCAGTTGCTATTGAAATGATTTTATTGAAATTGATCTTATTTTTTTCAATGCATTATTGTACAATAAACTCTTTCTTATTCCCTCCAGTTTGTCTCGAGGTAGCAATCCCTTAAGTTATTCTTTTGGACCATAAAAAGACATATATATATATAACTGACTAAATGAGCAACTTGTGACGTGTCTTTGATTTTTTTTTCCCAAGATTTTTTGGTTTGTTTTTGAAATCGCGAAACAGTTCTTCTGATAAATGTAGGAAACAATCTTTGACAAACTCACCATCTTTAAATGGTTTGCCTTTTTGTGCAATTTCTAGTGGTACCCCAAAGCTTGCCCGATTAGAGTTACTTGTAGATTGCATATAAGATTGAGAAGATAATCGCTTCTAACTCATTTACTTGAAACAACAAAATTTACGTCACAGCCAAAGCACGCAGTCTTGCGTCGAAAGCGAATTGAAACCTACATAGAAAAATTAAACGATGGCGTCCATTCGAGATCTTCTGACGGATTTGTAACATAGACGAGGCTTGTATTGGCGGAGGGGTGTGGTGAAAAGCGAGTACAAGAAGTTGGGAGATGGAATTTGTGCCCAACCCAACTATTTAGAATGTTTCGATAAAATTAATAATATTTGCGTGTAGAACAAAAGAGCCGCAGCTTCACACCCAAAGAGCCGCATGCGGCTCGCGATTCGCGGGTTGCCGACCCCTGCACTAGGCCATTGAAATCGAAATGACACTCAAGTTGATCTTTATGGCGCTTACGGTGGACACATCGGTTACGCCATCCTCCTTTAAACTCGGCAAAGAAGATTGCCTTTAGCATGCAATTGCCTCCCATACGGAATAGGTGTCTGACTCAGAGGGTCAAATGTGGTCAAATCTGATACAACTCACCATCCCATAGAGAATGCTGTAAAGCAAGGGTGTGTGCTTGCATTGACACTTTTCTGTCTATTTTGTTTTAGGAATACTACAAAAAATGAGACGACGCCTGCATGAGTATTATGTCCTGTACCAATGGCTGCATATTTAACATACGGCACCAACTCTCCCGTACAAAATAAATCTAATCTCCAAATTTAATGACATGTTAAAATAATTATTTTTTATGAATTAAGATTTTTTTTTCTTTGACCGTTTCAGATTTTAAAGCCAGGTAATGACTTCTGAAAAAGAAAAATGTTTTCGGGGCTTACATCGTGCTCTAGAACAAATCAAAGAGTCGGATATCAAGAAAGATGAATGCACTTACTATTTTAAAAAAATTTTGGACTTTTTTTTCTGTGCTTGTGAACTGAAGATAACATTTGAACAAGTAGAAAAAGATGACATAGTTTGCCTTTTAGCCCAAAACATTGACAAAATACTTTCTGAACTGCTACACTTCGGCTATTACTTTGAACCGAAAGAAGGACCTAGAGCTTTAAAATATCGATCAGCTTTGCAGTTTATTTTGGAAGAGTTCAAAGATTTTCAAATAGACAAATCTCTACATACAGAAGAAAACAAAATCGGTGTAATGATAGAGGAAAGCGATGCGTTAAAGACATTTGATAAAGCTATTGATTTTTGGAAAGAAGATTTAACGGTCGGACTTGACATTGAAGGTTATTCCATTGAAAGCCTTTATAAACCGGATGCCATCCCAAAGCATCATATCTGGTGGATTCAGAAAGACCATCAGGAAGAATCTTCGACTCACGTGGAGGATCCATGTCCTACATTCAAATCCATAAATAAAGAGAAACCGGAATTTCCCCGCACAACACTTTCAAAATTTAAAAGTCTTATGATGCAAAATTATTATTAAATTATTTTATATAAATTATCACGAATATATTTGTTTACGTATTTGTAAACAATACAAAATGTTTACTATAAGAGAATCATTAAAAGAAAACGAAAGTCAAAATTTTAAAAATGTATTACTAACTTTTGACACAGAGGAAAGAATAACTAGTTTGTGTAGTTTCCATATTTGATATAAATGGTCAATTAAAGATTCATTCCACGGCTTTCCGTGCCCTAAGCTACAACGAGAAAAAAAAAACACAAATATTTGAATTCAATGAACAGCTAACGAAAAGGAATCCACGTTATTCACGCTTAAACAATATAATTAAGTTAATGGTAAATAAATACGAAACTCGTCTCTACAGACCTTGTGGTCTATAGGGCAGATGATGTAAAGGTCATCTGATTCTGTGGCCCACGGTTAACGAGGGTGTCATGTGGCCAGGACAACGACCAACCGCCTTTACTTTTTTCCCAACTAATGTCAGGTACCCATTAGAGCTGGGCGGACTTAAGGGCGCTCGAAAATCCCGAAATAAAATCCCAGTCTTCACCATGATTCTAACCCGGGACCTCCAGTACGGAAGCCAAGCGCTTTACCGCTCAGCCACCGCACCCTTAAACGTACAACTATTTTGCAGAAATCAATATCAAAAGAAAGAGATGTCATAAAAACTTCATAAAACATTAAGCTGTTAAAAAGATAATAAAATAAATTCACAGCCATTGTAAATAGATACTCAAAGCTAATGTTAAATGTTGGTTTACATTTTTCAAGTTCAATGACATTTGCAGATCATTTCTATAAGCACGGGGCCGAGGTTTGCCCTCCTGATCAAATGAACGAGGAGACTTACCTGAGGTTATCCAACGAGCATGTAATACATGGCAATAAAGTAGGTATAGTGAGACTGACTGTGGTGATTGTGTTTGTTTAGACCAGTGGTCTTCAACGGGGGCGATATGGCTCCCAAGGGGGCGTTTTGGAGATTTTGGGGGGCGCTGGAAGCCAAACGGGCGGTATGGGGGCGCTGGATACAAAAGTGGGCGGTAAGGGGGTGCTGGGCTAAAAGGCGGAAAGAAGAAACTTAAGGTGCACTCAAGCGAAATAAATTTTAAAATTCTTTAAAATTAAAGCTGGCAAACTAAATATAGACAAATTATAATAATCTTGCTTGTAATTTAAATATAGGAACAGCGTTAGAAATTGAGTTCGGAAATTTCATTTTTCTATTTCTGTAATTGGAGAATTCCTTAGCTCTTGCGCGCATAAACGTTTAAGATTTGATAAACAAAGTAGGTAATACGCATTTAAAATTATAGTTTATTTTATCTACATATGTTAATATATTGATATGTAAATGTTAATAGAAAAAACTGAAAGTTAATATTCAAATATTATAATTTAAACTATTTTTTAAACTGAAAACATTGAAAAAAATGTTATTACGAAAACACATTGGTATGTAATGGAATATTAGGCCTACTAAGAGTTTTAGTGAATTGCCATTAGATAAAAAGTATGTTCTACTTTGAATTATGGCATTTTCAGATAAGGGTATGAAACCAAGTTTGCTTCACGAACATGTAGCAATATCTAAAATCTAAAAATATTTTAAGAATATTCATGAACAATTAGGCCTATAAACATCTACTATTAAAACAATATTAAAACAAAAAAGGCAAAGCAGGATAAGTTTTAGAGACCTCCTAGAAAAATACATAGTTTTTTTTTTAAAAGTCATAATATTGTTTGAAAATTGATTACAAATAATGTTTTCAGAACATATGCTACACAAAGTATTTTTTTTTTCTGATAATATCTTATTAGTCTAGTTATGTAGCTTATGACGACATAAAGTAAACCATCAGTGGTTGGACGCTACAATAACTTCATAAGTAATATAGAGTAAAGAACAAATCTATTAATTCTATTCACCTTGCGAGTTATGAAATACAAGAAAAGTTTAGACTGCAATTTCATTTCTATTTGAATCTTGTTATAAAATTGTAAATAAAATACAGATCCATGTCGAAAATAATATTATCGTTCAACAATTTTGTGAAACTAATGATGAAAACCGAGATTTGGCTACATTTAAATGTTTAGGTAAAAAATCCAAAACTGTGTTCGAATGTGCTATTGTGTTTAGCCTTTTCCATCAACATACATGGTTAACCTAGAATTAGGTGTAACAAACTTAAGGAATAAGCAAAGAAATAGACTGGATGTAGTGACTGGAGGAGACCTTGTCCTTGATTTGGCTAATTTGAAGCTTGAAACTATTAATATTGTCAGACTGCAGGAGGCACAATGTTCTCATTAGCCTAATTTGTTTTTGAAGTGAATTAAGTAATGCTAATTTGTATATTAAAAATAAAACTAAATTTACAATTAAACCTAAAAACAATAGCCTCTAATATTCAAACATTTTAAAGGGGACAATCCTTAGGATTTGAAAGAAAGCATGACAATGAGACTATTTTGTGTGTGTAAATGTAATCACTGAAAATTATTTGACATAAGTGAATATTTTGCCGAATCTCGTGCAGACAAAGCTGTTGTATGCTGGCGGTCTATTTAAGTTTTCTTTCATTCTTTTTCGCCTGTCTTCAATAATGGCTTTTTTAAATTATTAAATGTTTGTTCAGCTGCTTTTGTGAGAGCTCTGTCTCTCTCAGAGGCCATCTATTGCCAGAGAATGCTGCAAGGTACTTTCCTCCATGCCAATGAGGACGAAATGGCGCCTGAATGGATATTTTGACGCTTATGGGGAGGTCCCTCTACAACGCCGTCCTACTCTAAGCTCGCAAAAGAAGATCGCCTTTGTCATGCGGTCCTCTCCCGAGCGGGATAAGTGTTATTAACAGCATAAAAATTAATAAATAGATGATATTTTGTTCAATTTTGCCTTCTCACGCTTTTTTATAATTGTTTTTCTTAGAGCCGGCGCTGGCGGATATCTTTTAATTAAAAAATACAAAAAGGGGGCTGTAAGCCAAAAAACGTTGAAGACCACTTGTATAGATCATTGTGGACAACATTTTATAGAACCTTGGTTGTAAGATGCGAGGATTTCTATGTTTATTTATTTTATGTATTATTATTTGATTGGTTGACTAGGTAAAGTGGGCTGACGGCCCTTGAGCTTAGTTATTGTTGTCAACCGGATTTGTGATTGAATAGTTGATATTATCTACAGTTATCATTATTTCTATTGCTTATCAATTATTTCTTTTTTTGTAATACATCCCTGGTGTTTCTTGAAGTGTTACATTCGTTATGTGTAAATGTCAAATCCATAGGCTAGGAGTTCACAATAATCACAACACTAACACTATCAATCAATAATCAATAGAGGATGTTTAGACTTGTCAAAAAAGCATTACCACATTTTATAGACAAGTGTAATAATGTGTTTTTTGTCCATAAGTCAAACGATTTATTTATATATCTGTATCACATCATTAGCACTTTTAAATATTGTGGCGAATTGTTTCGTAAAATAACTAAGACCATATTTTTTCAGACTTCATAAAATTTCATATATTTATAGCATTTCTAAAATTCAATCCTCAATTAAAAAACGTTTAAATAGTTGTTTTTTTTTACATAATTATGAAACATAGTAATTTCTTAATTGTTAGGAAGTATTAGAGTATTTAAAAATGTTAATGTTAAAAATTAATTGTTAATTTTTTTCAAATTGATTATTAAACATTTTATAATTAAACGATGTGTGCATACAGGATTAACCTCATAAGTCACATGAGATCTGAAAGGGAAGAGATAAGGTTAGCACGTGTAAACATTATAAACACTGTGTTTATTAAAATGCTTTTAAAACCTAATGTAGCATTGCAATAAAGGTTACTATTTCTACAAATTTAGTCCACATACTTTATTTTTCTTGTTGCTTTTTTATTACTCCACGATTTTGTAGGATTTATGTGCCATTACTTTGCTCTATATTTTAAAACTTGAATGAATTTTATTCGCCAATATCTGCACCAACAATTCTATGCTTATTACATTATAAATTAGTTTTGTTGTAATTATTTTTTTTAAAGGATCCATACAATTTACAATACCTAGATAATATTTAAAACTCCAAATATAATTTTTGCAAAAATAAATATTAAAGAATGGAGACACAACCTGTAATATTTAGTTGATAAACTGATATGGACGACCTAAAATACATGATTATAGCCTGGTTATTTTTATGTTTTGTACTGCGGTCAGTGATTCCCCCCCCCCCGGACTAAAATGTATATCTAAATTTACCTTATAAATGGTGTTATTCCTATAAAGTCTTAATATTCGTTTGTTTTTATAAGACGTCTAAGCGCTGTGTTTTGTGTGGATAAATCTAAACAGAGATAACACTCAAATTACCAAATAACACAGGTGAAAGGCCAACAATGCAAAGATACTCGACGCTGATAAACGATTTCGAATAAGGCGTTTAATATGTATGTCGTTAAGCTAAATATTTTGGAAACTTTTAAAACTTACTTTACCGCCTAAAGTAATCGGGCTTAAGACCTAGTTTCGTTAAGAACATAATGCTCATCACTTGTAGAATTATTTAGGTAATGGGGCTTTGGGGTGATCGTCTTCAATTAGTGTTCTGTAATAAATAAATTTAAAAACATGCATTTTGAACAAAACTATACTACTTATAACTGAAGTCTTTTTCAAATATTATTCCCCTCCCCAAAAATGTTCTTTTCCACTGCGACCCTAGAATCTGTAGTTATTTTTTTTTTCAAGGAACAAATTGGTTATATTTGCAAAGTAGGAAAATAGCAAGGAACTATATGTTTATATTACAATTTTTTAAAGTAAAAGTGTATTCAAAAGGTTTTGAGAATTAGAAATTTGAGAGCGCAAAAACTGTCCGAACAATTTAAAATATTACCGTAACCGATTTACTACCAGAGATCTCGCTCAACATGAAGATAATTTTACGATGAATACGACTACTAAGGACATACTTATACTACGTGTCCCTCGATTGTTAATAACACTCCAGTATTGGCGTTTGTCCAAACGTTACTTTATTTTACTTCACCTGACCTGACTTTTTAAAGCTAAAGCTTTATATGTCAGGAAAATGCGTTTCCGCAGTCGTAAAATGCAAAAAAAAAAAAACGCTTGGCGCACCCAACTGACGGAGCTTATCACGCTCTTCCTAATTATCGAGCTGTAAACAGAAGCGCTATCAACGTAACATTTTTAGGTTGCTGTTTGTTTTTTTTTTGTTTTTTTGCCAAAGGCTAAAAAGCACTGCTCTATTTGTAATATTGGCATATTTTGTGTTTGTGTGTGTGTTTATTTATGCACGAAAATAGTGAGTCTTTTTTCTTCAGTTTGATTCCAGATTCAGTAAGTTTTCTAATTCTCATTGGGAAATGTTTTATAGTACTGTATATTATGGAATGATCTTTATATAATAAAACCGTTGTTCTTAAAATAATGAAATTTGGTAAATCGTTTATATAAATAAGAAACAGTACTGAGCCTTACAATTTTCATTGAGGGGAATGCTTTGGTGTTGTAAATCAGTTATTCCAAAATATTTCATTTTAAAAGCAAGCTACAGTTGTAAACTTTGTCAAATGACATAGTCGAATAAAATGGCATCTATTTGCTTATAACTTTTTTTTTTATCAAAATAAAATTAATGAATGAGTCCTAATAGTTAAGTGCCTCATGATCTATCATTCCTACAGCCATGTTGGTATGGAGTAAGGACATTATTTTATCGAAGTAATTAATACAGTTTTTACATATTATTGTAATTTTGTTTTTAATGTACATTTAGCCATTGTGTCAATAAATATACTTATAAGTCCTATTCCAGTGTTAGCGTCATTTATTGAAACTGGTGGCGTCTAATGTTCAGTGATGACGTTGCACTACTCGGGGGTACTAATAAATGCATACAAGAAATGACGGATAACCTAGAAAGAGAGACACCAAAATTTAGCCTCAACTTTGTGGATACAGCTTGCAGCACAATGGGACGAACGGTGCAGGAGGACCTCAACACGGGATAGTGCTTTCTCCAGCGTAACTATCGTAACTCTAGGGCCATAAAATACCCCTCCATGTTGTCATTACCGGCGTTGGCTAAAATATTGCTTATTGTAGTGCGGTCTTCGCGGGAGAGTGAAAACATCTTTAGTAAAGGCGTTCAAGAAGTTTTAGTAGCTTTTTTTTGTTGTACCAATGTTTAAGGAAAAAATATAAAAGGGTTAAGTGAACCACTGCTTGGTATACACTGATTCCTGAAGTCAGGTGAAGCAATTTATACCGCCAACTCAATCCTGAAGACGTCCGAAAATATTACTGGCCAGAGAGTTATCAACTTCCACTGAAAACAACGCGTCATTCGATACCATGCTTCCAAGATATGTGAAGTGGTCTGAACATAACCATAACAAAGATGCCTACATGTCAAAATAGAAATGCGTATTTTCCCTAAAAATTAAGAAATATAATCAAGAAAGACTAAAAATCATTAAGCACGTAAAATACACAAAATGCAGCAAGCCTAAATTTATCACACCATGAGTTATATAAAACATTTTTTACATTTGTCAAAATGTGTATACTTTTATCATGGACTTTTCCAGAAAACGTTACAATGATGCCGTTCTTGTCACTTTGCAATGATTTTATGATCATTATGCCTCTAGTGTATTCCACATGCCATAACAGCGGCAACAACATTTCATTAAAAAAGAATGGGAATTTTCGCTACAAGTGAAATGAGACTTACACAATATATAATGGTTTGGTTAGTTGTATCTGTCATGGATCAATGACATCTAATTCTGTATTATTATTTTTGTTTATAGGCTATTTAGTTTGCTGTTAAGATAAAGCTATGTGTTTGGTTTCTGATGCTTGAAATTATTCTATAATATAAACTAGAATTAGATTTAGATCTATATCGAGATCTAAATCTAGAATAATCTAGATATATTTACATCTAGATCTTAATTATAAAGCTAGATTTACATAAATTATATTAAAGTTGCCTGAAATCGTAAAATATCTCTAATTCTAGATCAAGTCTAGATGAATTACAACTATTCAATGAATTCCCATTCAGTTTGAAGACTTCAGATAAATTGTCACACTAAAAGGAACTTTGCTATATTTTGTACCCACTATCTTCAACTTCTATTCAAGATAACAAATGTTTTTAAACATATCGTAGGTGTTTAAAAAAAAGGTTTTTTTTTTTTCTGTTACTGTTTTAAAGCCTGATTTGTATTATGTACATTAAATTGTAAGATTTTCATCAATATTTTCTAGTTTGTATTAAGACATTTCTGAGCTTCTGAAACTATGTCAATTTTATGCTCCAGACTTGTGCCAGGAACACTAAATTATTTATGTAACTACTTTTGAACCACTGAGACATTATCTGGCATAATGTTCTCTTTCTACTAAGAAGTATAATAAACAGAATAGTGAATTTACAAAGAGAACATTACAACAGAAGTTAATTCAACAAAGACAGGTCAGGTACCACAACAACCCAACATAATCAGTACTCTTTGTGCCAGTGTAGAACAACTGAAAAATAAACATCATGTTTAACGGGTCTCGAGTTTGAACCCCAGTGAAAACTGAACTTTGAATTTTATTTTGGGATTTTAAAGCCGTCCATAGTAAACATTTAAATTTTCGCGCGAGTCACGCGGTAAAAAAAAAGTGAGACAATCTCGTGGTAAATCTAATAATAGCCCATTCCGATTGACGAACTGTTTAATATAATTTGTTTGCTTTAGAGGGGAAAATGCGTAATGTCTGATGCCTAACAGTATTCGAGTATTTTAGTGTCCGTTTGCGTACTAAATACGCAATATGCGTACTTGTAGTGTAATGACACGACGCGTAGAAGTTTTGGGTTAATCAGGTTTTCATAGGATGACGTGACGGAATAATTAAAAACTAGGATTAGAGAATGACGAAAGAGTAGAAACGGACAAGACGCCTAGCAGGACGACATTTTGACTGTGCCCTTATTTTCAAGTATTAAATTGTTAAAAGTTCGACTATCATTTCTCAAGTTATTTATTTATCTGTAAGTGTGTGCAAGAGCTCGCAACTACACAACAAGAACTATCTATAAACCACTTAACAGTAGGCAACTCTGCCATAAGTGAAGTTACAATACAAAAATGTCCTTCAAGCCAATATTATATTGACAATCATTATATTAGTATGGAAGTGGGAGTTGTAATCAAGTGGCCCTGCAAATAAGAAAAGAAAAAAAAACTGTTCATGTTGTTTTAGTAATCTTAAAATTTGAAATAAGATATTGAAGAGGTGCAATAGAAACTGCTTAAAACATATATTATAAATATTTTAAGAGCCTATGAAGATTGTATTAAAATATACGGGCAAACAAGCATGGGCGCCCGAAGGAATTTTCGCAGGAGGCTGCATGTTGCTACCTATGTCTCAAAGTACTAGTTTCAACTTTTTAATACTGTTACGATCGTTCTCTCTCTACTATCCAGACTCTCTGCAAACTCAATACAGCGAACTTCAAAGAACCTCACAACTTACAGGGCTCAAAACTATCAGTGACATTTTAATACATCAAATGCATTACAAGTGGCAATCACATTAACACTAAAAACATAGCCTTGTTCCGAACTTGACACACCGTGCTGGTTCTGACTTCGCCTCGTACTGGTCACATTGCGAGGTAACGTGAAGTCCGTCGATTCTAACACACTGACTCTTATATAGTCTCTACTGGCCTTCTCGAACTTTCTTGACCAGTCCAGTTGATCACTTTCACCGTGATTTGCGTGCGTAATCGTCTAGCCGAACTGGCGTGTATTGTCACTGGTCACAGTTGACCTCTCGTACTGTGCTGAACTGGGGCGATTTGGGTAGGCTAAATCACACACACATAGCACTACCAACATCTGTGTCAGCAGGTTTACAACAATACAAAGAATATTAAAGCAAAGATTTGGTGGCACCCTAGCCACCAAACTATACGAACACTGTAAAAACATGTTTCATGAAATAAAATAAACTTTAAAAGACTAACATTGAAACGAATTATTTACTGTACACATTGCTAAGTTAATCGTGGCGCCAATGCATCCGAACGATCGATCAAAATAAAAATTGCAAACGCTGACGAAACAGTCAATGTGTTACCATGCTATTAAAAAGTTTCTCGTCAAGATAATCAAGCCTGCAATATACGTTTATCTGGAGTTTTGATATTCTTCTTTACGCTGCAGCTCTTGCATCGTTTTAGGATGTAGACAAAACAGGCTGAACTTAACATTATTAATGCAAGAGACGTTATTGAAGAAATAAACGAAATCAAGATGTGAAATGTAATTGGTCTGTAATAATCCCACAATCTAAACATGAGGTTTTTGCTTTTTTTGCCATCCTTGAAGAGATCCTCAGCTAAATAAGTCAAGTTGGTTAGTGATTATATCATTATTGTGACTAGTGATGTGCTGCTGAAGGGCCACTTATTTTAATTTGGGTAAGGTTGCAACATCACAGAAACTGACGTCAATTTAATCAGAAACACACAAGGGGCAGGCATTGATTACACATATTCGGTATGTCTGGTTTTAACTTCAACAAAAAACAAAAAACGCCTAACAGTCAAAAATTTTCTCAATGTTGTGACTTATTGTGCGAATTAATTCATATTTCTCAGTCCATCACGCTCAAGTACATCTGGTCAGTGCCTAAGATATCTTTAGTTTCATTAATAATTTACCAAGGAAATTCAGGTAATTCATCTTGCTGCTGCTAGTATATTTTTGTTTCTTGCTGCTGTCAGCGCTCTGTCTATACACATCAACTTTTTGACTAGGACGACGGCATGTAAAGAACTTTCTTATATCTCTTTTATTGTACATTACCTGCTATTTTCTCGAGCTCTATCACTGACTGCATATCTACAAGACGTAAAAATATTTTCAAAGATGACAGCACTCTTCAATCTTAATCAAAAATACTTTCACATATATCAAATCCAAAGATTTGTTCCTCCAAGACAAAAACGACTTTTATCATATTCTAGGCTTTACTACTACCTTCTACGATAATTAGTTAAAATAGGCAAAAAATGAAACCTAATCGTTTTAACTTTATTTTAACGGAAGCAATACAAGTTAGGTTGCCTCCTAACAGAAATCAATTGATTTGAAGGTGTAAAAAAAAGATGGCTAACATTTGACTACCCGGAAATCTGAGGGGTGCACGTACATGGTTAACCATCAATGCCTGATAAACTTAGGCTAGTCTACTACAACTTTACTACAATCACCACTGGAAGCCCCACTTGTTCAACTGCTAATTCGATTTTAATTGTTATAATGGCGCAAATATAATGGCTAGAGTTTGGTCAATTAAAATCCAGGAATTTGCATGTGAACCACCTCACCGGCGCCAATGCATACAAATGCAATAATATGAAGCAATGAAGACAAGCAATGAAAGAGAGATACAAACGTTAAAAATATGAAGCATTTTTATTTACAAAAATATTTACATAGAAGAATAAAAGGGGGAGGATTTGTATCTAACTCTAATCAATTCTATATTCAATCATTACTCTTGCATTTAATGAGAGAATATGTCACTTTGTCTTTGGTACTTAGCGGGTTGTCCTGCTTGTGTCGCAGCTGTTGGTATCCTGGAGGGGGTGTCGCTCTAGAGGGTAGAAGGACGCCGATGATATAGTCCTTGTGGAGTTTCAGTCCAAAGTTCTGATATCTGTTGTGGACACAGGGTGGCCGGCTACGAAGCAGGCAAATTCAGTAGTCAGACACCTGAGGGAGGCACCGAATATTCCTCTAAGAGTAAGAATAAATGAAATAGTCCACATTCGTACGCCAGCGAGAGAGGAAAAAGAGCGAGCGACTATTTTGAAATAGTCTATCTTATAAAAGTCGGAAGTAATACCGGAAACATGAAATGTGAGAGCCTAGAGATTATCTCTCACGTGGTTGACTCGAGACGAATTTAACACATTGGGAAAGTCACGAGGCGTGTTGACACGAATAATCTCTTTGGTCAAAGAAAGAAACACGTGTTGGGGTGAAAGAAGTAATTAATTACTTTCCTGCCCATATGGAATCAACTAAGAAGGTTGGACATCCGGCGCTTAAGGCGGCAACTAGTTTGATATTTACCCCGGTCAGAGGGAGATAAGAGGGGGAGATAAGAGAAAAGTGGTGACCTAGCTCTAGACAAGGTGTCGGGCTTAATCTAGCGAGAAGAGGAAATGGTTGGGATTTGTGATGAAATAGGGCATAGAAAGGGGTTAAAAACATAAAATAATTAAAAATAAAATAAATAAATACTAGACTCATTCAGCGAGCGTTTGACTTGTCACAAGTACAAGGATATCGATTGCAAAAACGAATGTTCTTTTGTGGTTTATTATGTTAATACCGGTAACTGAAATTTATTGCAATAAACATGAAAGGAAAATATAGATCGACAATATTGACATATGGTTATGAAAGGAGTCTCCTCGTTTGTGTTTCTATTGAAATATTTTGAAGCGAAACACAAGGACAAAGTAAACAAAAATCGATTTTCAATAGGAAATACAACATGGAAAGTGTGATTGGATCGAGAGGTTAAGTACGCTAAAACCTGGCTTGCCTACTTATGAAGGGTACTCGAAGTTTGACAGCCGACTCGAACAGAGTTGTGTTTACTGAGTGCCAAATGGAAGAATGAAAACTAAATTTCAGATACCTCCAACCCCAACTGGTCCACCAATGAGATTAGATCATAGAGCTATGAGCATGCTATAAGCATGAAAAGAAGTGCTATATAAAAGCTCTAAATTTATTATTATTTATTGATGTCTTCATGAGAGAGTTACACTCGTGTGTATTTTTGTAAATGGGTAACGAAAGTTTCCTTAATACCGACCATCAAATACAATTGGTGAAGCAACATGGTGGTCCAAAGAAATATTTCATTTTCTTAAAAAAAAATATTCCATACAAATTAAAAATGTACTAAAGTAAATTTAAAGGGGGAAGAAATCGATTTTGAAAAATAGTCAAACAATATCTGGAAATGCTTGCGTAAAGTAAACCCATTTGTTCATGCGTTTACATTCCGATAGATCTTTAAAATTTACCTACTAAACCAAGGGTGGGCAAATTACGAACCGCGGGCCACATGCGGCCCGCCTAAGTGTTTTTTTTTAAAGGAAGATTATATTTAATAGCAATACTATAAAAATTCAGTAAACGACAAAGCCCTGGCCAGTATTTTTTCAATGCTATGGAGAACTGTGTTGAAAGAATGGGTTGGCTTGTACAAAATGACAAGGGTAACAACTGATGGAATTTTGACTGAGAAAAACAACATTTTAATAAAATAAAGAAAATATTCCAACCATTAACTAGTTACTGGAAAGTTTACACTTAGCTTCATTGAATTCACAGTTCAATAGAGCAGACATAATAAAAATATGTGTTATGCTCTAAGGCCTTCCCTAGGGTTAGTCAAAGTATACACCTGAGCCAGGCCAGACGAGCGGTCAAACGTGACGAGTTACTACGGTCAGCAGAGACGCGTCTCAACAAGAAAGTTCAGGAAAGATCGGCGGCGTGAACAAAGCTCAGGAGCGTCACAAGAATCGTAGTCCTCTGACCACCCAGAAATTGTCCGGTTCGAGAAGGCCCGTAAGAATCCAATATAAAGAGCGGAGTTGTCGCAGTCAAGATGGTTCAGAAAGGGTTTCACGACAGAAATTCAGAACACGGCCGACAACAGCATAATTCAGGGGTGTGGTTCTGTACGGAGCGTTACGACATTGCGGAGCACTGTCAAGTACAGTTGAGACTGCTGGCGTCTTGATCTTAATCTAAGATCGAGGCCGACACATCGAGCCCAAGTGTGTGAAGTCAGTCCTGAACTGTTCAACCCAGTGCAAGCCCAGAACGAGATGAGACTAGTGCAAGAGTTGATTTGGCGATACGTTGCTATTAGAGAGATATTTGTGCAGTCTTATGTTTATTGCTGCCGATTGTACAATATTGGCTGTTCTTTATTAACATAAAACTACTACGTAACTTTGGAGCCCGGAGTTGTCAAGTTTTTAAGTTGGTGGTGTATAGTGCAGCTTGCAGAGAGCCTGGATAGTGAGATTCGTAATATATATATATATACGTCTATATCAAAGTCTTTTTGAGAATATGTCTGTAATTAAGACAATGAACGATGTTCTGTTGGTGCTAAATGTAACTGTACATGGCGATTAAAATAGAAAGTGCCCCCATTAGAAATAAAGATTATTTTGTGCGTTTTGTCTGTTGGTTGGTCTGCCCGTCACTTTAGAGCAAAAAAATAGCATTAAACGATTTTGAAAATATGATTTAACCTTTTATGTTCCTTCAGAGATATTGTGAAAGTAAAAGTATCTATAATAGATTATTCCGGATGTTTATGTCTAGATCTACATTGAAATTTTATAATAAACTAAAACTAATCTTCTATTTTTAAATTTATTAGCGGCCCCCGTCTGTCACACTAAGGGCTCGAAAACTAGAAGAGATACGAAATATATTATTTCACCGTTAAATAAGGCTTGAAAATTTTCGGTGCATCGGCTACTTTTGGTTTTCTAAAAGCAAACCGTTTAATTTATAAAATTAATTATGCAAGCGATTTTGAAATAACAATACACCAATTCTAAAACAAATACTTAAGTGTAAGGGAAGGAATGTTACAATAAGAAATGCACTTAACCAGTGAATATCACGCACATTTTTTTTAAATGAACTTTTTGTGCAGCGACTTTCGTGTTCTAGCTTAAAGCCCGGCCACGACATAATTCTAAACTAATTACTTAAACTTTTTAACAAATTTAAAAAAAAAAATGCTTAGTGCCCCCATTAGAATGAAAGAAGATTATTTTTGTGCATTTTGTCTGTTGGTTCGTCTGTCCGTCACGGTTTGATAAAAAAATAGCACTAAAGGTTTTTGAAAATATGATTTAACCCTTTATGTTCCTTCAGAAATATTGCGATAGTTAACTATCTATAATAGATTGTTCCGGATGTTTATGTCTAGATCTACATTGAAATGTTATAATAAACTGAAACTTATAGTCTATTTTTAAATTTAATATTGCATTCATTCTATTGATTATCTGGGATTTTTTATTTTAAATTTTACGTAATTTTTATCTAAATTACATCAAAATTATTAATAATAATGATTATTAAGATATATATTAAGAGTGCTAAATCAGAAGTTTAGTTTATGTAGATCTACATCCCTACAGATAAATGCTGAAAGATTATTTAAAATCGCTCGTGTGACATATTGTGTACATCAGGGTATTAATTTGTAACTAGTTTGTTATTAAGTTAAGAGCAATACCTTATCGTGCGGTTAGCGTGCTGAACTGATTATCTCTACGCTCCCGGGTTATGTGTCTGTTTGTTTTACTTGTTTCGGATGTTCCTTCAGAGTCTAAGATAGTTTACTTCCTAGTCCAAACCTTCCGCAGGAGAGGATGGGTGCATGCAGAAATTGAGCCAGGGACCAACGATAAATCTGAACTACAGTCAAGTGCGCAAACATCAAGACCAGGCAGGTTTATACCCTCTTCGTTGCCATCCTCCGTCGTCCAGCGAGAAGTTAATTATTTTCAACTTAGAAGAAACATTAGAAACATCTTACAAATAGACGGATCTGACAGGGATCCAACTCCGACGGAGGCCGCCTCTGAGTTTGTGTATCACACAAACACTCTTTGTAATCTTGTTTTTTTTAGTTTTAACTTTTTATTTGCGTGGAGGACGTTTCTAATTACGTAGTGTTCTACATTCACTGTTTATTTCCCTTTTATTCTGTTGTATGTAATATTTAAGTCACTACTTTAAACCTGTGATTTACTTGTATAATATTAACAACTTGGCTTTTCTTTAATTAGCCTTATAATTAACATAATTTAATTATTCCCCATTTTGTGCAATTTGTAAATTTATTTTAAACGGAATGAGCTCTATGCCTCACATGCACTATCTGATTGATTGCATGATTTATGAGAGTAACTTCCTATTGTCATGAGGAAGTTTCTAAGTGCTTCTTTCTTTTCAGCCTGGTTGTTATTGGTGGTGCAATATTACGCACACTAGATATGCAATATTTATCACCACTAGATCTACACTGTCTACACCTTCAGCTTCGACTGGGTCTTCAGCGTCACCAAACCTGAGCCGTAAACGCCAGAACTCCCCTCCCCTTCTGTCCGCGAGAAGGAATCTTTGTAGTGCACCTTTTGTTTATTTCGTTCTCATTGTTAGCTTGTAGTGTGCCTGTCAAACTAAATTTCTCATGTAAGCGGGGAAAAAAGAATAATAACTTCCCCTAGAGTAAAGGAACCATGATCTTTAAAAATACTAAAAACCTCGTTACACTTGGTTCATTGCTTCATTGTCTCTTGCATTTGCGAAATCGGTTGACATCTTAGCGACGCGGCTGCGCATCATGCAATAAAATAGGCTGGCCTTACTAACGTCTTATTGGCCCAACCCGTCCCTTCTAAATAAAGAAAGAGCGGCTTAGAAACGAAAGTATTTTAGAAACAAAACAAAGGAACTAAAATTTCGATCTGCATTTCTAAGTAGACTTGGATGGAATAAAACGAAATACTTAATGTAAATTATTGATTACCTGTTCTTTGTTAAAATTTCTTTAAACAATTTTTTTCCAGAGTTTTTTAAATGAATTACAATAACTGAAGTGCTAAAATGGAATGAATGGTAGAAATTCTACAAGTTCTGTCGTGTTTGTCTCGTGTGATCCCAAATGTTTTATTTGGCAATCGATGTGTTGCTTGGGGTCTTTTACTTGTTATTCGCTTGCGAGTGTATTTTTTTCCATAAAAACAATGCAAAAAAAAAATAATCATATCAGGATTATAAAGGTATATGTAAAGAACATTGAAAAATAAGACATTAAAAAATTGGAGAACATTTACACTGGGTGCAATGCAACGATTTAATAGGGGCTTAGTAACAACATCAGTTTTAAGTGTGAGTTTGTGTTCCTATTGACATCTTTTATTAAACATTGGTGATCAGGCAAAGGCCTAGAAAAGTAGGATGGATTTGACCCCAAAATCTTAAAAGCATTTTTTCTCTCTCTCTTTCTCTCTCTCTCTCTCTCTCTCTCTCTCTATCTATCTATCTATCAATCGAACTATGGCTCATTTAGTCGCGAATTACTATGGATCTATGGACTATGGATAATCTCGGTGAGATGAATGCCTGGGCATTAGCTATGATCGAAAAGATGTCGCCCACACATCAGTTCCCCCCTCTCCACGCAGCTGATGTATCCAAAGGAACGGCAGAGCCGATACAGTTTGGGGTCAGCGGCGTCACAGGTTCTGCCAGAGTGTAGCACTGGGCACCTATTATAACGCTCTCGAAAACCGACATCTTCATTATAGCCTAATTGCCTTTTTAGTATGATTGTGTTTTTAGTAAAATTATGTTTTTTTATCATCTATGACAAATATTTTTGTTTTAATATATGAAATGTAACATAAGTAACTTGTGACAAAAGCGGCTTACTGAAGTTTAGATCATTTCAATTTTTTACTTCTCACTCTCTCTATATATATATATTGTTATAACATGATTAGAACATAGAGTTGTTTCGGGGATAATTAAGGGATACGTTTTCATTAGTGACGGAAGTGACGAAGAGTAAAATTTAAAAATAAGAATGCTCTAGGTCGACAAGACAACAGGGCGCTATTTTCAGATACAAGACAGACGCTAGAATAGAACGACAACGACGGGTCCCTTCTTGAGTATTAAAGTTGGTTTATCGTTGAAGCAGCGTCGACTTACTATATTATTGTTCGGCCTTCGTTGGTGTTTGAGTGGGACAATTACCTCCTGTACAACACCGCGAATAGGCACACAACAATATACATATAAAGTAACAAATATACAAAATATTTACAACAAAAGATGCTAAACTGATACAAAGAAAATTATAAAATGAAACAAAAAATTGAAAATAAAGTAGGAATATATCCAATGTAATGAAATTTTAGATCTTTCAAAGTTCTGATGCAACGGATTTTTTTAAAGCGAAAAATAATTTTTATAAAATCAACGATCCAAGCAGTTTTTTTTTCCATAATATTACACAATTTTACAAATATTCACTATTAATAGTAATAAACACGAAAGACTATTCAGTAACGGAAATAACTATTTACCTATTTTTTTTTTACATATTTATGCAAACGGTTTTAGAATTTTAAAGCATTTTTTAAAACTATTGTGTTAAAAACTAAAATGATTATGTCCTACAAATTTTAATGACACAAATATATTTATTATGCTTAAAAGTGGAATGTAATTTAAATCAACAAAATTAAGCAGTGTTTCATTTTATACACGTTTACTATACAGCACTACCATGCCTAATTAAAGGGAAATGTTGTATTTGGTGAGTCATTAAATGAGAGATTAGCCCTTTACAAAACTATGAGATCAATTAGATAATCATTCTATAAAGTCAGTAATGCCAGGTTTACATTTAACCTTGACTTTCTCTTATCTCTTTGTCTTTAGGACAGTTGGTGCACCACTCAAGATCTGTCAATAGTCTTTTGGAAGGAATATAACAAAATGGTAATGTTATAAGTAAAGCAAATACGTCAGTTGAGTGTTAAAAATAGTATGAATGAGCCATCAAAAAAGCTTACCCACCAAATCAATCTTTAACGTCCCCCGAAAGAAGAAAAAACGAAATTAGTTTCGTGTGGCCTGTCTGTCCTTCCGACCGTCCGTCCGTCAGTCCTGTTTAGATCTCAGAAACTAGAAGAGAACATTAAATTAGACATCATGATACTTTTGGTCATTCAAAGTTCTGAAACAACGGCTACTTTTTTTTTTAACCAAATCGACAAATCTAATATTTTAAATCAATTTTTGCAAGCTGTTTTTTTTTTTTCATAACAACACATCATTTTGACAACTATACAATAATAATAGTAACAAACACTAGAAGTTTTTTAGTAAGGGAGAAGACTATTTACCATATTTATGCAAATATGTGTATATTGTTTTTCAAAAATATTTTTTTTTTACAATTGTATTGCCTAGTTATGTAAGTTCTGTCATACTAACTAATAAGAAATACGTAAAGAAATTCCTTGAATAGAATCTTGGAACACTCTCTGCCACACTATATTGCAAAAATCATCAATAATAAACAATACGGAGCAATAAGAACCCTTTGCATGCGAAATATTGAAGAACAAAACAGCTTTTTTTCAAGCAATGGAGAAGCGGCCAAATACACGGCGTACCAATTGCGTCGACACAATGCAAATCTCAAGTTGGTAGTCGTCGATGGAAAAAAAAGTTGACATAAAAAAAAAACGTCATTGTTTTATTTAGCGTCAGTTAAAAGAAAAACTGTGTTTTATCGACAAATGAATTCTGTTTTCCAGCAACCTTTCTTTACAACATGTCCTCCTTGTTGAAATCGATAGTTTGCCCCGTGGCAATACAAATACATTAGAATCGATAGAATATGTAGTTTAACTCATTCTCTCCTAATTGAAGATACCAACGATTAACAATGATTACCTATCCCTTAGTCTGATGGACCGTTTGGGCACCAAGCAAGACTTGTCAACCGTCTTTCTCCATTCCTCCCTGTCTTTTGCCTTGTTTAAAGCCTATTTCAATGGTAGGCCCGTCCATTCTTTTATGTTGTCCTCCCATCTTTTTCTCTGTCTGACTCTTCTTCCTGGTTCTGTTTCCTAAAGTAAGGTCTTTGCGAGCCCCGCAATCGAACCCCATGATGATCCGCTAACTATTGTTAAAAACGAAAGCTTAAAATCTATGACAATATTACATGACTCACGGGGCTCGCAAAGACCTAACTTCAACGGGAATTGCGTAGGTTAATGAGTTTTGTATTAAGATTTGATTTATTACAAGTAGAAAATTGGATAAAATTTGATTTCGAGTTTTGGTATTAAATAACATTACAACGTTCCCAAAGCTTTTTGCTCCACAATTACTGGCATTGGTTGACCTAGATTTTAATTCAAATTTCGGACTAGGACTACCTTTCTATGAATTTTTTTTTCAGAATCTTCACATATACACACACTAAAAATTAAACAAAAAGAATCTCATTGGCTTTTGATCCTTTTTTCATTACTGCCGCATTTTTTAAAAACATAATTAATTTGAGAGACTTCGTCATTCATTGTTTTTCCCCAAGGGAGAGAACTTACACTATAAAGCAAAGGCCTTTATTAACAGAATTATCTTTCCTTATTAAAAAAAAAACTTGCTCTGTTTTTAATAAGAATAACCAAATAAAAAAAATTAAAAAAATATATAAATAATATTTTTTTATTGGAAATATTTAAAATGATTTTAAAAAATAACTTGCGCTGTTATTTCTTTTTCAGCTTGCAAATCTTGGACGCTAACTGTAGAACTAGCGAAAAAAAGCGTAGCGAAAGAATTAAAATGCTATATAAGGATCCTAGATATCACATCAAAGAAGAAAAGAAACAGGATCACAAAGGCAATAAACTATAACTATGACATGCCAACTACTGAAAACCCTGTTTCTATTCTCTTGGTTTGTGATGCGGTCTTTAAATGTGATGCCTAGGATCCTTTCTGTAGCATCTCAATTCCATTGCTAGGATCCTCCTGTCTAGCTCTGCAGTTAGCGTCCAGGACTTGTAGGACTTGTAATCAATTAGTTAATAAACAATATGTGGTCAAATTTGTATATACCTTATATATATATATATATATATATATATATATATATACCGTATATACCATACGCTTTTTCTCTATATTTCTACAGTTAGCGTCAACGATTTGTAAGCTGAAAAAAAAAGAGAGCAAGGTATTTTTTTAAAAATATTTTAATGATTTCTATATCAAACAAAATATTATTTATATGTTTTTTTATTGTTGTTGTTGTTTTTGAAGTTATTATTTTTATTAGAAAGAGATAGTTTTCGTTTTTTGATAAGGAAAGATAATTCTGTTAATAAAGGCCTTTGCTCTATAGTGTAAGTTCTCTCCCCTGGGAAAAAAACACACTGAAAGACGATGACTCTCAAATTAAATTCAAATATTGATAGAGTAATCAAGGATAAATACCACAATAGAGTATTTTAATTTTCAATTATTTTTTTTTTAATTCTTTAAAATGATGTATGAAAATCAGAAGCTAAGCTATGGTGGGAGACGGAGGATACAATTTGAAAATCTACTCGAGCCTCCACTAGAAAGGGACTCCACAATAAGTATTTTTTTTTTACATTAGGGTTAGGGTAATTGTTAGGGTAAGTGCTAAATTTATTGTCAGGTTAAGTTATAGGTTTAGCAATAACTCTTAATCTAATTAAAATTTTACTTCTAACCCTAACACTTAACCTAACCCTAAAGGAGAATTTAATTCTAACCCTAACCCGCAAACCCTTACCCTATACGTAATCCTAAGCCTAACCCTAATTCTAAACCTAGCTTAAAAACTAACACTAAATCTATCATTTTGATTATACTAAACTTATACATAAACTAAAGTGGTTAGTTAAGAAAAGAAATGCACCTAAAACAATATATAGTTCAAAGAAAATATTGTCTTTACTTCCGCCACATATCCTCACAAATACAATTGCGTTTTATCTTGTTACGGTTGTAGCGCAGTATGGTGTGCATGAATAATGGTGCGCATTTAGTTATTGAATGGAAGAAATGTTTAAACGACAAAGCGGGAGTAATTGACATGAAGAGAGATGAAACGTTCTTGTTTACGTGACTTGTCATATTATTAAACTTTTTTAAAATAAAACCTTAGAGTGTTTCATTATTTTGAAGAGTCTTGTGTAGTAACACTTATATTACAGCAATGATAAAAGACCGTAATAATAATTTGCGATGGTAGAGCTTTTGAGTGTAGGTTTGGGTTATGGCCCTATTGTCTATGTTTACCCTAGCTTTAGATATGTATTAACATTCAAAGTGTATTGTTAGATAGCTAGTTTAATTTATTGGGAATTGCGCACTTTTTTGGTACCGACATTTTATGACAACACAAGACTGTAGAGTTAGAGATTAAGATTGACGTATAGGAATTCAGTTACCGCTAGACTTTCAAGGGGAATAGACTTTATCGACTGACTAGACTGTGGCCCATTCTGTAAATAAAGTTAGTATTAAAAGTTCATCTCGAAGTCAATGTGATTAATTAAGTTTTGTTCCTGTGAGTATTTTGTTCTTCGTGTGATGGTGCTTGTATAAAAGAACTTGCAGATAAAATTCATCTCACAAAATTACGCACGCATCTAGTATCTTCAACCAACTTAGAAATACTTCAGCTAGAACTGATTCAACACAACAGGAACCATTACAGTATACACAAATGTTTGTATGTACTTGTTAGACGCCACATTGTACAAGATTATTATTCCATTCTACTTGTGAAAAGTCAAAATTTAATTTCTAGTCTGGTGATCAAGATTCGTTCATGAGGCTAATTCATTCTATCGTCACTTATGTTGAGCTGAAAAAATAGAATTATATATGTACGAATTTGTTAATCAAGTTTACGAATGCAAATTAAACGAAACTGAGCTACATAATTTTTATGTGTTTGTTGAATTAGATATAAGAGAAATAGATTCTAGATCTAGAGATAGATACATGTTTGAAAAGAAGGTTTTTCATTTAACGAATATTTTGGGTCTTTTTTAGAAATTTCATTTGGATTTACCTTTCAATTCGCCTATTGTTTCCAATTTCTTATCGGCTTGTTCAACGTAAAGTTATATAAGATAAAATCAGACTACATTTTTTATTTACTTATTTGTTCCTTTAATTTACTTGACATGCAAACATATTTGAACACTGAGATCGTAATTGTGTACAATATAGCCTGCGCTTGGACGATCAAAGTAAACACACTCTAAATGCAAAGTGTGTACCAGATCTAACACAAAAACACTAAACAAAAAATAATTGTACTGGACACACTATGCTGGTACGAACTTCGCCGAAAGAAATGAAACGAAACTGCATCAGTCAATAAAACAAAAAAAAAATTAAAAAATGAAAGCTGCCCTGCAAACTAGCCTTATGACAGATGCATATACATTTACAAACTCTGCAGCTACAAAGTAGATTGATCAATCACTCCAGAGTCTGCCCCATCTCAAGACGAAAAAAAGACAGTGACTCATCTGTTTTCCGAGACACATATTGGAGTGCCTCCAATTAGGAAAGATCAGTCGTAGAGTCTATATTGGTAGAAAAGATCTAATTATAGAATTATAGTTATATCATGCTATTTCTAGACTTGTTTTAGAATTATCTATATAAGAGAACCAAACGAATCCGTACAGACTAATTCTAAGCCTAAAAAATAACATTACTTTCTTTAATTATAGTACAAACTTTACAAACCCTTTGTGTATCTCACAAGTATTTTACATTTCGTTCTCAATCAAAAAGGTAATAATGGAGTAAAAATTTAACACAGTAAAGAATTATTTTAAAATTTTTGTTTTCTATCACAAAAAAAAACCCAAAAAAAACGAATATTATCATGAATATTTAATCACATTCGCATTTTAAAAACAAAATTGTATACACAAGATTCAAATAAAAAAATAATTCAGAGTTGTAAAGCTCTCTAAACTTTTATATAAACATCAGCAATATAATGATCAATTCTTTATCATTAATATTAAAAAGAAATATGAAAATAATCTTCTTATTAGATTACATTTATACCATTTATTTTTGGCGAGTCTCCCTGTGCATGCGCTCAAATGTGTTCATTCGTGTCTCTCTTTTCAATTCACTCATTATTATATTAAACATGTTTAGACTATGAAATTAAGGCCTTTTATATTTTTGCTCATTATTTGTAAATCTTTTTCTATAGTAATCGATATTTCTTTTTTTTTTGGTATCATTTTAGCCTTAGGCACTTTTCTTTTGACAGAATCTCAATGTCTAGTTTGAATTCAATGTAACTTCACTACTTCAAACGGTAACATTCACTTTCAATTCATTCAATTCTAATTTCCGTTTAAAACAGTGGCGTAGCTAGGGTGGGGTGGAGGAGGGGGGATAATTTGAAAATCCCCCCTGGTCAATCCCTCGGGCCCCCGAAAGATTACTGTCAATACAAAAAATGCAAAAACGTTTTGTTTAGTAATACTGGATTGCATGAGTTTTCCAAAAGGTAATTTATGGCAGTAAGTTGGACACATTTTATCGACCTGTACTTAGTGATTGCTTATTTAATTTTAGCGGCCCCTTAAAAGAAAAGAGACGCTTTTAGTTTTATGTCGTCTGTCCGTCAGTCACTCAAAGTTTAGATCACGGAAACTAGTAATACTAGTTTGAAACTACTGTCATCTTCAAAAGCAGGGTAAAACAAGGTTGGGTTTTTGCCCTTTACACTATTCGGAATGTTTGTTCTGTACTCTTATAGCGCCTTGAAAAATCTGGAAGATGGAGTATATAGTCACAGTACATCGGATGGAAGTCTTCTTAAACATAGATTGACCAAAACGAGAAAACATCGAGAGTAATAAAATAAACAAATGTTATTTTGGAGACTAGTATTGAACAATTGAATGAGCTTTTACTTTTTGTAGTTAGGCCTAGTTCTCCTTACTCTAAGAACGTATCTATGTTTAGTTTCATCTGCTTGCTTTGCCGAAGGTCTGGCTATGTCTTCTGTGGTGCTTGTTTGTTTTTTTCAGCCATCGTAGAATCAGTAGGTTGATTCCTGGGAGGCGAGCTTTGGACGGGACAGTTAATATCAAACTCTGTTCCCTTCTGATTCTCATTTACTCTAACTGTTTGTCTCTCTATAGGAGCTAACATTCGTGATGAGTTGTTTCCTCTCGACCGTGATCGGATAAAAGCGTACAGAGGATGGCCTGTTACCAAATGAACTTCCTCTGTTATAGGATCATTATTAGACGATCTAACGTCCTTCTTCAGCAGATTCATATCTTTTTATGATGAGATAATGCCTTGGAGCACCAGATTGTATGCAGAGTTGAAAAGGCAAACCTATTGATCCAAATTCATATATCATCATAAGCGCCGCGGCCTCTACTAACTCTGCTTCCCAGGAAACATTAAGTATGTTCTTCTATACAGTTCAGAAACTTGAAGAGTCACTAAAACAAATATTGAAAAGCTCCAGACTTTTGTTCACAGAAGCCTACGCTGGATGTTAGGAATTAGGTGGCCAGAAAAGATAACTGCTATCGATTTGTGGGAGAGTACTATACAAAAGCCCATGACCTTGAAGAGGTCTCTTATCAGAGAAGCTGAGGGTACTGGAATGACATGGAAGCATATGAAACTACTCAGAACCGAGTTCAGTGGAGAGGTGTGGTTGCAGCCCTATGCACCCCTGGGAGTACACAGGATAAAGTCAAATCAGGTTTGCCTTAGAATAATATTGAAGAGAGAGGCTTTCAACCTCAAAACGCTATGTAGGGGAAGTTTAAACTCCAAACCATCTAAAGGGGTTTTAAACTTTTAAAAAAGCAATAAAGAGGAGGGTGGTTTAAACTCAAAACCCCTCATTGGCTTTGCTACGCTCGAAGAATTTTTGTGTGTAATTTGCTTTTTTTTTTTAAAGATGTATTTTTTTAGCATCAAACCCTCTTAGGAAAAATGTAAACCTCACATTGGCTCGGCGTTCTGAGCACGTAATTTGCTTTTTTATATTGACTATGTATATTTTAGCTTCAAACCCCAACTAGAGAAGGGTTTAAACTCGAAACCTCCTATGGCTAAACTTATTGAATTATGAGTGTATAATTTCCTTTGTTTTTAATATAAAAGAGGTAATGGGGGTTTAAACTCAAAACGCATTTAGCTCATAACATTTTGAGTGCGTAATTTGTTTGTTTTTTTGTTATATTGAAGAGCTATTTTTTTAGCTTCAAACACGGCTGAATGCGGGTTGAAACTCAAAGCGCATTTTGCTTTTTTTTTTATACAGAAGAGGCATTTTTTAGCTTCAAACCCTGCTGAAAGGGGGGAGGAGTTCAAACTCAAAACCCTATAGGCTACGCTCATAGAATTTTGAGTGTGTAATTTTCTTTTTTACATTGGTAGGGGGTTTTGAAATCAAAACCTCCTGGTAAGGGTTTTAAACTCAAAACCCCTTGGTAGGGGGGTTTAAACTCAAACCCCCCTTAGCTGTGCTGAGGCAAGTGATGGTTTGGTATTAAAAACTCACCTAAAAAAAAAGGAAAGAAAAGGTCAGTCACTTAAATTCATTTTTCTTTGGGGGGGTGAACCCTAACCACCCCAACTGCTACGCCCATGATCTAATTTATTTTATATTCGATCACTTTGGCGCTTGAATGTTAGGACAGACCTATTGATATTTTAACAAATGTTAAGTAAATATAGTTATATTTTGTCCATTTAAAAAAAAAAAAAGAACTAAATTTACATTTATTCCTGTAATACAATATTCTGATAGCGTTTACGCCACTGAACTAATTACTTCATTAACGTCAATACATTAATGCTTTTTCGTAACTAATAACAATCGTGAAATATAAACATAACGTAGAATAATTTTATAACACAAATTAACTTGTTTTGCAATTCGCACTTTTATTGGACCCGTGCTATTTCTTTTTTTTTTTTTTTTGGTGTATAAATTATTAAATCAAGTTACATGAAGTTAATTCCTTTTTCCAGTCTATATCCTATACTCTTAAGCGAGCAATTCTTGTATATATATATATATATATATACATATCTTCTATTTCGAAAACGGCTCTAACGATTTCTTTAAAATTTCAACGTATATGCATGTTAGTGAGAAAAAAATTCTCAACTCATTGGCCACATCGGGAAAACTCGAGTTCGACCGTTATTTCGATATGAAAATGTCTCAATGTTGTAAAATTAATTTTGCTTAGAATAATTTATGAATGAAAGTTTTCCATGACGTAAACGGGGAAAACGCTGCTGACGTCACTAGGCGTACCGTAGTACAGTAAAATATTTCTTTGCAAACAAGAACGCGTTTAGAGATATGAATGAAGGGATGTGTAAAACCAAAAGCAGACCACGGGCTGTAGCACCACTGGGATGAATGGATGGCAAACCGGTATGAACTTCTTATTATCCGACATTCAGGCTGGACAGGGCATTTATTTAACCGAGCAAGGCTCGGCCACCTGATATTTTATTTATGTTTATGCTATTTTGTGAATGAAAATAGTGCGGATTTGGATACACCATTACATTCACACCATGCTGCGCCATTTACTTGTTATAAGTGAATTCATGAATAAAAAATACTATGAATGGAGCTAAAAAAAATGGCTAATAGACCTTAATTTACGCGATATTAAGAATAGAGTAGCACTCATGTAACAATGCTTAAGAAAAACTAATTTGAATGTTAATTTGATTAGTATGTTCATGTGTTAAAGCATAAAACTATCTCTGCGAAGAGAAGTTCTAAAATCTTAGAGTTGAATTCGAGTTTTAGATCTACATCTAGATCTAGGAATAGAAAGATGAGTTAACTTTCGTAATCATGTCTAATGAACGAATGTGTGTAATTTGGGATCTTCCCAATTATTTGTTGCTTACTCGGCTGAACTTTTGAACTTGTCTTTTGAGAAATATATATATAGATTTTCCAAGTTTCAATGTATACAAAACCACTAGACTGTTACATTTTGACATCAGATCAATGACATACAGCTAGAGGTATTTTAAAAAGGTGAAATAGAAAAAAAAAGTCGTATTAAAGTTTGCCATAGTCAGTAAATAATGTTTATAAGGAGAGAAAGACAGTTTTTGATAGATTAGTAGACGGCTAACTCGTTTTCCATAAAGCTAAATTTAACAAAAAATAACAAATTGAATTTTATTCAAATACTTTAATTTAATATAATATTTTGATATGTTTCTTATTTAAAAAAAGGATTGTTCGAATAGATATGTAGACTTAATAAGGTAAGAACAGCAAACGCTAATTTCTTTTGTGAATGCTATGAGTCAGAAATTAAAATTAATACTTCAGGTGTTAATGTCAAAATATTTTGCCTTTCCTGATTTGTTATGATAGAACAGTGACTGTGTAGACTTAATGTTTCTCTTGTAGCTTTGAACAGAGTCCGTAGGTTTAGTGATCACTCGCTAGAATTCAGGGGTCTCAAACTCATATCAGCATGCGGGCCGCAGTGGAAAGTAACAACCAGTCAGCGGGCCGCACCACAAAAAGATTTGTTTTCATTAAATTTTACAAACACTACTATCACTGCAGTTAAATGCTAAAATAAAGTTTTTATAATTATTAATTACATTAGCGTAGTTTATTACATGCACAGGCAGTTTAGTTTACTAAAATAAGTTGACGTTGCCTCTGTCAGTAATAAAAAGGAACTATAGTTACAAGGCCTACTGCAGTCAGCTTGCATCTGAATGATTTGATACCGTCAAACATCGCGGTAATCAGCTGCTTTGTGCCTTGTAGTTGTAATTTGAGTGCATTGAGATGTTGCGCGATGTCAGTAAGAAAAGCAAGATCCGACAAAAACATTGGGTCACTGAGCTGAAGTATGTCTCTGTCTTTCATTGCCATGAGCAATGCTATTTCCCGTTTCAGTTCAAAAAATCTCCTCCGTATCACAAGCAACTCACAGTATTCCGTGTCATCAGCTAGAAATGACACAAGCTGTCTGTGGTTGAAATGAAGCGAAGTTCATGCATGTATGAAGTTCACCGTCTTCACGACAGCACCCATCACGTTCTTCATTTGTAGACTTTTGCCACAGAATGCTTCTTGGTGCAGAATGCAATGTATGGCTGCAAAAAGTCCTGCCAAGCTGAGCCGATTCCTTTTCTCCACCATTAGTCCAAAAACACCAACCTTCTCTGAACACATTGCTGGAGCACCGTCCGTAGTCACTGAATGAATTTTTTCGCCACGGTACCCACACCTGTCAATACAAGCTTCCAGTTCTTGAAACACTTCGCGCATTTTGTACAGTTGTAAATTATTTCACGACTTATATGTGATCAATGTAAATTTTATCTATTTTTTTTTTAATTCGCGGACGCGACCGCGGGCCGCACAAAATAGTTTCGCGGGCCACATGCGGTCCACGGGCCACGTGTTTGAGACTTTGCGCTAGATTATTAAAACCAGGTTAAATCGTGGTAAATTAGAGGTATCCTTCTATTTAATTGAGTTTGTTTCAGTAAAGTTATGTATCGATTGTACGTAATACGCTCATCTTCAGCCTTACTTATATTTAAAATTAGTATTTACGGAATAAAATATTTTTTGTATCTTTTTTATGAATAGATATTTATTATCGTAATTTTAACTTAAATATTATAAATACGCATCTGTCCGAGAAAGCTGGTATGCGTTAATTTAGAATTTTGGAATCTGGACCAGAACTTTTTATCGCTTGAGTTGGTTTTATTATGTATAAATGGATAGTTATATGCAATTACCAGATTATCGTGTATAACATTTAGCTATTTAAGCGTCTGTGTAACACAGTGGATTAGGCAGCCTATTTATAGGATACGTACCAATGTTGATAAGATGTGTAATATTGAGTTGAGTTAATATGGAGTTCATATTAATATGAACTTTTTTTTAAGCTAATGAGAAGGGTTGAACTTAAAGTCTGAAAAAGTGATAATGCTAACAGAACATATTTTGGAGATAGCGATATTTGCTGGTGTGAAAAATGCCGAAATCAATCAAAAACACTTTCGTTTAACTTAACCCAAGATAAAAAAAAAATTGCTTGTGTAAAAAAATATCACAATCAATTAAACACGTTTGTTTAACGTCACCCAAGATAAGAAATAATCACAATAAGACATAAATAAGAAAACAACTGCATTATGTTACAGGCTAGAGTCAGGGATATAAATTTAGATGCTAAAGAAGATCAAGAATAACTAGAACTGAAAGCTACGTTACAGCTACGGTACAGCTGATGGTGGCGTAAGAGGTAGACCGTTTCGAGAGGGAAAAGCATCATAGAAGCAGAAAAGGCTAAAGAAGAGGGAGACGCTTAGAGAGGAAAAAAAATAGAGAGAGAGAGAGAGAGGGAGAGAAAAGAGAAAAGTATAAAATTACAAGTGGATAAAATGAGAATATAGCTGGTTGTAACCGGGTTATTTTTTTTAATCAGTGGTCACTATCACAGCTCTTTTTTTATTTCTATCTCGCTAGAAACTACCTTAGGTTTCGATACGTCTAGGTGTCCCTGGTTCAGCTGTTTATGAAATAAACAGTAACACTTCTTAACACTTTAATAACTTTACTGCATCTCACAACAAGCTGGACTCTTTCTGGCAACTAACACACTTCCGGTCATCCGCGCATATATAAAAATAGATTATTCGTTCAAACACACATTCATTCGTGACAGTGACATTGGGGTCATGTGATAATGATACGATGTAGCCGTTTTATGGTGAATATTTGTAATAATGTAAAAAATACCCTTTCAATCAAAATAAAGCTACAAACACTTAATTAAAAAAGCGAGGCCCAAAATGGTTTTGTGCTTAACATCCTCTCACCAGTTAAAAAAGCGAACTTAAGAAATCTCTACCAGTCGTTGGGCTTCGTTTAAAAAGTGCAATGAATTTGATATTTAACACACAATTTGTAGTGGCGGCCGAAAACGGGAAAAACGCTTTTAGTTTTGACGAATGTCTCTCCGTTCGTCCTATCTTCCGTCCCGTTTAGATCTCGTAAACTAGAAAAGATTGTGAAAATCTGACATTATAATAGATTAGTCCATTCAAAGTTATGATTCTTTTCTGAAAGCGAAAAAACAATTTTTTTAAATTACTGATGTAAGCAATTTATTTTATGAAAATAGACCACTTCTACAATTTTTCACTATTAATACTAACAAACATGGAGGCTCCTTTGTAGGATTGATCATATAGCTCACCATATTTTTAACACCTTTATGCAAATGATTTTAGATTTTTTGACAATTATTTTTTAAAGTTTATAATGCTAAGTTATAAAAGATCTGACGTACTATTTACTACATTTATATACGTAAAAAAATGTTTGATTTTTTTAAAGAAAAAAACATCTATTTAGCATGCGTTACATATAAGTTGGACATAATTTAAAACAACAATTAATAAGTAGTTTTCGTATTATTAAGTGAACTGCATCACTGTGAAATGGCAATCAGACACTCAACTTATGGCAAAATATTTTTTTTCTTACGGAAACGTTTTTTTTCTTCCGGAATTAAATAAGAGATAGGCATTTTACAAAACAATTAGATCAATTTAATATTGATTATAAGTCATCAGTTAGGCAAGGTTCACATCAAACGTCACATTCACTTTCACCTATCCGTTGGTCTGCTGGACCGTTGGAGCACCACACGAGATCTGTCAACTCTTTTTCTCCTTTCTTCTCTGTCATTTGTCTTTGATAGTATTTCATTCTGATGTTTTTTTCTCAAAATTTGCCCCCTCAATTTTATTCCCCCCCCCCGGGTGCCCCCCGGGGGGGGGGGGCGATTTTGAGTTTGTGTTTCCACACAAACTTTCTTTATAACCTTTTCTTATTGAAAAGTAGCAAAAAGAAAATGCACTGTAAAAATCTCAGAATATGTTGTTTTTTCATATTTCAGATACCGCAAAAAATGCTTGGCGCCTGCGACTCGCCCCGGACAACGCTGGACTCTCTCTCCCTCTCTCTTTCTTCGCGTTCCATTTGTATAAAGAGACTGGGAAGATGGCTGAACTTGTTTTTGGACACTCTACTAAACATGATGATGAGAAACTAAAGCGGGAGGCCAAAGTAAGATTCCAGTTCACCTGCCTTTATATCTGTTGGCCGTTGCATAATACTAGTTTTAACAATAGTTATAATGATACTAATAATAATAACGGTACATTTTAATCACCCTGATCTGCTGCCCATCGATAAAAAAAGAAAAAAAAAAGTATCTATCATTATTGACATTGCCGTACCACTATCTCATAATTTCAGAAAAACTTAGTTGGAAAAACAACGTAAGTATGGGAACCTAGGATTGGAAATCAAGCGTCAATGGAAGTTACCTAAAACAACAATATATCCCATTGTTATATTAACCGAAGGGATAATAACAACTTAAGTAACCAATACCTTAGAGGCCCTTGGCATTCCTACGAACATTCTCGTGGAAACTGATAAAGGAAATACGATGAATTTTGTCTCCCCTTAACGAAACTCAACCCTGTCTGTGCCAGAGAATGAATACTCGTTATGTTCTGACATAATAATAATAATAATAATCTTTATTACTCGTAAGAAAATGTGTCTTAAAAATTAATGTAGTACACCAAATAAAACATTATAAATATAGAAAACCAAAATATACTTTAAGATTAACAGCACATTCACTTATAATTTACTCATAATTTACACGTGAAATGTGTAAGTCAGATGTTTTAATTGAATTTTACTATGGTTCCATTGTCAAGGGAACAAAATATTTTTTGGAGTATTTTTTTTTCTTTGCTATCGGTGTCTTGTGTCTCTTTTGTGATGGTAAAATAACAAAAATCCTGACTCACAGGGTGTTTTTGTATTTCAAAAATCTTTTTAGCTTTCTTACGAAGGTTTTTCTCAAACAGCTGCCCAAAAAGGATTTCTTTTTTTTTTTTACCAATGACGTCACCATCAGCATTTATCATTCTATGAAGTTTATTTTTATTTTTAATGTTCAGTTTGCCATACCAGGAGGTAATATTAAAATTTCAAAGTTTTTTTGTTTTTTTTTAATATTACAAAAATATTTTTATGGTTTTCTTCAATTAGTTCTATTTCTCTGAGAAATTTTTTACGTCAGCTTTGAGTGAAGGTACTTTATTGTTAACCACCACCAAAATTTATCATAAAATAGTATTTACAATAGTATAATACAAAATAACATTAGAATGTATTCCGTAACTAAAATATCTACCTGGTATAAATTTTTTTTGCGCCTCTCTGAATGTGGTGTCCCCCCCCCCTGAAAATTACGGCCGGGGAAACGTACCCCCTCACTTCACCTCTGACATATACCTACTTTTTAAAAATAACTACATTTATTGATTTATTGGCCCTTATTATTGATTTTTTTTTAAATCCATTGATCCGTGTCGAAGTAGAAAAGAAAGGTTATACACCTGTTGATAGGCAAAATATCAATACCGTTACTTGTATGTCTTGATTTTCCGCCTGTAATTTCTTTTTTGCAGGTATAATGGAAATAGATGTCAACAATTCTAGCAGAGCTTTTCACTTTGAAATTGTTCTTAAATTTGAAAGCAACTTTTTAACAAAGAAATATTTGCTAAGAAAATCGTTTAACGCTTTCTCTCCTAATCGACGAAATCATTGACCTCATTAAATTAAATTAATGTTTAACTTGTTAAACTTGACTTTGTGTAATACAACAAAAAGAGCATTTATTCACCTTTAATTCTATATCAAATACAACATTTTCTGACAACGAACAACAAAATAATTGAAGCTTAATGTGAAGTGAAATAGTAATTAGACGATGAGCGTATCCAGGGGGTAGGGGTTCAAACCCTCCCCCCGAACTGAAATTTCCCCAGCAGCGGGGGGGAACCGGAATTTAGTAACTCATTTTTCGCTTCCAAAAGTACTGCTAAGGAAATTTTGATTTTAAACCCCTTCGAAATTTATGATAATCTCCCTCTTCAATATAGAAAAAGCAAATTACGCACAAGATTCTATGAGCCAAAGGGGTTTAGAGTTTACCCCCCCCCCCTCATTTCAGTGGGGTTGAAAGATAAAAATACCTCATTATTATAAAAAAAGAAAATTACGCTCTTAAAATGCTATGAGCCTAGCCAAAAAGGTTTTGAGTTTAAACCCCCTTCAGCGGGGTTTGAAGCTAAAAAATGTCTCTATAATATAAAAAAAAACTTATGCACTAAAAATGTGTACTCAAATGAGTTTTGAGTTGGGTTTAAAGCTACAAATTACCTCTTCATTATAAAAAAGCAAATTACACTCTAAACATATTTTAGCGTAAGCAAGCCGATCGGGGGTTTTGAGTTTAAGCCCTTCTCCTCCGGATGGTAAAATCCTTTAAGATGGTTTTAAGTTTAAAACCCTCCCTACATAGCCTTTTTGGTGGAAATTGAAACCTCTATCTTCAATAGTATTCTAAAGCAAGCTACAGTTATCAAATTCTATGACCGTAGCTAAATTGGCTTTTAAATTTTAAAAAAAAAAAAAACAACTCCAGAGTTTTAAAATCCCAACAGATGATTTTGACGATAAAACTTCACTTTTCAATGTAAAACGTAGGCCTAAAGCAAACTAGTCACCTAATTCCAAGAGCGTAGTCAATAAAGGTTACACATTTGTACCAGTGGCTGGGCTCCATTAAAAAAGTGCAGTGAACAATCACTAGCCGAAATTGAAAAACACTAATTGTAACTCAACAAAGATGGCTAAGACAGATTTTAAGTTCTAAATTAAGGAAATCCTATGCCAAACTGGGAATCGACTCATTAGTAAGGCTGTGACAGAGCGTCGTATGAGGTTTGCGGGACATGTTCTCCGACAAAATCCTATACTCTTAAGTGAGCAATTCTTGTATATATTTATAAATTTTATTTAAATTTTATATAAATTTTATTTCGAAAACTGCTCTAATGATTTTCTTTAAAATTTCAGCGTATCGGTATATTAGTGAGAAAAAAATTCTCAACTCATTTATTAGCAGGATAATGCACTGTAGATACCTAGGAGTATGCATTTTGTTGGATTTCAATGCCACAAATAGCGCTTGGCTCCCACCGCTCCTCCAGACCCCCTTGCTGGCAAGAGCAAGAAGTCTTTAATTTTTCCACTAACTCAATGAAGAATATATTCTAGGGCATAAATGCACGTCTTCCAAAAGAATGAAGGGTCAGAATATAATAAAGATTAATTATGCACACACACACACACAAGACATACATAAAAAAAATTTCACCCGGGGGGGGGGAGAAAAAAATTCCCCCCCACCCCCCCCCCTCCCCCGAAAACAAAAATCCTGGCTACGCCCATGAATGAGACTAATGAAGAATTCCTTCAAAACCAGGGGAAATAATTACAGAGAGAAAGAGTTAAGCATAAAATCTGGAATTTTACTACACTTAAGTAAAATGAAATGATAAACTTTGAAATTTAATGTTTTACACATATCTTCTGTATATATCTTATTGATCATTCTTTCGTATCAGTCTTAAATGTTTCCTATCTACGAAATCTTCTTTTCACAAAACCTCTATTTAAGATTATTCTATCTTCATTTTTTGAATTTTTCTATATAATAACTAATGAAAGGGTCATTCTGCCTAAATATAGTCTATTTTAGAATATGGGAAATTTCTGTTCCGCTTAATTCAATTTTGTAATTCAATAGTTGACATCATCTACTCTACATCAATATAAAAGTTTATTAATATTCATTTCAGGCCTAACTATCTATAGGACATATTTTGTAAAGGTCTTCGGTTCATATAGTACATGGCTAACTAGTAAGCCACGCGATCAATCTAAGGACCAAGCACATTTAATTTCCCTCAGCTAATTTTAGTTTTATGCTACTTTGATAATTAGAACAAGTTTTAAAATATTTTTTTTAAATTAAATTTGCGGAATTTACGGACAGGAATGACGTTTATTTCTCTAGACACACCAAGTGACACTAACTTTATGGACACCTCTGACGGAACTTGCCTTAACCTCTACAATAAAATTAGATATATTCCTTTCGAACATACAAAACATATTCACAAACATGTAAACTAGTTTCAGTATCTTAAAACATCTCCTGCTCTTATAAACAGAGAGCATGTCATTAAATCAGAAACATAATCTCGACCCTCGTCCTATATGATTAACTATAATATGAAGTAAGTAAATAATGGTTGGAAAGTAAAGCGATCTAAGTATCTGTTAAGAAAATAGGTAAAGCCAGGGATTTTTAAGACAACACTCCGTCTAACTTATTGATATAAAATTTTTCCGACTTTTATTTAAAAAAAAAAGAGTATTACTTGGAGGCGCGGTGGTTGAGCGGTAAGGCGCTTGGTTTCTGAACCGGATACTGATGTTCGAATCCTAGTGAGGACTGGGATTTTTAATTTCGGGATCTAAATGTACCTCTAAGTCCACCTAGGTCTAATAGGTCTAACCTGACATTAGTTGGAGAAAAGTAAAGGCGGTAGGTCGTTGTGCTGGCCACATGACACCCTCAATAATCGTAGGCCATAAAAAACAGATGACTTTTACAACATGTGCCCTATAGACCACAAGGTGTAAAAGGAACACCTTTTTTATACTTACTAGCTTTAGCAGCAACAATAGATGGCGAAAGGGTAAGGTTTGAGCCCGAAACCATCAACAAAGCAGTCTAGAGTGAATATCATATGATTAGGCAACCAACCTGGATCAAAGTGACATCTGTTGCGTAAAGTATAGGTAGATGCAAGCATTCTGCTAGCCACATGGCGCTCTCGTTAACCGTAGGCCGTAGACATCTTTTAATCATCTTCCCTCGTGGATTGCATTGCCATAATACGCATGACTTTGTGTTTCAATGTAAAGTTTGAGTCGTTTTCAAAGTGCCAGTTATACGTATCCTTAACTATGTGCTGGGATGGCCTTTTATAGTGTAGGGTCCAATTCAATGGATGCGCGCGAGGCCACTCTTCTATATTTTATATAATAATGTTCACTTTTAATTTGTTCACTATATCAAAATTAACCTTTTTTATACAACATGCATAGGAAGCAATCTAAATGTAATAGCCACCAGACAAAATAGTTAAAGATGCGTTAATAGTACGATACTCTGTTAACCCTACATCTTATGAAAGTCTGTGACAAGACTGATAGTGATATGTTAAGCAGGGCCGGTCCTAGCAATGGCGGGGCCCTGTGCGAAACTGATTGAGCGGGCCTAGTTTGTGTGGGAATGAGGATAATAAAATCGACTTAAAAATTAAAAATTGCGATCAAATTAACCTTTACTTTACGAACCTTGTAACCAATGGTATATTTACGTGCCAGTGACTATAAAAGTAAATTAAGTATGGAACTTCAGATTAAGGTAACAATTCGCCCGATTATTAGATTTTATAACATGAAAGCTGAAAATGCCTTCTTTTTATCGCGCGTAAGATTGGCGTTTTCAGCAATGAATGACACCCAAAATTGATAATTTAGTCTATTTTTCTGGAGAACTTTTTAGAGTTTTCAAGAGATTTTAATAAATTAAGGAGATTTCCAGGAATTTCCAGGAATTTTCCGTATATATTTTGCAATTTAATAGTTACACCCTGAATTGGCGAGGAGCCTAAGAAAGCGTCGTGCCCACTGCAACCGCATAGGTTGCATTGGCCTAAACCGGCCCTGATGTTAAGTGTAAATTGGGAGGTAGGGGGGTGTTCTGGCTAATCGCGCGGCCAAATTTGGAAAGAACGGTTATAACTGCCTAACGCCGCCCTGCCTATGTGTGTAAATTTAAACCTAATTGAAGATCGGCATGATAAATTTTAAACGAAAAACAAAATACAGTAGCATATATATAGAAGAGAATGCCTTTTTTGGAAATGTGGCAGCGTTATTAGGAAATCTAAAGAAAAGAGTATAAAAAAGTAAGAGAATGATTAGTATATAGTTTAAATAAACAAAGTCAACGTTATATTTAAAAAAAAATTAACAATGTTTAGGACCCCATATTTAAAGATTTATTTTGCTAACTAAAAAATACACTTAGCTAGTGGTTGAAAAGAACTTGGAACTTATATTTAACAATGCCGAAAACTGCATAAAAAGTTATTGTTTACTTAGAATTAAGATTTCAAAATGTCTGTTAAACGTATAAAACACACATTTTTAAAAAGTTCTAATTTCTTTTTCTTCTATATTTGTTTTGTTATCTATTGTTCAGCCGAATGGGCCTGCCATTAAAAGAGGTTCTATCCAAAGCGAAAGACAGAAAGCAATAAAGAAAGACGGTCGACAGATCTTGTGTGATGTCCCAAAGGTCCAACTGACTAAGGAAAAATTAATTATAATAACAATAACAATAAGTATTTTTTTTTCGATTATAATATATTATTAAATAGAACCAATCTAATGTAAACTTTTCATATGTAAATTGTGAGTGAGTCTGGTGTGTGAATTTACATTTTTTTAAAATAATGCTTTGTTTTGTATAATGCACAAATTATAAAAAAATTTCCTTACGGACAATAAAGATTATTATTATGATAAAAGAACGAGTAATCTTTCTCTGGCGCAGCCAGGGTCGAGTTTCGTTAAAGGGAAACAAAATTCATCGTAGTCCCTTTATCAGTTTCCACTGAGGAATTTTCTAGTGATGTCTCAGTCCTGCAGCAGTACCGCCCTCTGACAGGCAACGAGAATGTTCCTAGGAATGTCAATGGCCTTAAAGGTATCCGTGAGGTCAGTTGTTATTATCCCCTCGGTTGATATAACAATGGGGTATATTGTTGTTTTAGAAAGCTTCCATAGACGCTTAATCTCCAAACTTAGGTTCCCATATTTTCGTTGTTTTTCCAACTCAGTTTTACTTAAATAATGAGATAATGGTACGGCGATGTCGATAATGCTATAACATGATTTAAATTATTAGTAGTGTTATGACATGATAATAACATAGATTTATTTCGGGAATAATTAAGGGATAAGTTTTAATTAGTGACGGAAATGACGAATAGTTAGATTTAAAAAAAAACGCTTTTAGTCGAAGAAAAGAACAAGACGTTTATTTTTTATTGCGACTACAGAAGGCTATCACAGTAAGACACAGACGGATCCCTTCTTGATTATTAAATGTGATTTATCGTTGAATCGATTGTTTTTTCCATTTATGTTATAATTAAACCGTTGATAGTACCTATTTTTTCTGCTTTTTTTAGCGGCCCCCGTAAGGGGAAAAGCCGCTATTAGGTTTCTGCAAAATGTCCGTCTGTCCGTCTGTCACACTCAGGACGCCAAAACTAGAAGTGATACGAAAAATATTTTTGTACCATTAAATGCTGTTTGTTACTTTGGGAAACATTAAAGATGTTGACTTTTAACTACTTATTGTGATTGTATTTGGACGGGGTTTATAGGTCTAACACACATTTTTAAGATATAGCGATAATTTCATTTATCGTGGGATAGTGCCTTTCACTTGAACGGCTGCTTTGTCGTCTGCTATGTGCACTGGAAAGTCGTAAGGTTGGTCTCGGATTTATACCCACACCACCAGCGTTGTTTTTTAACCGAATCGTCAAAAAAAAAAAAAAAAAGATATGCACAATTACTTAACCTCACCAACAAGCTTGCCAATTATATAGACAACCTGAATGACTGAGAACGGTGGATGATCTAAATAAAGAAAACATAGAAAAAGTTGACAATCAATGACTGAAAGTAATTCATGGCATAGTTAATGATGGTTTAAACTTTAAAATGCAAGAACCTTTCATTTAGTGGTCATCGTAAAGTGTATCGTTTAGGTGACACAAGTAACAAAAACAATGTCTTAGCAGTACATAAATTCTTAAGAAAACAAAAACACAATCATTTACATCGACCCCTAAATTCAAAACGAGATAATAGACTAGGGCAGTGCAATTTTAGCAAAACACCTAAAGGAGATCCAAATCTGTGCCATTTTACACTATCATGGTTGACAGCACTCAAAGAGAATTATAAATTTATTATTTCTGAAATTGTTTTGTCAACTCCGATGAAAAACTACCCAAAGAAATTACAGAAAATCATTTGTTAAGATTGAGGAGTACTCAAACGGTGTAAATAGTCATATAGTCAGAGAGTAAGTGTTAAGAGTCAGACAATGTGAATTCAGATAGTGTAAATAATTAGATCGTGAAAATAAGTAGATCGTGTAAATAAATAGTCTTTATTACGCTGTCGTTTTTTTTTTTTTTTTTTTTTTTTTGAAAATTTGGAATGAGGGAAGAGAGAGAAAGTGATGATTGGAACAGATTAATACAAATTGAAAGTAAGGAAACAAACAATATAAAGCATGGGACCAAAGCTACGGGTGTATCCTGTGGGTTATGCTAGTAACATCATATTTTAGTCACATATTTTTATTTTGTAACGGAATCTCAACATTCGGATGACTGGTAATTGTATTGTAATGCATTTCTATTACATATAAACATGGTTTTGACTGTTAATATTTGGGGTTTGTAGTAAATATGTAATTTATTTATAATGAAATCGTTACTGTTCAAAAATGGGGGGGATGCTTTTAAATAAGAGATTGATTTTTTTTAAAATGAAGTATTAATTTAACTTAGATTGTTTTTAAACACATCTTTTTAAATAGATCTTAATTTAATCCTAATTGTTTAAAGAAAGGGAAGTAAGAAATTAAATAAATGTACTATATCAATATAAATAGTTATCTTACCTTTCTTGAGCCAATTGCAGAAAATAATGTGTTTAAATTAAATTTATATCAACTATCTTCTAATGATATCTAAATAATAAAATATTCACTTGCAATGTTTTATTTTTTTTTTTAGGTGTCGGCAAAAGAATGTAAAAAAGAGGGTGGATAGACATTTTTTTTAGGTTTCATGGTTTGACTGGTGAATGGTGTTTTATTCTTAATATAAAAAATACAAACGTTAAATACGACTCAGCGACCCACGCATTATTGAAGAAATCTCTTTGAGTTGTCACACTGAACGACATGAAAATTCGTACACAATGTATTTTTCTACCTGGATGCTCACTAAGAACTGGTATTGACATAATCGCAACCAGACAACTGATATATATTGAGCTGTCAGCTCTTTTGCAGACTGTGCCAAGGAAAAATAGTGTGCTTTATGTTCAGTTGCTCAGCACTGCCATAAAGGGTGTTGGTTATGTTGGGTTATAGTGGAAGTAGGGTCTGCATAAGGTGTATTAGGGAGGGGCATTGAAAGAGAATATGGTTTACAGTTTCATAAAGGTGGGCGTAGTGTCTACAAAGGGGGGGATTTATTTTATTCAGATGGTAATTTAATAGAGGTGTGTGTCCTGTTCTTAGTTGGAAAATTGTAGATTGTTCTTTGCAGGGGAGAAGGTTAATGCTGCCCAGTTTGTTAGGCATAGTCATTTCTTTGTACATGTGTTTCCTGATGCCCATTGGTTGAGCCTCTCCTCTTTGTGATTGTTGATTAACATTAACCTTAGTGTGAGGTAGTTAACAGGTCTATCTGGTTGTTCCATAGATGAACCTGCCTTTGATAGGTTATCCCTTTTTTATTTCCCATGATGCCTATGTGTCCAGGAATCCACTGTAGTGTGGTATTGATATTTAATTTTGATATCATCTGATGGATTATGACTATTAGTGCGGTCAACTCTCTTGGGCTGTTTGAGGTGCTGCTGTTGAATGCTTGCAGAGTGGATTGGGATTCTGTAAAGACAACTCGGCTCCGGCAAGCCCTCGCCGAGCGGTCAACTGTGACCAGCTGGACTCTATTTTTATTTAGACTGTCTAATATAAAATCTAATATGTCAAAAATGCGAGCTGTAAAAGTATTTCTCGATTTTGTTTAAACATATAACAAAAACGAAGTATCGAAATTCTTTTTAAAAAAAAAAAAAAGGTTTGAATCAATATTCCATCCAATGAGATGGGTAATAAATACATATATATTATTATGATCCATTAACACTTTTTTTATTGTGACTATCAATGCAAATTTTTTGTACCATAGCGCGAATCTATGAATGAAGCTTAAGTTATTAATTAAGAAGTCTGTGACATTTTTTTAAAAAAATAAAAATTACCTCCCCTGAAGTTTTCCATTAAAATGTGGTGTACTTTTGTTTAAAAATCTGATTGCATATATAATTTAAAAAATTAGATGGTTCACTTTCGGAAAAGAAAAAAGCAGCCATTGTATCATAACTTTGAATGATCTAAAATATAAGATGTCCTATTTTCATTTTCTCTTCTAATTTATGAGATCTGAACGAGACGGACGGACGGACAGAATAACCATACAAAACTAAAAACTTTTTTTTCCCTTTCGGGGGCCCAAAAAAAGCCAGTTGATTTCTTCAATTGTGGAGATGGCGTGTGTGCACATCTTAAAACTATTAGCAAGTGCAACAACACAAATTAAAAACATCTCTTATGGCTTCATATATTATGGCGATGCGAACAGCGCAGAGCAAAAAAAAAAAGGACACATGTAGTTGAAGAATTTCATATTCCGGAGTGTGACATGAGGGACAATAAGGGTAGCTACTTTTATTTTACTTATAAGAGTTAGTCCCCTTTAGTAGTTGATTTAAGTTCTTGTTCAATGTTTAAAATGGCAACTCTCTC
>JADKLZ010016359.1:80690-95635 GCA_021533235.1 Biomphalaria straminea | reverse complement strand
TAGATAGATAGATAGATAGATAGATAGATAGATAGATAGATAGATAGTGTTCATCCGTTGTGAGGTGATAATGACCTCTTTTTTCCAGGGGCTTAGAGCTTTGCACTGGGGTTTATTGTCACTGCATAAGGCTTACGAGAAGTATGTGTGCCAGAAATGTTCGACTGACACTGAATAAGCTAACCAGTTGAATTATGAATATTGACATATATGAAAATAATGAAATGTTAACAACTCGGACCCAGGCTTCAGTGTCTTATTATATGGGGTCAATATTTTTGCCACAAAGAGTAGAATTCGAACGTTAAAACGCAAATTCTATAAAAAAAATCCTCCAGAATTATTTTTTTGTAATTAAATTTTATATTTTCTTTTATATGTTTAGACGTACATAAATTCAGTCTAGAGCTTGTATGTTTTGGAATTTGATGCGCAGCCTGTGGAGGACTTTGCATTCTTGTGATTTTTAGCCTTGACACTGTGTACGACTATCGTTTGCAAATATAAACGAAGGTCAAGTCTGGACACTGTTAATGCTGAAAAGATATTTGAAAAAAAAAAACGAAATCCTTACAATGAACATAAAAATATCAGGTGAGGTCACTGACCTTTTCTTTTTGAAGTATTCTAATTATTTACTATATGTAATTAAGATATTTGCTGTATTTTTATATATTTTTTTCTAATCAGTTGAAATATAACATTTGTTACTGTTATTCTCTTGCAGATGACCATTTTTATGAACCTGTACTGAATTGTCGTAACAACATTGAAGTGAACACCATAGTGGCCTTTAAGAACGACTCCAATGAATATGTAAAGGTGTAGCCAGAATAATCTGTGCACGACCTTATTGGTGCCATCCCCCATTCCCTTTTCCAGGAACAACACCTAGTAATATAATCTTATATACTACACATCATAAAATAACACAAAATTTTTACAATGTCCATGTATTACGAAAGCCACTATTTACATTCTCTTTTACAAAGTATTTTTTTTAAGTATTTAAAAAAGTACTAATGTTTGGCTGTTATAAATTTAAGTATTAAGGCATTTTTTAAATCGAATTTTTAAGTTCAAATTCGATACGTTTGCAATATTTAATTTAAGGAATGATAAATAAAAACCTTTATCAATCTAAAAAGTGTTCCTAACTTCCTCTACGTTGACCTGTAAAATGTTAAACTTAAAGGTGGTAGGCCTAAAAATGTTGAAATCATTTTGTTTTACTAAAGTAGTAATTTGTAAGTCTTGGAAACATTAAAAGCTATTTATTCATACCGCCACAATATAAAAAAGAACTAATTCAACTTTCGGGATGCACAGTTGGAAATAAAAGGTTTATACACATAAATAATGAATAGGAAAAACAAAAAAAAAAAAAAAAACTTTGTTTGTTTGTTTAATGTTTCGGATGTTCCTTCAGAGTTGAAGATTGTTACTTCCTAGTCCAAACCTCCCGCAGGACGACGGGGGATAGGAGCGTGCAGGGTTTGAACCCGGGACCATCGATAAATCCAAACGACAGTCCAGCGTGCTGGCCGTCCCAGGGCTCCCTTAGACGCTCGGTGTCATTAGATGGACTGACACCGACCTATATGACATTGACGAAATGACTAAAAAATTACTAACCAAATGTCGATGCATAACCCCAAGTCCTCCACCATAAGGCTATATTTGCCCAGGAAGGATAGAGGTCATGAATTGCATAATATTTTGTGAAAGATGCAAGTTTTAAAACTAAAATCAAAACTTCTTGCTTCCTGCAATGAACTAGTTTCCGAAGCAACCCATCTGCACCTACACAACTCTGATGTCAATGTCGGTTTGGACGACGTAGTGCGAGAGATTCGCCAATAGGAAAAAAAACATTCCACTGGAAATTCCTGGCGTTATTAGATGGGAATAACATTGACAAAGCAGCTTTCTCAACATACCCTGAAACAGAAGGCTTTTTTACAACAATACAGGAAAGAGTAATTAGGACAAACACAATTACGAAAAGCATATCCTTCAACTCAATGTTGTTGACGAATGCTGAAAATGTAGAGATGTGGATGAATCTATTAAACACATTACGACAGGATGTTCAGAATCAGCCTCCTTAGGTTGCCATAACCTAGTTGCAAAGTTAATTCACCAACACTTCACGTTGACACACAATTTGTTCAGTAAGGACTCTTCTTCCTTATTATTCTTTTGTGAATCTTGTTTTGTTATGTGTTTAAATTAGCTTTTTATTGCTGCGATAGTGTCCTATAATGTCTTCATTTTATGGTCAATTTTCTTTTAGGTATATATGGCATTGACGTACATAACATTGTTCTTGTTAAGTAAATTATTAAACAAAAAAAAAATCAAAAATGTTTTTCACATATGTTTTCGTATCGTATGTATCTGCTGCAGCTTGGCAAAGCCTGTGGCGCTACTGATCCAAAACTGTATCGGATATTTCGTTTTATTGGTCACATCAGCTGCGCGAAGAGGGTGGGGGACTGCTGTGTGGGCAACATCGTTTCGAACATAAACAATGTCCAGGCTTTTATCTCGCTTCGATATGAACCATAGTCGCTCTACGACTGGAGGAGGCTAACAATCGAGGAAAACCAAAAATATTTTTTGAATGTTTGAGTGGTTTAACGACTATGGTAAGTTATATTGACATTTTTTTTTTCTTGTGGCTACAGAAACACTTTCTGGAGAGGCTTACGAGAAACATTCCTAAAATCATTTATAGCTTACACCTAGCTTTAAAGATGGTATCTTTTGACCGTAAGAGTTTTAGCACTTCAAAGAACAAAGAAGGCGCACAACGCAATGAATAAAAAACATCTTGCAGAAACAATAACAAGAATACATTCGTTTTGAGCTTTACTCCTGGGTTCATCGTTTCTTTGGTGTATCGCTAATAAAGGAGTGCAATGAATTGTTTGACAATTGTTTTTTACTCTGTTGCTTGCAATAAATATCTTATAAGACCTAAAAAACAGTTTTTTAATCACACATTTATTTCTTTAATACAAAAATAATCATCTTATTAACATTTAATTTTAAATGAATTGCATAGTAAAAAAGCCTAATGCATAAATAATGTTACAAATATTGTTACCAAAAAAAATCTACTATATATATATTTCTCAAAAGACAAGTTCAAAAGTTCAAACAACAACAACAACCAACAAGTAAATAGGGAAGATCCCATGGCGCAGCATGGTGTGAGTGGGAAATAATATATCCAAAATCCGCACTATATTCATTCACAAAAAAACATAGCATATTTGTTTATACTTTAAAACGATTTTAATAATGTCCGGAAATTTTCAGGACTTTTTCGACCGGCGGCATATCATTTAATAACATTTCAGGAGATTTCCAGGGGGCTCCTGGTAAACCAAGAGGCTGCGTGAAATCTGTTATGTTTTATAAAATGGTTCAATTTCATAATTTATACACCTAAAAATTAGCACGGGTCCAAAGAAAGTTCGGGACCCACTGTGGTCGCATATGTTGTTGTATTTTTTATTCATGAATTCACTTATAACAAGTAAATGGGAAGATCCCATGGCGCAGCATGGTGTGAATGGAAATGGTGTATCCAAATCCGCACTATTTTCATCCACAAAATAGCATAGACATAAATAAATATAGACTGGAAAAATGAAATAACTTCATGTAACTTGATTTACATTTATATACCTAAAAAATTAGCACAGGTCCAATGAAAGTACGCAACCCACTGTGGTCGCATATGTTGTATTGTCTAAGGCCTGCCCTGGAAAATAGCGGCGTATGCTATGCCGCCGGTCGACAAGTATATATTATAATAAGCCTAATATCGTGTTTATAAAAATAAGGCATAAAAATATAATAAAATTACAATGTTTGTTCAAATATTTAACTGTATACTCCATTGAAGTTTATCATTTTTATTAATTTAATTACTTACATTTATTAATTAATATCTCATAAAAAAATTACTCTTTGACTTAATAAAAATATGGTCACTTATTATTTTCAACATTACAATAGCAAATTTAATTTTAAAATGAAAGCGAAAAAAAGGTTACATATAGTTAAATGAATGAATCAACCATATATTTTTCGATTACAATTGAGCAAAATTCATACGTCATTGCATGCTTTCATTAAATATTAGAATAAAAGTAAGCATTTGTCAAGAGATATTAGTAGCATGTTATTATCACAATGAGTTTAAAATAAAACACATGTATTTTTATTTACTTAATATAAAACAACAAAATTGTAGTACAAGTAGAATATGTATACTATGTTTTTAAATATCAATGATATTACGTGCGCATGTTAGACGTGCGCATGTTAGTGAAAATGTGAAATGGTGCGAATGGGTGTAAAATGGGAGAAAAGCAAAATGGAGGACTAGGTACAAGAATGTGTTTCAGTGTTTTAAAGATTTAAGTATTTCTAAACTATAAATTTGTTGTTTCATGTCATATAAGAGGACGTAACATGTGGCGCCCAACGTAAAGGTAAAACCCACGTATTCTTCTATAACTAATTGTTCTCCTCTAGAGAGAGGTTTTGATAATAGACAATGGCGGACAAGGCTGAGGTAATAGCGTTGAAGGAGGAGGGGAGGTTGTTGGATCTAGAAGGAGCGGAACTAAGAAAAAACTTGCAAGAAAGACTGATGGAGAGAGAAAGATTAGCCATAGAGAAAGAAAAGATTGCAATTGAACAGAAAAAGAAAAATGAATTGATTGCCATTGAAAGAGAAAAGAAAAATGAACTAGTTGCCATTGAAAGAGAGAGATTGGCGTTGGAAAAAGAGACTGCGGAGAAAAGGTTAAAAACGGACAAAGAAAAAGAGAATGTTAAAGGAAAAGAAACTGGAAATAAACTGGCAAAGTATAAAGGGTCGATATTTGAGGAGGCTAAAATGGACATAGACATTTTTTTTTGAAGAAATTTGAAATTGAAATGAGAGAACTAGAATACCCAGAAGACAAATGGTCATTCTTACTATCGAGGTCATTTGTAGCAGAGGTTCCATCAAAGATATGCATGAACCAGGGCAACTATAGCTTGGTGAAAGAACAGCTGCTGCGAATGTACGGAAAAACAAAGGCGTATTACCGTGAACAATTTGTTAACTGTGAGATAGAAACAAATTATGATCCACAGACTTTCCTGGACAGAATGAACAGTCATGTCGAAAACTGGACTGAAACTGCTAAAATAGAAAATACTTTTGATAGTCTTAAGACATTCCTAATGATAGACGAGTTGATTTACGAGTGTCAGGGAGAATTGAAAATATTTTTGTTGGAGAGGAAACCTAGGTCTATAGAAGACCTAGTAAAACTGATAAGGACCTATAAAGCAGCACACCCGGAGAAGAAATTATCTAGAGGCAGTGATATAGAAGAAATAGTTGCCTTTAACAGAACATACGAGACACAGAATAACTTTCACAGAACAAGGGAGACGCAGGATAGTCATAATAGACGTGGTACATATGAAAGACAATATAATTACAACGGACGATATCCAGAAAACAGACAGAATGGAAAAGACTGTGAGAATGGGAGAGTGGGGCAAGGTTTATCATTGACATCTGATACTGGAACCTTGGAGGTTTTTCAGACATTTGTAGAAAAAAAGACAGCCAAGACCATCAGGGACACAGGAAGCACTATTACTGGAGTGAATAAGAAATTAGAGGAAGACTATGAATATACAGGCAATTCTAGAAATTGTGTTATGTTTAATGGGAAGATTGTACAATTACCTATTGCTAGAATAAGTATTGACACACCGTATTTTATGGGGACAGTGGAAGCTTGTGTTGTAGATCAAAGTGAGATAGATTTATATATTGGGAACATTCATGGGGTTAAAATATGTTCAGAGGTGGATATAGAGAATTGGAAGAAATATTATGAGATAAAAGCTACTTGGTGTAGAAATGGGGATGTGGAAGAAAACATAAGATCCCAGAAATCAGATGATATGGGTAGCAGAGATCGTGAAAGGATAGAATTAACAGATATGGTAGAAAGAAATGCAACTGAAAGGGGTCAAAATCAAAATAGAGTAAGGCAATCAGTAATACGGGGCAAGCGATATAAACCCGCATACAGACATACAAACCCATTCATCTTATGCTTAGATTGTGGTAGAAGGGGACATATTAGGAGACAGTGTCAACAGCTAAGCAGGGTTAAAGAATTAAGGGACAATAGTGGAGAGGTATATACGGAAAGAGAGAGGGATAGTAGCAGTACAGCTGGACCATTCTGTAGTGGGATCTCAATGGGACATCATTGCAGAGGTGAGAAACGGAAAGGATGACAGGTTAATAATGTTAGAATTATATAGATATGATTAGGAAAGGTGAGGAGGATGGATACTAATTATGGTTCATATCTACACTGATCATGTACGTTTGCAAGGTATTGGGTATCATTGTTGCATATAAGTATAGGTTAAGGCTCATGCATTATAGAAGATTTGTAAAGATTAGTAGAAAGTAGATATAGGTCGAGTTTGTACAATGTATGCTATTTTGTTTTGATTTGTTTGATTGTAATTATGATATTAAATTTCATCCATCAAGAATGAAATCATTATGATGATATTAAGAAGTAAACTATTTTATTGTGACATTTGAACACGGAGTGTAGTAGATATTATATAGAATTGCCAAATTGTAAGGGTACACAACAATGATTAGTGAGCAGATATAGATTTGAATTAAATTATATGCGGGGAGAGGTATTAACGAAATTTGTATATTTACATATAGATATGTATGGATATAAAAAGTAAAAAAGTAAAGTATCCCCTTCAGACCTTGCGATCTATGGGGCAGATGATGTTAAGGTCATCTGTTTCTTTGGCCGACGGTTAACAAGCAGGGTGTTATGTGGCCAGCACAACGACCAACCGCCTTTACTTTCCCCAACTAAAGTCAGGTACCCATTAGAGTTGGGTGGACTCAGGGGCGTCCTAAAAATCACGAAATTCAAAATCCAAGTCTTCAACGGGATTCGAACCCAGGACCTCAGGTTCGGAAGCCGAGCACTTAAACATTCGACCACCGCGCCCCCGTATGGATATATAGATGTGTTAATTGCTCATAATGGCAAGTATTATTTGGGACCGTTAGTGTCACAAGTGGTGAATATAAATGTTATATGTTAAATATAACTTTAGAAATGTATTGGTATTAATATGTCATTGTATATGATTTTGTTTTGTATTACATTATTTAGATTATTTGTTTAAAACTGCGAGTAGTCTGGTAATATTTATAATGATTTGTTTTTGGACGCTCGACATACATCGAACTTGTTAAACAGGATGGGGATGTTACGTGACCATGTTAGACGTGAGCATGTTAGTGAAAATGTGAAATGGTGCGAATGGGTGTAAAATGGGAGAGAACCAAAATGGAGGACTAGGTACAAGAATATCTTTCGATGTTATTAAAGATTTAAGTATTTCTAAACTATAAATTTGTTGTTTCATGTCATATAAGAAGAAGTAACAAATATGAATTATAACTGAGATAGTAATTTTACTCGATGATAGATCTGAAAAAAAAATCAAAAGTTTTTTGATTAGCACATGGGCAATGCGCTACGGTCCCATCAATTTAGTAACATCAATTACATGATACGTAGCAATGAGTTTATTTGCAGTATTTACATCCTCGTACACTATTGCACGTTTATTGTTACATTCGTATTTATGCTTTAAAAACGTGCCATCTTGTGTCAATCTGGTTGTAACAATAACGCCTTCTGTCGTTAGATGCTCATTCGCTAACTTCAGATATTGTGCTTTGGAAGCGTTGTTAGGTAAACAGACATTGTCTCCATGCTTTACGAAATGACTGGCGAATGTCACGGAACTTGCGAAATGTAAACCATTAGTTTCCATTTGGTCTGAACATTCTTTTACAATTGTTGTAAATCTTACATTATGCTCATTTTTAACAGTATCACTTTCCATAAACTCACATATTTTCTCCTTATCTTTTTCCTCGAGTAAACTTTTATTATCTGTACCACGATTTTCATCATCAATTTTTTCTATTATAGTGTTGTATATATACTCCCCACATGCACAGAAATCACTAACGTTTTCAACTTGTTTTAGTTCTGCGAATGTTACCATGACTTTAACATACTTTTGTGTTCTTTCATTTTTAAGTAAAACATCACATAAACGTTTAATTTCAAAAGGTTTAATATTAGCAAAGATAGTTTTACCATTTATTTTCTTATCTCTCAAATTTTCTTTAAATTGTTCTGAAAGCTTATTTTCTCTTTCGATAATTTCTCTATCAAATTGCAGGTCATATTTGAATGACAAATGTTTCATTTTTTTAACAAATTGCGAAAAAACTAAAACACCTTTCTTTAAATCATACGTATTTTTTAAAATTTCTGTTTTTTCTTTTTGCGTTAGAGCATTTAATGTACATGGATGGATCTTCAATATACCGTTAATATCATATAAGGAAATAATTTGTCGACATAAAATAGATTTTTCTTGTTGTGTATGTAAAATGTTTAATATATATTCATTTTCATAGTCATTATATCTTTTTAACTGTAGTCTTAAGTCGGACATATTTTTTTAAACAATGCTATTAGCATTAGCACACGTAGTGTTAGTTCATTAAAATGGTTACATTTGATTCTAAATGATTTTTTTTATTAAATTGTTAACAATTATAAGATTGTCTATTTTTTAAGTACTCTCCATTCGAAAAAAAATATTTCTGACATCGCAGAGCTTTTTTTATTAAGGCAAAAAAGATAATTAGTCTTATCAATGCTTATTTTAAGCAGATATCGAACGCGGGGCTAAGAATAAAATTTCGTCGCCTATGCTGTTCTTATTTGTCCTGACGGCTTTTGTCTCAATGAAACGGCTTTTATCGCGATTATGAGTCAGAGATTTTTCCGTGTTGTTTTTACAATGAGAGTTTTTTAAATTTTTCGCTCCATAAGTAAGACTCTCAATAGGAAGGGTTACAGGTTCTTCCTGATTTACTAAATAAATCCACCAAGTATGATGAGCAGGTATGTCTGTAGGCTTATAAAGGGTTTCAAAAGAGTAATCTTCAAAATCAAGTCCTATATTTAAATCTTTTTGCCATACATCTATTGCTTTGTTTAAAGCGTTTAATGCATCACTTTGTTCTATTTTTTTACCCAGCGTTTTTTTATCAATTTCATCTATTTGAAAATCTTTGAAATCCTCTAAAATAAACTGCAGAGCCGATCTATATTTTAAAGCACTTGGTCCTTCACAAGGATCAAAATCGTGACCTAAAAATAGAATTGCAGAAAGAATTTTACCAATGTTTTTTACTAATTCAAAACCAATTGATTCTTTTTCTTTTGAGGTGAACGTTTTCTGTTCTTTATAAGCCAAATATAATTTTACTAATATTTTTTTACAAAGCGTAGAACATCTTTTATCTTTGATATCACACTTGTTCAATTCCTCCAGTGCACGTTTAATGTCTTCAAAATTTGTATCTTGTTCAGTTGTCATTACCAAGCTGTATGTGATATTATCTGTAGTAGAGTCTGGAAAGGGTATATTAATCTATATTATATTTCTCAAAAGAATTAGGTCAGACCGGCAACAAAAACACAATGCAACAACAAGTAAATAGGGAAGATCCCGTGGCGCACGCACCACGGTGTGCATGGACCCAATCCGCACCGCACTATTTCATTCACAAAATAGCATAGACACATAAAGAAATCAATAGACCGGGAAAAGGAAGTAACTTCGTGAAAACACATGTATATATATATCTCTACTGTTGAATTACAAAAGATTTCAATAATTTCCGGAGATTTCCAGGACTTTTTCGTAGGTCTATATTTAATAACATTTCAGGAGATATCGTCGCAGGGGCTCCTGGTAAATCAAGAGGCAGCGGGAAATCTTTTATATGTTATAAAATGGTTTAATTTAATAATTTATACATCTAAAATCTGTTCCTAGATCTAGATCTAGATCAAAAACTCGAGTTCAACTCTAAGAAGATTATAGAACTTCTCTTCGCAAGTATAGTTTTATGCTTTAGCACATGAACATACTAATTATAGTCCATTTAATCAAATTAACATTCAAATTTGTTTTTCTTAAGCATTGTTGCATGAGTGCAGCTATATTCTTAATATCGCGTAAATTAAGGTCAATTAGCCATTTTTTAAATCTACATTCATAGTATTTTTCATTCATGAATTCACGCATTTTTACTTATAACAAGCAAATGGGAAGATCCCATGGCGCAACATGGTGTGAATCGAATGGGAAATAAATAGTCTATCCAAATCCGCACGATTTTCATTCACAAAATAGCATAGTATTTTTTTTTTTACTTTAAAAAGATTTTAATAATGTCCGGAAATTTCCAGGACTTTTTCGACCGGCGGCATAGCATTTAATAACATTTCAGGAGATTTCCAGGGGGCTCCTAGTATATTATAATAATTGTGCGACTTTAAATAAGTATTAGTACAATCTATTAATATTGTTTGCTGTTAAACTGGACATTCATATTCTACCGCAAAGTATAACTTTTGGAAGACTATAGATTGTGTTATGACATGATTAGGATTTAGTTAGATCTGTTTCGGGAATAATAAAAGGGAAAGTTTTAATTATTTACAGGTGTGTCAAAAAGAGTTTTACAACGTAGAACGATAGACGAGACACTAACACATGACGTTTTCTTTAATGTGAGGTTAAGACGTACGATCTCTAAACGGTTATTGGAGACATTGGAGAGGACCCTTATTAAGGATTAAATGTATTTACTGTTAATACAAGTTTTTTCTCTATATTGATTATTTTGCCTTTCGTTGGTGTATTGATTTAGTTAAAGTTTACTTCCTGTTTTGTTAATCGTTTAGATCCAACACCGCAAACAGGAGCGTAACAATTAGTAAATTAATATTAACTTCGGTTATGACGATCTTCCTCGTGCCAAAAGGTTGAAGCATTATGAATTGCAACTCAGACTTGGGTGAGTTGTACTTGATTACTCCTGTGAATCGCTGACCTTACTTATACAACTCTATTTCATTGAAATAAACTGTTCTGTAAAGGTCTCGGATGTGCAATTGATTCCACTACTTGAACTGTCAACGTATTCTCATAAACGTCACTAGTACCTGACACCTACAAGGAGGAACACCGAATATCCGTAAGGCATAAATAAGGGAAGATCTTTCGTGAGTGTGTTAAGTTTCCTGACACATAAGGTCATCGACCTTGCATCGCTCTATAATTAAACGGACCAATATCTGTTTCAGCGAGAAATTAAGTTGAACTATCAAAAGACATTACCGCTAACGCCTCCTGGTGCAGTCACCTTTCGGATTTTGCTGTGTTGAAGGAGGGGGCAAGATTCCCCTGTAAGTGATTGAGCCCGTCGTGGCACTCTGTAGCAGTGGGCTGGGCCCGGACGTTTTCTCAGGGGATGCTGGCCACCTGACTCACACCCTGGCATTCTGAAAGAGGGAACTCTCACTTCGTTAAAAGGTTGGGTCTCGGATTGTAGTACATTTTGCAGCCACATTTGGTCAGAACCATTTCCGGTACTGCTCAGACCCGCTTTAACTATTTTTTAACTAGACATGCGAGAGAAAAAGGGGATGATCTCTAGGGTGTGGGGTCGAACTGGTATCATGTTAGACAACAGGCCACCGTTGGGACAGCAGCTTATTTCCCTGGACTGCTGTTTAAGGCTGCTGATATGATGTCGGCACTGCCGCGCTTTTCCTTTATGAACTGGAAAAAATTTAGACATCGCTCCCTACAAATTTCGTTACCAATTTTCTCAGAGTGACGGCTTTGTGCAATGCTAATGTTTCCGAAAACTTTGATTAAAGATCTCTTACGCATCAACCTACTTTTTTTTGTCTCCAAAGGTGACCTCGTGAGACAGACGCAGTGGCACTAGCTTTCCCATTTCCCCCAAAAACTTTTTTTTTTTTGGGGGGGGGGGGCATTATCTACCAGAAAACAATAGTTCACATATGGCAGATTGATTGTGGAAAGAGGCTTCAACAAAGATGGGAAAATTTTTAATATATTTTACCCTCTGACCATTTCAACGAAAATAAGAAATATAAAATTTTCCTGAAGGAGTCTAACAATTTAAATATCTTCGAATTTGTTTTAAATCTACTACATCTTGTCTATATCCTATTCTCTTAAGCGAGAAAACCTTATATAGAGGTTGTAAACGTTCTGAGCCTACCGCGACCGCATAGGTTTCTCTACGGAAATCAGTCTAAGGCGACTTTCACATGCACTTCTGTTTTATTCTTTCATGTTAGTAAACATGTTTCGTTCGTCTCATGATATGTCTCACAAATGTCAATTGACTTTCAGTCTCCACTTCCCTTGGCGAATGCCTGCCTGTTTAAAAAAAAAGATTTCTCTATTGGTAAAATTATCTCGGGAGGATTTGTAAGATCCTTCTCAGCCATCTCTACTCAGCCTCTTTTCAACCTTCCAGGTCTCGAAGCGTAGATGACCATTAAGACAATGATTGTATTGAGTAGGCGGATTTTAATCTCCAGGTTAATTGATGTGTTTGTCCAGATAGACCGTACTTATTGAAAGACTGAAAGACGGCTCCTGCTTTCCAATGCGACAAGCAACACCATGATATGCATCTCAATCACTTGAATAATTTTGCCTAAATAGGTTAACTTTACTATTTGTTCAAGATCTGTATGACCAATGTTGATCGAGAACTGGATAACCTGCACCGTACATGTATAACTTTGAGGGCGTCTTTATCCGTTATGTCGTGTTTACATTTAATTGTATTTCAAAGTAATGCTATGTTGCCTGCAAAATCAAACTCGGTTTGGTTTAGCCATGGGAATCTGAATGCAGCCTGTTTAATTACATCGTCGGTGGCTACAAGTAAAAGAAATTAGGATAAGATACACCCTAATCTCATATCCGTATCGATGTTGAAGAATTCCAACGTCTGTCGGACAACAGCTTGATTTACTTTAGGCATGTCGCTGTATCTGGACAAATTGTTGCAAAATGTCTTTTTTTCTTCTATTTTCTAGAGTGATTCAGGTGGAGGCTATCCATTTGTTTTTATTTTTTTAATCTTCAGAACTGATTTTTTGGCTTTGTTGGTATTCTAGGCTTTTTTAAAACGAAGTTTCGCATGGCGTAAACCTCTTCAGTGCTTGATTTGCATTTTCGGAAGCAGCTGAGAAACACTAGTATAATTGAAGACCTTTTCCGTAAGGAGCTGTGAAATAATTCTAGTAAAAATAAAATATGTTCAACTCAAGGTTTCTCAATTATACGATAGTACATTTCAAATTTTTACAGTAACGTTTAATAAAATGTGAAAAACAACGACATTTTAAAATAAAATCGAAAAAAATTTATGAGTAGCATATTGTCACATATGCCATTCTAGGTTTATTTATGTATTTCATTATTTATTAAGGCCACTTAGGAAAACCTAGAATCTGGGTTGATTTCTTTATTGGTTTTACCCGGCAGTTATTTATAGCTTGTCTTTGTACTTCTAGAAATGCAAATCTATTGGTTAATTTGAAAATAAATAAAGACATTTTTTAAAAGAGTTAGCGTCAGGGAATTGGCGAGGAAAAAAAGTGACGCAAGTCGATAAAAGAATTTTCTAGTAGACAGTCGTGTTTTCTAAGAGCTCTGATTTAGAAGTCTTTGTATGTTATTTTTATCTTGTTGATCTGTAACTTGTACATAAGCTGAACTTACGTTTTATATTTGAATAAAGTTCCAGAGTTTTTTTTTTTTCAACAAAGAATCTTTTATTGTGAATCCTAGATCGTCATTTGTTCAACTATTTCAAATGAAGTAAAATCCCCGGCATAACAATTATCATTAAAGACATCACTCTCTTCAAGTATTGTTACACATATAAACAATTTTTAATTAGCTTACAGTTTTATCGTTCAAAACAAAGAAAGTTTTGTGTTTTCGAGGGGAAGATTATTTTTCCTGGGGGGGGGGTTGACACCTCAATCTTATCGCACCGGGTTACACCGACCCTAGTGACTCCTCTGATACTAATTACAATATAAACATATCTGAATATAGTCAATTTTAGAATATGCACTGCAAAGACTTTGTTCCAAACCAGTAATATCCCAATAGTTTTACAAAAAAAGATGGAACGTTAAACGACATGTCGTGTGCTTTGATTATTCAACACTGTTTTGTGTGAGAAGGTAGACTTTCTATTCTAATTGCCATGTACATATAAATATATATATATATATATTAACCAGAATTAATTTTAGTAATATTTTTGTAAGTATGAAAAAGAACAATCGAGTAAAGACTATCAATCTGAAGAGTGTGTTTTTTTTTCGTTTTGTTAATTCTCAATGTAATTGTAATATATATTTATATTGTAATGACCTTCTCTCTCAATCCTTCTGTAAACACTGCTAAACAGGAAAACACATCTAACACAAGAACTTGAAAACAAGAGCTTCAATAAACAAGGTCACGGTCTAATAACAAATACCACAGCCAATAAACACAATTGGCTACACTATCTTCAAATGCTTTGCTACACAACAGAACTAAAAGTTTCTCTAGCTCGTACAGCTACATTTTCGAAGACTCACTTAGTAACACACAGTCTTTACTGATTTTGTGGTAGACTGTACTGTCTCTTTCTACCACACTGCTCTAGTCCCGTACAGGCTCAAGATCACATGACCACAATATGGGTCATACTCGGGACAGCCGTTGACCAGTGTGAATCGCCATAGTCCGTGTGTCAGTAGGTCTCACTCACTAACAGTTTTAGTCCGCCAATTGAGTTACAACAATATAAATATCCTTTCTTCATTATCCATTCAACTGAGCGAGGCTCGCCCACATGA
>JADKLZ010016359.1:61677-80290 GCA_021533235.1 Biomphalaria straminea | reverse complement strand
CATTTATGTAGTTCACTTACCTTTGTATTACTGATTTTTTCGGTAAGTAGAAGCTATTTTTTTTCGATATTACCTATTTCAAAATATAGCAAGAAATAAAAATTGGATGAAAACTAATATACAGTTTTTTTAAAATCCTCTGTAATTTGGGAAACAGTGGTCTATAAAATATATTTCACTATAAAATGTATTTCTTGGTAGCTTCTATTATTACAAGAAGTTTTTTTTTTTTTGCGCAATCATATTACTTTATTTAGTCAAGCCAGTAATTTCTACATTAGACTGTTGAAAAATGTTATTTCTTGTTTAGTTATTTAAAAATCTTTAAACTAAAACACAAATAAAACAGCAAAATAAAAAATTCAAGCTTATAATGTGATTTTTAAATGGCTAATGTTATATGAACAAGTGTTGGAATCAAACACTCTTCGGTTAATCAAAAGAAATGTTTTTTTAATAAATAAATAAAGTGTTAATTTTAAGGGAAAATCGTTTATACCTTTTCGAAATAGCAGTCTAGATTATTAGAGCATTGTAAAAAATTGTTTTTAATAAAATAGAAACAGTTACAAGCGATTAAGATATTTATTTACCGTGCTGAGATATGCTCAAAATAATAAACATACATAGAAATTTCTACTATCTGTAACAAATCACAAGCTTTACATGCTGAAATATTAAAATATTGAATTACCTCCAGTGCATGAAATAGAAAAGCATAGAGGAAAATTTTAAATTGCATAATAGTACTTAATTATAACACAATTTGAAAGAATTATAAAAGTATACTAAACAAATAAAAAAAAAGTGTTAAATTGACGAAAAATAAAAGCAAAAAGCGCAATAAGAAACTGTAAATCTTTATTTGCAATTCAAGTCTTAATCAGATCATTTATACATATAATAATAGATAAAGTTAAATTCAAAATGTTAAAATATTTATAATTATTAAAAAAATCTTAATGTTCGATTGACTTACACATAATGTAGTGTGCTAGCTCTCAACATGAAAAAACATATTCGAAAGTGCATTTAAAAAAAAAATAGAGAGAGAACTATTTGCTTTTCTTCTTTTTGAAATAGAAATTGTTTTCCATATTCTAGAATGTAAATAAAAAAAGCAATTTCTTATATACCCTGCATACTTTATACTTTACACCAGTGGTTCTCAGTTTTTAACCATAACGTCTTTTTTTACAAAATGTATTCATTAAACTTCTTTCTTTAATGTAATGATTTTCTTTTGAAAGAAAAGATAATTACGTTAGGTATGTTTTTATTTACAAAAATAATAATTTCAGATGTACAACTTTTCGAATATCATTGAAGTGACGTGTGAGAATCAGTTTCTTTTTTTTAATCTAAAGATCAATAAAGATCAATACATATTTTGTAATGTCTAGCATGGATTTAACGTATTGATCTGGAACATGTGGAAAAAAGTGGTCTAACCATATTTAAAAGAGGTTTGACTTCTTCACGGCTGACTTATCTTTAAAAACATATAATCATTACGTGGAAAAAAGCTTGCAATTAAACCGTAACTAAAGTAGTTAGATTTCGACACCATTGACTTATCTTAAAAAACATATAATCATTACTGTTAATTTTTCTATAACACGAAGTCTTATGCTAAGCTTAGATCTTAGAACGTATGTGATATTCAACAAAAAAAGTCATATTTTGAAGGTCTTCAACTAGATTCTACTATTACAATAATTATTCCAAAAATGTTTTAAATTAGTTTTTTAAGTCGATACGCAGACTTTAATAATTACCATTATGCAGGTATTATAATGTCATATTAACTTCTTCAAATATGCCAGCTAAGAATTGCTCACGGGCCTGGCAATATCACTACAAAATACTGAAGCATTAAGTTTTTGTTTGATTCATATGTGCTCGTTTCTATATGTCTTGATATTCGTTTGACTCTTAACCACACCCTGCTTCATAAACGCCTTGAGTAAAGGTGCGCCTATAGTAATAAATTAAATCATCCAATGTTTTAGTTGCGATAGAGTGTTTTATTTTAATAGTAATTACGAAAAGTAAAGATTACAGTTATTATTATTTTAGCAATTGATTATACTGCCTAATGAAACTTATTCGTACCATTAAACATCAACGTGTTCAATGAGCTTTTTGATTATTTTTGTTGTTGGCTGTGACAAAAAAAATTCCGCCCACTCTAGGTATCACTCGGGCCTATTTTTATATTTATCTTTTTTTCTTAACTTAACCCCCCCCCCCCGATCGATCCCCTTCTATCCATTTCTCTAGGCGTCGATTTCACATTTTATCCTCTTAGACTGACAAGTGTCTCACCAGACGATTGATAAAAGTATACACACCTATACTTATCTTGACCGACATCCTGCCGCCCCCCCCCTTTCGAGAGACTGGTCACTTCAAGGGGACTGTTTCAACTCGACAACAATGGTTATCTCGATCGTCTGGTGCGGGCAATCTCTATTGTGCTAGACAAGCCCCCTTCATCGTCTAACCACCTTGGAAAGACGCAAGACGGCCCATATTTGCTGATCTATCGATTCTTATCTGTACATGGGAAACACGCGGCAAGGCCAAGCAAGGATCTATTTGTCTTGACGCCACAGACAGCCCGCCATATTTGATATCATGTGCCTCCCCTCTCGCCCCACCTCTTATCCATCTTTATATGGACCAGATTTATCAAATTGTCTCATTCTTCTGGAGAGCTAAGAGGGAAGACTCATATCTCTGTTTGAGCTCAGGACTGTATTCATTTAGTGTTCTCTTTACTTTTGGATTTGGTGGTATGTAGTTTTCTAAAAGGTTTAATAGCCTCTTACTTAGTGCGTGTATTTATATAAAAAGTAAAGTTCCCCTTTCAGACCTTGTGGTCTATAGGGCAGATGATGTAAAGGTCATCTGATTCTGTGGCCTACGGTTAACGGACCTCCAGTACGGAAGCCAAGCGCTTTACCGCTCAGCCACCGAGCCCTCGTGTATTTATATATTTGTGCATTTATTCACCATTTTTTTTTTGTGTCCATATTTGTGTATTTCTTATCTTGGACCATGCAAGTAGATCACTTTATGTATTATATTTTATTATCATGACTTGTACGACTAAATAGTCAAATTCACCCACTTTATCTGGACTAGAATTTATTACTAATTTTTTCCACACGTATTTAGCTCTTTAGTTATTATTATTTATCGTTGATATATTATCGCTTAGCACGATATATTATTATTATTATTATTGATGAATTCCTTGACCGGGAATTATCATAATGTTTATGTAGCCTTTCTTATTACCAAGTATATATTTACGCTCATTCCGTGACAAGGAATGCGTAATTGTTTTCTGCCCCTTGACTAGACATATTACTTGGGTAAAACCATGTGTATATTTGTGCAGACTCTTAATTCTTGGAAAACTTTTCTTAAATGCTACGACCAACAGGAGATGTAACTTGAGTGATACCAACGTGGGCACTTCACAGGTCTTCTAGCGAAGACCTATCTATTGCGGGGAGGGTTGTGACAAAAAAAAATTGAAGCCCACTTAAGGTATCGCTCGGGTATAGGAATTTAATTAATTTGTTTTATTATCTTATCTTTATTATCTCAGCTTAGCCCTTATGGCTATACAAATCACTAGTACCACCCCTACTACCACCACCCCCTTTTTCTCTAGGCATCGATATCACATTATATCTTCCTAATCTGACGCATGTCTAGCCAGTCTATCGACAAGAGTAAGCTCCCCCTTCTTATCTGAACAAACATTTTTTGTTACATTCATCGGACGGAGTTTTCCCCTCCTCGCCTTTCACCAGATAACACCTTCCTCACCCTCCCCTGTCGGAGAAGACTGGTCACCTAATCTCTTCGTCATCGGACCATCTTAGAAAGACGCGAGGTGACCCATATTTGCTCTTTTAAGTGTCTATCTATACACGGGAAACACGCAGCAAGGTCAGGCGGAAATCCTTTGTCTTAAGATCTCAAGACGAACTGCCATATTGTCATTAGGTCACTCCCCTTTTGCCAACCTCTCTTCCATCTTTATATGGATAAGATTTATCAAATCGCCTCATTTTCTTTCTGAGAGCTGTCTGGAGCGAACACGCTTGTCTGAGCTTACGCTTACTTATTCATTTATTGTATTCTTACATTGGATTTGGTGGTATGTACTTGGATGGTGTGACGTTACTTTCTGTCACACGCCGAGGATTGTTAATAATATTGACTTGATAACTTGAATTCAATGAAGAAAGAAACTCTATGTTTTCTACAACAACAACTTTAATACAGCTTCTACTTTCTTGAAGAAACACTTCCTCAATCTTTACTTCAATATAGAATAAAACTCACTTATATAAACACAACTTCTTAACAATAAACTTCTACTACTATTACTTTATAAAAAGAAGATTTAGCAACGGACCATCGCTACATAAAACTACTACTATGCCAGGACTACTGCTTTTCAAATACCGTTAATGTGCGAGGACCCCGACTAACTCTTTTCCCTTTTATTTATACTTTTTCAAATCGTATCTTCCAGAACCTAGAAGTTTCTCGGATCACTATTTTAGTAACTCTGACCTTCTGGAAGATGACGTGTGTAATTTTATTTCCTTAACCCCTTTCTATGATTGGCTATTCTAAAATTAACTTGTTTACGCTGGACAGCGCACTGACTTGACCTGGTTTCTAGAACATACTCTAAAAGGAACACAACCAAAATCGTTACAGATGGGCCTAATTATCTGCTATCTAGTGTATTTATTATTTGTGCATTTATTTAGTGCATTATATTTGTGTACATATTTGTGTAATTCTTATCTTGGAGTATGTAAGTAGTCACTTTATGTATTATATCTTATTATCATGACTTGTACGACTAAATAGTCAAAGTCATCCACTTTATCTGGACTAGAACTATTGATAATTCTTTCCACATGTATTTAGCTCTTTAGCTATTGTTAATTTATCGCTGATAAATCATCGCTCAGCCCGAGCCCTATTATTATTATAGATAGATTCCTTGACCGGGAACTATCATAATATGTAAAATGTCATATTACCAATTATGTATTTACGCTCATTCCGTGACAAGGAATGCCGTAACCATTTATATATTCTTTTTTTTTCGACCTGTTGGCCTGAACATATTACTTAGGTAAAACCATGTATGCATTATCTTATTTATCTTATTCTATCATTATCTTATCTGGGCTGACTGCCGTGTTAATTTCAATGGCTCACTAATTCAATGCTTGGAAGAGATATATAAATAATCTCCCCTTATATTCATTTTAACTTAAGAAGGATTTGCGTCCCTTGAACGATCACTTTCTCCATTCAAGCATGCTCTATTATACAGGCCCCACGGCCATATATAAACAATATCGACATGGTCACTGACCGTCAGCCATCTCTCCCCCTTTCCCTTTCATCTTAGTATCTAACGATCTACATGTTGATCTCACCGTGACTGGTGTAATTACATTTTATTATTATTTGTTGCTCCCCTCTTTGGGACTCCTCCATCATTATTGTTATCTCCTCTGATGAGATACGATATTTGTGTGTTAGCTCCTTTCGATATTTGTGAAACTAAGTTATAGTTTCTATACCTTAAACATTACATTACTATTTGTTGTTTCCCTTTGTAGGACTTCACTATTTTATCATTATTGTTCTCCCGTGATGGGACGCAATTTTTATTTGATTAACTCCCCTTACTATTGTGAAACTAGTATGTGGTTTCCATTTAAATTTCTGAAGATGTCCTTCACGGAAAGGCGTATACCTCCCAGTGTCATCATTATGGCTTAGTCGATCTACGCATCTCGTTGCAGCTTTTATTACAGGCAACTTCGACTTGAAGCCCTATCTACGTAACGCTGTTATCAGTCTGCTGACACCAGATCTGAAGATACCAGCCTTACCTACTACACACACGAGTCCGACCAAGAATCGCTAGAGCTTGAGACCCGTCACTGTAGCTACGTATCGTTGAACTGTCCCATGCGCTAGGATCAATCACGCCAGCCTACCCACAGACAACATCAGCATCAGCCATACCAGTCTCGTCAGAGCAGCATTGGACTTAAAGCTAAGCAACCAGCCTAATGACACTCAGACCACTTGGTTCTCATATCTCATGATAAAAGTCTAATTTAATGTAAATAGTTAGGTCCTACCTAACACTGTACAGCATTTCTCTTTTACTATTTTCTCTATGTAAATAAACTGTACACATATTTTACTAAATAATATTTGTTGCCTGCATTCATAACGCTGTGCCTGTATGCCTATGTGCAAGTTAAGGTCCTCAAAATCTTAAAACCCCCTACACACCTAAACGGCCACCATCTTTGACCTACTTGTCACACTATTGTGAAACTAGTTTATGGTTTCTTTAAAACATTCTGAAGATGTCCCTCAAGGAAAGGCATATATTTCTCATTGTCATCATTAAGACAAAGCCGATCTACGCATCTCGTTGCTGCTTTTATCTATAGGCTACAAACCGTCAGACTGTTCTGTGCGCTTGGATCAATTACGCCAGCCCACCCGCAGACAGCGTCAGCAACAGCCATACCAGTCTCATCAGAGCAGCAAAGGACCTAATGCTAAGCAACCAGCCTAATGACACTCAGACCACTTGGTTCTCATATCTTGTGATGATAGAACTGTTTACGTAAATAGTTAGATCCCATCCTAACACTGTACAGCATTTTACCTTTTACTTATCTTTCTTTTATTAATAAACTGTACATATATTTTACGTAACAGTATTTGTTGCCTGCATTTTAAACGATGTGCCTGTAAGTCTTATGTGCAAGTATAGGTTCTCACATTCTTAAAACCCCCTAGACACCTAAACGGCCACATCTTTAACTTACTTGTCACAGTTGCTCGTGCTCTGATTACCAAGAAAGTGCCCACAGACTTATGACAGGGGAGGACAGACACTTTGGTGTTGAAATTTCAAGTGCATTAGTGTTATAATACTAAAAAAATAAATTTGCTTTAGATGTCAGAAACAATAACTATAGACACTATCATACCTGGAGGTATAAATGTATATAATGCCCATTCATCTTTCTGGGGCTTTGATAACAATAATCTGTCTTGTAAAAGTCAATGGCCTATGCACATATAATAACATTTTGCTTTTGCAAAACAAACATTCTTCCCCCATGTTTCTGCATGCTAGCAATTGTTCAGATCTTTCTTTAATCTCTGCTAACTTTGAATCTGTCATAACGCATCAAGTAATAGACGATATTTATAGTTGTCGTGTGCGCGTGAAGTTTACTTTGTGTTTAATAGTTGTTTTAGTGTATAAGAAGTAGTTTTTATGGGGCAGTTTTGTTGTCTAGAATATTGTGTGTTTACGTCATCCTTAGTTGTGGAAAAAGCTTTTTTTGTTATCTGGATTTCTGTTTTCCTGTATTAATGGTACTTAATTACATAGTTTTATTAAGTAGGCTGATCTTTCGGTATAGGGATTCACAAATAAAAAGTTCTTTGTTGTTGCGGCATTCATAGATCTAAGTTTTCTTCCGTTTTAGGGTGTTAGGTTTGAACTATGAAGAAGTTTATTGTCTCGAGTTCGCCCTTGAAGCCGGCACAATGTCTAGCGTTGGTTGCCGCATTTAAAACTGTCGTTCCGTATGGCCTGAAATATAGTGGGAGTAATTGAGGTGTGCTATTTGTAACATTAGCATTGGTATTTGCAGTCTTTAAACATCCACGAATCATTTAATGATATATCTTGGAGGTAGTGCTTATTTTTAAATTTGCTTATTATTAAATATTATTCATGTTGAACAATTGTTGATAATTTACTAACTGTTTAGTTCCATCATATTTATTTGATGTTCGCAGTTTTTTATGCTATTATTCTTGGTTTTGGTTTACGCTGTTCAGGTGAAGGGGAAACGGAAACTCAATGCAAATATGCCTAACCCTAGCTAAGTAAGCAGCGCCCCCTGATAATAGTGACTATGATATGTGTTTTCTTTAGAGCCAATATTTCTCGATAAATTTATATATATATTTGTTTTATATTAAATGTATTTTTCTTTTATTTATATTGTTTAAACTCTGTCATGCGCACAGCCATCAAGCTAATGCAGAAGATGCGCTCTGTTAGAGACTTTCGGTCTGGTCTACTCAATTGCTTATGTAGCTTTCGGCCCTTGTCGGAAGCGTCCCAACTGTCGTAACAACGTGACAACAAGCCGGTGTTGGCTAAGGATCGTATACTATAACGGTGCCTGGTTCATCATATAAGGTGCACGTTGCCTCCGCTGCCTTCGCATAAAGGTCAGATATCTGATGACTTATCAGACCGCAATGGGATGGGACCCACCGTATTAAACTATTTACATTGAGCTGTAGAACCGTAGGAACGCTTTTATTTTCCCGACTCTTGCAAGCTGGGGCCGTGGATCCATTTCCGACTCTTTCCGCTACCCACTTTAATGCTACGAGCATTGCTTCCAGATCAGCTTCCGTGTAGCTTTTCCCATTGCAGGGTCAACTCAGCTCTACACTTTTGGGATTGCCAGATAGTAGCTCAACGTCCCATAGCCACCTCTAACAGTGCCTTACAGCGTTTGCAAGGGCCGTAGGTGGTCACTGCAACCAAATACGAAACGACAGTCTCCCTGGCTGATTCTTGTAGCCGTGTAAGATCGCACCACTTTGTCACCTCAGGGTCAAGTAGGCTTTTCTATACCGTCGGCATGCCGAAATCTTTTTCAGAGGAGAAGAAGCCGGACTGGGAAAGAGCAGCCCGCTCTGCCGGTAGATTCATCTCTCTAACCAGCCTACGTGCCACATGCATGAAGCAGGGCCTGTTTTTGAGACTTTTTTGCCCTCCCAGTTGTCGATAGACTTCTGAGCGGGCATCCCTTCTCCAGCCGTCCTTATCTCTCGTGATCTAGTTGGACGGCTTGCTCTTTTCGAACTTTAAATGCGGCACATTTTTTATAGTCTCACCGGTGGCAAATATTTTGTGAAAAACGTGCCGCATATAAGTCTAGTGGCTTGATTTTGAACAGCGTAAAGCTTAGGTAGAGACTTTTGCGAAGCCCAGACCTGAACAGGTAGACAATATAAGATTTCTGAAGTGCATACATGTACAGTGATCTCAGCACACCCTCCTTCGCTCCCAATTTCGTTCTAGTTTTTTTACGATGTTCAGCCTCTCAAAGGCTGTCCTCGCGTACATGTTGTATATGGTCGCACAATGTCAATTTCTGGCCTTTGACGACCCCTAGAAACTTGTTGTTTTTAGAATGCCAGAATCTTGCCGTCAAATCCGGAGCTCAACTTGTACCTTTACTATATCACGCCCTAACGTGAACAACGAGTAAACAGACTTCCAGTGGTTTACCTCGAGGCCCCATAGCTTGACGTAACAAAACACTTGCTGGAGAGTGCCAATGAGTTGCTGGCGATACCTCCCCGACTCCCACAACACGATATCGTCTGTAAACAGTAGCTTTTGAGATTGTAAGAGGGCTGGTACGTTTATAACACTTAAAATAGTGAACAACTGAGAGCCGACTCTTGCGGCACGTCCTGCTCCAGAGGAAGTTTTCTTGACACGTGCTTACCAACTCGTGTCTGCACCGTTCGCTCCGTGAGGAAATTCTGTAGTATATTGGAACCCACACCTATGTTCATGAGATTTAACAACAAACCGGGCCCCCAAACTCTGTCATAGGCTTGTCTCAGATCGATGAAAACCACTAGCGTCGACTTACCTGGTCGATTCTTGTTGCCCCAATGGAAGCCGTCCGCCATCTTCTGCATGAACAGTGGCGCATTTCGGTGCTGCCAGAACTCACTTTGTTTAAGAGCAATGAGACCTTTTGCTTCAAATAACAATACGAGCCTTTTGTTGACCATGCGTTCCGCCGTCTTCCCAACTTTGGAAGTCAACTAGATGGGTAGATAGCTTTCCGCCTGGTCTGAACTTTCCCCTTCTTGAGAAGGGGTTTGATTGATGCATCCAGCCAAGCCTTAGGGAAATCCCCCTGAGAACAAGTTCGATTGACTAATTCCAACAGTTTCCGTCTACCGGGTCAAGATTCGTGAATATTTCGTTCGAAAGTGCAAATGCTAATTCTCCATTCGTAAATGCGTTAGTGAATGTGCTTGACTCATCTTCGCCATACACCATGCAGCGTTTTGCTTTGGCCTTTCTAATGCCATTAAGGACGTACGACATGTCACTCTGTTTCGCTGACTTGGATACGGTCGCGAAGGCCGTAATCTCTAAAATACCAGAAAATTGGCAAATATAAATATGTGTTCAAATATCATTTATTTGTTGTTTTATCATATAGATATATAAATTATTGTGTGTGATTTCTTCCAAAAAAAAAAAAAAGAACAACCCCCAAGTTGAGGCGGGATTAACATAATTGCCCTACGTCGCCTAATCTGTCAACTTTCTATACGGGAAGTGACTTAAGACATAATCTAAATATTTACTAAATATAAATAAATAGTAATTATATTGTAATAACTTCTAAAATAGGCAACTCAACGAAAGGCAGTTGACAACAATAAACTAGGCTTTATTAACACTATAAACTAACAGGCATGGACTTCAGCTATCAAGTCCCAGAATGTCCTACTTGCCTCTAAACTACCACTGCAGACCACCGACACATTCCCAGTGCCGCCCTTGGTCTTCCACACAGTTCATTACAGTTCATAGGACGTTCTCGAATCATAACAACAATAGACCATAACACTGCAGCCGGATCTATCCCAATTGTCTTTTCCTGTCTCCCTGTTCACTAGTGCGCTCGGGCGCACCACAAGTTCTGGTGCAAGGCAGGGATACAACACTACCCCCCGCCTTAATCTTTTCGTCCCGAAAAGAATCAGGTTCACGGTTGGTCAGTGCAGGTGGAGGTCGGTCGGTGGGAGTCACAGATTTCATGGAGCGTGCTCCCCAAAACGCCATCCACACTGTTCTCTGCAGGTGCCGCTTTCTCCTTCTCCAGTCGACCAAGTTTCGCTCTAGAAGATGTAGCGATCGTTGACTCTTCATCCTGACAGTTGTCGATGGCGTCAGCAACCTGACACATAGAGTTGTAGTGACAGCTCTTGTTGTTAATGCAGTTGATCCAGAACTGCACTTCATCAGACCTTTTCTAAAGAAGGCTCGTAAAAGAGCTGTAGACCCACATGAAGCCACTCTGTTTCCAGCCTTAGGCGTCTCAGGAAGAATTGTCTGTAAAACACCTTTACAACATTCCAGGTGCAAAAGTTCATCAGCCGCCGCACCACTTCTTGCTGGGTTCTCTCGACCACTTTTAAGGCTCCTCTCGCTTGTTATGGCCTCTGGACATGCGCCGATCGGGTCCAGACCTTGTTGGCGGGTCTTCCGGTGATCGTACTCTCCATTCGAGGCGACGGTCCCATCAGCACAGTTCCTGTTGAACGTCTGAGTGTAGACAGGAGTCACGATGACATGATCAGATCTGTGCTCAGCGCCGTCAACACAAATGTTAGAATTCTTGTCGTAGGAGCCAAGCTTGCACGGCTCGCTATTACGGTCATAGACAACGCTACCATCAACGTCGTCTCCGATGAGTAACGGATTGTTTATACCTGTCGACATGGTAGCTATCTGGTCATCGGTCTTTTTCATCCCGGTATCAAACAATTCATCGGTCTTGTTCACTGACGTAATGGTACCTATCTTTTTAATCATGGTACAGAACTTCTCTTTGACTTCGTTCAGTTTCGTACCCAACTCTACCTGGAACGAAATCAACTGATCTGTGATATCTGGTTCTATCTCAAACAGGTAGGTCTCGGGATCCTCTCCTTCATCAACCAGGTTCTGGCGAAGACTGGCTCTCATCTTTTCTTCGGCACAGAAGTTTCTCAGCTCCCTGGCATAGAGCTCCTCTCTTAACTGTTTACGGCTAAGTTCATTCAGCCTCCTAAACGTTGACATTCTTTCGTTGAGCCGCCTAAATCCCACTTCTGACACCAATGTAATAACTTCTAAAATAGGCAACTCAACGAAAGGCAGTTGACAACAATAAACTAGGCTTTATTAACACTATAAACTAACAGGCATGGACTTCAGCTATCAAGTCCCAGAATGTCCTACTTGCCTCTAAACTACCACTGCAGACCACCGACACATTCCCAGTGCCGCCCTTGGTCTTCCACACAGTTCATTACAGTTCATAGGACGTTCACGAATCATAACAACAATAGACCATAACACTGCAGCCGGATCTATCCCAATTGTCTTTTCCTGTCTCCCTGTTCACTAGTGCGCTCGGGCGCACCACAAGTTCTGGTGCAAGGCAGGGATACAACAATATATTAATGAAATAATTAAAGAATGTGTATATCAATTTGCCCCTCCCCCTTTTAGTAGAGGGTGTGGGTACGATCGCTGTTCCCACCACCATATTGGATCCGCCAGTGCTTACAAACTTAAAACATGTAGCCTACGTGTCGTGTACATGTCTACGGTTTGACGATATTATTGTCCTACTGACTACATACAAAACTAATAACTTCAAGCCATAACTAAGGATCATATCATATAAATGAAATGATAGTGTGGGCATTAGCTATGGTCAGAATTATGTCGCCTACAAAGCAGCTCCACCGCTACACGGAACTGTTGTGCCCAAAGAAATGGCAAGTGCCGATACAGTTTGAGATAAGATGCGTCTAAGGCTTTTATAGGCCTTAGCCTCCATACAAGTCGAGTGACTGTTCAGATACGTCCTCCCTTTGCTCGCGGAGCTGGAGACACTCGTACAAGATAAGCGACACTGTTTTGACGCTCTCTCCTCTGTGACGGCATCTAGAGTCGTAGTTCGGGCGGAACCGGGTATCATGCGCACCTTTTTATCGTCCTAGTAGAGCTTTTCTACGTTAGGAGCAAGATGGATTCAAAAGGTTCTTCTAAAGAAAACATATTAATATCTCTTACACAACCAAATTTCTCTCCACTAACGTACCATGGTAATATTGACTTTGTTTTGTGTAATCAGAAAAGGACAGGACGTCTTTCTAAAGATGAGGATGATCTGGGGACAACATGCCTATCACAAACTCGCATGAACTACGTTCCTCAAGTTGTAGGGTAGGGCATCCCTTCAGAAGGGACCGACGTTTTCTCATGAGGGCTCGACTTCCTGAACAATGGGGAGGAGGGGGTGGAGTGAAACAATTTAAATTATTTTATAAGGGTAAAATTAAAAAAAAAAAAAATGTTAATGCGTTAAAGTTATTGATGAAATTTTTTATATTAACCCAGTAAAATGACACTATCAATGTTTAAAAATTAAGGACATTCTAAGATAAAGAATTGGTATCTTCTAATAAAAAGAATATTTTAAATTGTTTACAGTTAAGCTTTTTTTTTTACAACTAGTATAAATAGTGTTATCAGTTTACTAGAAATTATTTCCTTATCGGAACGTTCCATCCCATTCGTTAAAGACTACACAAGCTGAGAACGAAGGAAAACGCTTGGAGGAGCTAACGGCGCAACAATAGACCACTTTACTCGAGGTATAGGGCACCAACGGTAAAAGTTTGAGAAACACTGCCTTGACTATCTCTCACACTTCAGACACGGCACGATCACCTCTTCTTAATAGAATTTTATTGGACCTGCCAACTTCTTTCTAGTACAAGATAGATAAGGAGAAGGAGTTTCTGAAGCTCAGAAATGCGGATAATGATTGGTGCCAGAGGCTTCGCCCCGGACCTTCATTGGTGATCTTTAAGCGATCCCCTAGACCAATAGATAACTAAGGTAGCGGTAACCTTACATTTTCCCTTTAGATGGTAAGTAAAAGTTTGAATAACACAGCAAAATGTTTTACCGTTTCAGTCTAAAAGCCTAACAAAGGAAACATTTTTAGGTGATTTTAATAAATATACATGGTAAAATATGCAAAACTATAGAAAAATGTCATAAATAATAGGATGTTCAAAAAGAAATGACTAATTTTATGTTTTCGCTACAATCGATGAAAAAAAGGTCACCAGCCTACTGTATTTATTCAACAAAAAGAATTTCTATTGGGAAGGGTAGATAAAGTTGATAGCGGGGAGGGCTGGAGACACCCTGAGGTAACCGCACCGGGTGACACCGACCTTAGTGACGCCACTGTGTGTACTTAGCTTTAGCGCTTCTATTGAAAAGGTAGGGGGTGTAATATAATAATATTAATATGAAATGACCTGGGATGAAATGGCTGGTGATGAAATGACCGGGAACCATTTTTATATATAATCGTTGTATTTTATATATGTGAAAAAATAAAGAAGGGCTATTACTTTATATTTTTCCTTATTTTAAATCTTTTTGTCTAATGAACGATGGGAGCGATATATATATACATATTTTTTTACCCGAATTTAGATACTTTTAGACGGAGACCTAGAATTAGGGTATAAAGAAGATTTCTATAAAGACTGATACAAATGGAGAGATATGTTAAAGAAGGCCAAACAAATCTTTAAAATACATTTTTACAATACACTCAAGTCGCTCCACTCCTTTATAGACGAACCAGGGTGACGCTTATCTAGAATACTGCTCAAACAATGTACCAATACATTTAAAGGTTGGTGTATATCGCTGAGAAAAGAATCTAGGCCTAGATCAAACATAGTTTTTAAAAGGTCTATCGCGTTTTTGAAATGACTATCGCCTTCGGGAATTTCCTAGCATAAGGCTTTATTATTCATACATACTTAGCACGCACGAACACATAACTACGCTCATATATTTCTTGAGGCATTATTTGAAAACTATAATTAGATTCAAATCTTTAGACATACACCTATCTAGCTAATCAATAAGCGTAATTCGATAGCTTCATTTTCCTATAGACCAATGATTCCCAAAGTGGTCCATATGGACCCCCAGGGGTCCACGAGGACTTCCAAGGGGTCAACATAAGTAAAAAAAGAATTGGGGCTACATGACATGCAAATGGGGGTCCACAAGAGTGGATCTCATTTAAGAAGGAATTGAGTTTTTAATATAAATCTCACATTAATGAAATCACCTATTATATCATACATATACAATATTTATTATAGCTAGGCTATTATTTTTTCTTTTGTATTATACTTTATAGGAATTAAATACATATTTTAAATTTGGTCTAGAGATAACTAATATTTAACATGGCTGAATCTAAATATAAATATAAAATAGATGGTGGTGTTAATTTAAAAAAAAAAATTCATTCTATTTAACAACATTTTATGTAATGACACCATGAAACCACTTAAGCTGGAGGATCGTTGGAGACAGAGCCACCCTGATAAGATTTGAAAAACTATTGAACACTCCATGATAAGGTTGAGAAAAGATCTACAATTGACAAAATATTTGTTTTCAAATTTTAAGGAAAATATAATGGTTTGCTATGTCTTAAAATATCTTGCAAAATTATGAAAACGACATACAATTGGCGAAAAAAATGAAGGAATGAATTAGTTTCTTCATTTCTTCCGGATAGAGTACGATGTTCAAGTGTGTATTTTTGTTTTGTCACATTTGGCAAGTGTGACAGCCTTCTATTAACTTCTATTTAGACATTGGAGAACAGTGTTATTGCTGTTGTTGAGCTTTACAAGGTCACACAATATGTTTTGTAAAAGCTCTTTTGGGTGTTCCCTCAGATTCTGTACATAATTACATCCTAGCCCAAACCTCCCGACGGAAAATGCGAGCAGGTAAGATGACCACCGAACGTCAGTCCAGGCATCATGGGTTGTTTTATGTAGGTGGCATCAGAAATTGTCAAGGTTTAAAGGACTATTTTTATATTAGTTAAGAAAAAAATTAACTGTTGCTGAACTTTACTGATTCGTTAGCCTGATAGCCATTAGCTCCAGTGCTCCTATTTCTTCTCTGTGGTTGTCATAAAGTTCATTAGTTATAATGATCTTAATTTTTAAATTATTTTTCTCCATTTGGGCCATTCAATGAGTATTCCAGCTCCTATGTTTGTGGTGGCTTTCTAAGAACAATCCATGAAAACTCTGTTAGGGCAATGGTATTTTAGAAGGGTTCACTAAATTCTTGAGCTGTGTTGGAATATAGCTAAATATTTCTTTATTCTAAAGTAAGTCTTTGCAAACAACATATTTCTGCAAACAACATATTTCTCTTTACAGCTGACGGAGTCAACCTTATTTAGTAATGGTGTATTTTTTTAATTCAAATTATTATGGCTCAAGAAATCCACCATAAAAACAACTCTTTGTGAAACCTTTTACAAAAACAACAAATCTCTATATGAAAAAAAAAATCTGCGTAGCAATGGAAGTCGAGCTTGCAAACCTTTAAAAACAAAAGGTTCCAATGTGTTGAGTGATAATTAACGATACATATTAACTTTTACATAATGGGTTTAAATTTCAATTTTATTAATAAATGTATTGTAAAAAAAATGGATTCAACTTAAAATGTAGTATAAATTATTTTTTTCACTCCTCATATCACTGGTTGGAAACTATTTAAACAAAATGTGTAATTTGAAATCGAAGAATTTAAAAAAAAAAATCAATATAACATAAACAGGGGATCCACGGAAAACCAGAAAACATGTCAAGGTGTCCACGATACAAAAATGTTTGGGAACCACTGCTATAGACTTTCAATGACCAGAGTAAATACACTTTGTTTAATAGACGTGCTATAGCAGGCCATAGGTCAACGTCTTTGTAGAAGAAAAGGTAATACGGTTATTGATTACTTAAGATCAAATCAATTAATAAAATATAACATATTGATTTTTCTTATGACTTTCGTTAACGTTGAATCTTTAGTAAAATGAACTTTAAAAAGTTTGCTACATCTCTTTAGCTTAATAACACATTTAAATTGAAATTCAAAGTTTTAACATAGGCATATTTTAGAAACGTGTCCTGCTATCAAGACTGCAGTTGTTATCTAAATCTTTCAAATATAATTATAAAGGTAGGACTTCGATCATTAAAGAGATATATTTCGTACTTCGTATTCTAAATTTAAAGCCTGGCATCAAGTAGGAAGATCAAAATGAAGGAAATTATTTTAGAAGAAAAACACATTCAACACACACTTTAAGGATGGTTGTTATAAATGAAGACTACCATGTATTTTATATACGAAATACTGAAGTATTAATATATTAAGTATAAAACGTTATGTTTTTGTACAGTTTAGTTCTGCATAATCAAATTCCTAAGCGCTTTTGCTTGGGAATTGACTTAATTCTTTGAATCTTTCTATGCTTAAACTAACACAAACGCCCTTTTATATACAGAAGTATGACAATTAATTTCAATTTCCTCACAACGTTAAAGAAATTGTGTGATCGATAGTAATTTATTCAGTTTGTTTTCAAGGGCGAAAAACAGAATTAACTCCAAAACTTCGTCTTTTTTTACAAAACTTCGTCTTTTTTTACTTATAGAGAACCCTACCCAAACATAAATTACTCTGGTAGCGAATAATGCATAATTAGATTTTTCTATCTTTTCTAAATTTATTTATCCTTTTTTTTCTTCAGTATTGTAGCTCCATTGAAGTATAACTTTAAAATATATATGACTTTTTCTGTCTCAGTTAATCTAACTCTATCTGGTATACCAAACGTAAAAACGACTCTGCCTGTAATAAATGCTTAATCCCTACAAAAAGATCAACAACACCCAACAGCGCAGAACATATTTACTATTATGTATACTATTTTTAGTATAGAAAAGATTTGACAGCCTACTACTTTGTCAACAAAAGGAATGTCAGTAAACCAAAACTGCGATCTGAACTCTTATACCACGTGATCAACTACTTCATTAACTACGCCATATTTAATATATAATAACAATTAGACATCTTTAAAAAAAATGGTTGATTGTTAAAACGCCAGACTTTTTCGAATCCCTGTGAATATTGAGATTTAAACTTTGGAAAATGTTAAGACACCCGAGTTCCCCTGACTGATTGTAGTAACCTAATGTAACACAACTAGAAGGCATGTCTAGACTCTAGGTTTTATTGAACAAGAATGACAAAACAGTTCACAATAACACAGTACACACACACACACACAAGCTGACCAAGACACCATGACATTTTGACACACTAGAACAGATCAGTTCACAACACACATCAAGAAATATAAATACACAACACTGATTAATTTGTAAAATCGGGTCGTTACTTAAGACTTAAACAATATTTTATCCTAACCCATGAATGCTTCAGGTCAGTGACTGCGGGGAGAGTTCAAACTCGGTACCATTGAGATCATATTCAAGAGGATAAAAAAGCCATCCTAAGACCAACTATAATTTATACATGACATTAATTAATCAACGCGAACTATACACAAACACAAATGGAACTCATTTAACCTCGTTATCATTTAGAACAGTGATGCCCAAATCAAATCGATCTGCGGGCCATTTTAATTTCCAATACTCGTGTCGCGGGCCACATGAACGAAAAGATATGAAAACTAAATGAAATTGACCGGAAATTATTTAGCTAGAAACCATTGTATCAAATTAAATAAATAAA
>JADKLZ010016359.1:40643-61577 GCA_021533235.1 Biomphalaria straminea | reverse complement strand
TTGAGGTTAATTTTTTTCACTCGTTGGAAAATGACTTCATTTCTCTACTAAAAATATGAATAACATTGTAGCTTGCGGACTCGTTTTCATGTTTCTATTTGGCAAATATTCCCATCGATCCTACATTCCTACATAGTTTCACTATCTGACGTCATTGTGACAAAAATAAATTTCGCCCACTTAAGGTATCACTCGGTCTAGGCATTTAACTAATTTATTTTTTTGATCTTATTTTATTATCCCCGCTTAAGCCCTTATGGCTATCTAAAGCTATTACCACCCCCCATTTTTCTCTAGGCATCCGTGTCACGATGTAATTTCTTAATCTGACACCCGTCTAGCACATTCTTTATCGACAAGGATAAACACGCCTCTAAATATCTTGACCTAACATCCTGCCGCACCCCCCCCCTTCGGGGAACGGGTCAGTTCAAATGGACCCTCTTCAAATCGACATCAAGGTCTGTCTCGCGCAGCTAATCCCTGTCACGTAAGACAAACGGTCTGTCGTCCGACCATATCGGCGATATCATTCGATAAGGGCCCATCCTTATGTCAATACATGAAACGCGCGGCAAGGTCAAGTGATAATCTTCTCCTAGGCACGGCAGACGGTCTAAACACCTGTGAAGCCCTACCTCCTTGCCCGCGCGGGTAGAAGGAATATAGCTTCCTATATTCTTGTCATTCTCATTCTGGAGAACAGAGAGAAAGAATACACTTCTGTTTTGAGCTTACGCTATATACTATATTCATTTTATCTCTTTTTCTAACTTGGATGGTGCTTTTATTACAGGCTACATCCACTTGGAAGCCCTATCTACGTAACGCTGTTACCAGTCTGCTGACACCAGATCTGAGGATACCAGCCTTACCGACTACTCACCAGAGTCAGACCAACAACCGCATGCCAGAAGATCCGCCCCTGCAGCTACGTATAGGTGGACTGTCCCGTGCGCTAGAACCGATCAAGCCAGCCACCCACAGACAACTCAGCATCAGACACGCCGGTCTCGTCAGAGCAGCATAGGACTTAAAGCTAAGCAACCAGCCTAATGACACCCAGACCACTTGGTTCTCACATCAAATGATGATAGTCCCATTTGTGTAAATATTTAGGCCCCGCCCTAACACTGTACAGAATTTTATCTTTTACTTATCTTCATTCTTATTATTAAACTGTACATATGTTTTACATAAAAAGTATTTGTTGCCTGCATTTATAACGCTGTGCCTGTTAGTTTATGTGCAAGTCAAGGTCCTCGAATTATCTAAACCCCCTAGACACCTAAACGGCCACCATCTTTGACCTACTTGTCACAGTCATATTTTGTTTTACTATGCCGATTGTATATATTTTTTTTTTTAAACAGCCACACTTTCTTTATAAAACAAATATATTGGTTTATCATGTTTCACAAACAAGTAAACATCCTTTCACATTTCGTGCAAAAATTTACATTGAGAGTCGTATTTCTTAAGTGTTAAAGATCATGGAACCAATCCATCAGACAAAAAGTGAGGGCAATAAGGAAGGTAAATATTCACTTTCAAAGATTTTCTTCTTCGAGGGGAAATTTTATATTTTGTACAAACGTTTCGGCGTGCCGGATGGAACCACATCGAGGGCCGGATTTTGCCCACAGGCCGTATTTTGGGCATCACTGTTTAGAGTAGAAACTTTGGCATTATTCGCCCTACGAATCGCATACATTGAATCTGGAAAATTAATCTGCTTACTTTACATATCGGTTCAATGTTATTGAGACACTTTGACTAGAATTAGTATTCTATAATGCTTGTTTAACGATTCATTTACTATTAATTATCTCCTTTTTATATGCATTGCTATTTTTAGTAAGATCCGGATTTACATATCCCGCTATTCGAGAAACGAGATGGATAAATCTGAAGGTCTTAAAAGAAAACATTTTTTTTTAAATCGTAAGAAAGGAAATGAGAAAAATATGGAATGATTTTGAACAGACAGACATACGATTATTGTCCAAGACGCCATATTGAAATATCGCTATTGCCAACTAAACAATCAAACTGTGTGGAAAATAAATAAATATCGTTTTAAAATGCACAGTTTATAAACATTTCCTACATTTTAACGCCGAATACACCAAAAAAAATTTATTTCTAGTTCTCTTCAAATGTACATTAATGAAGAATAATGTGCATGTTTATTTTGTGTACCTTATCAGGGCTTCTCAACTTTTCATGAATAAAGTAACAGGCATGCAGCTTAATGGTTATGTTTTGATGCTCTTCTCTTTTTTCTTGCCCATTGCTTCAGCAGGTGAGTTTTAAAATTAAAGAAAAAAATTATTATCTGAAAGTGAAAATATGAAACCCTATGCTTGAAGATTAGGTGACAAATTACTAAAATAACTATATAACATGATGTTGTTCCAGCAAGGGAGATAGTGACAACTGAGGCCCTTCCCTTATAAGATTTTTGGTACCTGACAGAGGCAATTCTACTGCAGTCATGTAAAATCTTTATAACATTATTACAACACTCGACACTGATAATGAAATTACAATAGACTCCGTTTACTTCCAATAAAGCCTGACTCTGACAGTGCCAAAGAATAACAAGAATACAAAGAGAGTTTGTGTGATACACAAACTCAGAGGCGGGCCTCGTCGGAATCGTATTACTGTCAGATCCGCCTATTCGCAAGATGTTTTTGAATGTTCCTTCTAAGTTGAAAATATTTAACTTCTCGCTGGACGACGGAGGATGGCGAGCAGGGTATAAACCTGCCTTATCTTGATGTTTGCGCACTAGACTTTAGTTCGGATTTATCGTTGGTCCCTGGCTCAATCCCTATATGCTCCCATCCTTAAACTATCGCAATATTTATGAAAGAACAGTAAAGGTTAAATCAGATTTTCAAAAGCCTTTAGTGTTTTTTTTTTACCGTGACGGAAAGACCAACCAACAGACAAAACGTACAAAAATATGCTTCTTTCATTCTAATGGGGGCACTAAACAATTTTTTTTAAAAATCTGATTTTTTAAAAATTTAAGAAATTAGTTTAGAATCATGTCATTTACGGGCTTTACGCTAATACACGAAAGCCGCTGGTAAAAGTTCATTAAAAAATGTGCGTGATATCTACATGTCAGAGGCATTTCTTATAGTAATATTTCCTCCCTGAAATTTACGTAATTGTTTTAGAATTGGTGTTTTGTTATTAAAAAAATCGTTTGCATAATTAATTTTATAAATTAAACGGTTTGCTTTTAGAAAACTAAAAGTTGCTGTGAAAAAAATATTTTTCGTATCTCTTCTAGTTTTGGCGCCCTGAGTGTGACAGACGGACAGACGGACATTTTGCACAAACCTATTAGCGGCTTTTCCGTTTCATCTTTACATTCACTAGACCTCTGACGATGACCTATACCAGCTTATACCACAACTTCATTCAAGTACAATTTATTTCCTTTGTTCAAGAAACACGTTAACAATTATTTAAAGGGACTATACCCAACAAATTTAGCTCTTTCTGTAAACACAGAATGACTAGTTTTCCTTTTTTTGGTGTCAAATAGAATAATAAACTACCATCAATTATTGGTTACTTATTCTTATTATTATTGATTTATGATTAATCTATGCCACTGAATTTTTGAGCAAAGCTATAACTTGATCCGAGAATGGGTGTAAAAGAATTAACGTCTAATCATTTTTTACCAGACAGATAGACAGACAGAATAAGTTGACATAAGCTTTGTAACTAATGGTTTATTACAATCTAGCAAATTATCACAACTAATCAAAATTTTTTCAATGTTTAACTTTTTTTTTCAAGCGTTAAAGAATCAAGCGCTCCATCTGTGAATTTTGTGAAGATTTAAGATTGACTTTGAAAACAAACTTAGAACTTATTCCTCGTTTTTGTAACCTTATAAATTAATGTGTAATTGGTATCCACCGTATATGTTTTAACAGATTAAAAAAAAAGATATTTTGTTTTCTGGTGATTTCAAAATTTCTAACGTTTATTATTTATTGAATATTGTTTAGTTTAGGGTTGTAAATCTAGTCGAGCAACTTATCGAACGGGATTCAAAGTAAATGTAAATAGCTATTTACACATTTAGAATACTGATGAAATAACAAAACAAACATATAGTATTTGTTAGGTCTAAGATTTTGATCTCCAAACACTTATTTGGGATGAACTCCTAATGAAAACAGGGCAGGGAGACCTTAGGTCTCCCGTACTGCCCTGGAAACACTTATCATCGGGTTTCACTCATTTACATTATGCGTAGTTTAGTCACCTTTGTCGTAACTAGAGACTATTGTCACAGGAACTGTTGTCACTCTCTATGACATCGCAATTACAGAGATGGGTCTTTCTCTCACATAACTACCTCTCAAAATTAAGCGATTTTTTTTTCCAAAGTGCTACATAATTTTTTACTCACCGCATTTTTAGTAGGTCTTGTTACATGTTGGTGTAACAACTCAATGTCTCTGATATTTTGTGACTGGCATGTAGTGGTAACTACCGAATTAATATTTACATTTTCTCTCCTTATTGACGATACCATTTGTTGATTTGACATTATTAAATCAAATTAATTTTTAATTTTATGACCTTTACTTACTGTTATATAAAATAGCATGCATTGCCCTTTAATTCTATACCAAAAATAAAACAAGTGATAAAGCTATAGGTGCTTAATTATAATAACAGGGTAGTTAAATAGTAAGGAACAAAATGAAGAATTCCGTTTAAACGTAAAAAAATAATTACGGAGAGAAAGAGTTAATAATGTTAAGCAAATAAGGTAGAATTACAATAACACATTTGCTTTTAAAGACAAATAAAAGTAAAATCGCGAATGTCAGTTAGTAAGCAAGCTCACAATAAAAAACTTTCTCAGTTCTTTTGTATGATATGGAAATCTTCAGCAAAATAATATAATAGTAGAGAAAATGTGTAATAAAAGAGTTAACATTTGAAGAAGCAATAGTACGATATGATTTCAACAACGTTTTATATATGTGCGTTTTCTAATGACAGTTTGGTCTAAAAGTAAAAAAAGCTTTGTGATCACATAAACGCTCAAAGCTTACGTGTAATCTGTAAAAAGAGACTCAAGAGTTCTGACTGGTTACGAAACAAAAATTCTATGTAGATTACTAGATATTCTATATTTAGGATACTGGTTGTATGCAGATGCACACGTAAGAGAAAATGGTTCCAGATACAGAACAGTCCATAATATATCATTGTTTTAACAGTTGGCGGAATGGTTAAGCGTTTGCCTTTTGAATCTTCAGTCCTTGGTTCGAATCTCGATGAAGACTGAGATTTCTATTTTTAGGATTCGAGTCCAACAAACTCTTATGAGTACTTGACTTTAGTTGGGGAAAGTAACGGCGGTTGGTCGTTGTGTTTGCCATAGATTGAAATGTCTTAAAGGGTAACTTTCATTGTTTTATTTTGTATTTTTATTTCTTTTGGTACTCGTAAAAAACTTATAGTTAAAAGTGAATTATAATTATATTAATAATGCGGTAGGGCGACTGGTCGGAATTAAAGTGGGGAGGGTGGGTGTTAAGTGATATAGAACTTGTAGGTCAGATGTAAGTGTGTTTGAGAAAGCGTTTTAAAGCGGGTCGTTCACGTACTAGAATATACTGGCTAAAAAAGGGTATTGCTAAAAAGCGAAAAGTATTATTGAAAGAGTAAAAAATGGGGGGGGGGGGGAAGTAGGTGGGGCCATGAGCAAATTATTATGATTTGCAGATGTAAAAAGTAAAAAGGACCAAGACCAAAAAAATATCATCCGTCCATCAACTATTTTGATAAAAAAAAAAAATCCCGGTATGCAATACGTTAATTTTCTATTTGGCCTTTTTTACGTTCTAATTGACTGTAAAATGATTTTAAAAATGTAAAATAATTGGGATGTCATAGTAGATGTCTAATTTTGTAGGAAATCGTTACTGTTAGAAAAAAGAATGTAAAAATATTTGTTAACATGAAGTATTAATTGAAATAAATTTTTTTGAAATAAATCTTTTAAATACATATTAATTTTATCTTAAACACATTTATTTAATACATTTTTTTTGTTTTCGATTTTGTTTTTTAAAGAAAGGGAGGTAAGATATCAAAAGAAATGTATCATATTATTAAAATAGTTCTCTTCCCTTTCTTCCCTTTCTTGAGCCAGTTGCGGAAAATAAAATTAACTATCTTATACCTATAACTAAATATTAAACATTCAGTTGCAACGACTTTTTAAAGTGTTAGGAAAAGAATGTAAAAGTGTAAGGTGGATAGACATTATTAGGTTTCATGGTTTGACTGTTGAGAGTGTATGTAACATCTTTATATAAAAATACACATCAATTGATGAAGAAATCTATTGTACTGTCATATAGAAACACATGACATTTTGTACACCCAGATGCTCACTAAAAACTGGAATTGACATTATAACAAACAGATGACTGCTATTTAAGAAAAACCTCAAACATTTGTATTTTATTTTCGGTATTTCACCAAAATGCCACAATCTACATATAACAAACACGGACACATGTATATATATAGTTATATATATATATATATATATATATATATATATTGTTACAAATTTCACTATCCAGGCTCTCTGCAAACTGCACCATACACCACCAACAGAAAGAACTTGACAACTCCGGGCTCCAAAGTAACGTCAAAGTTTAATGTCAATTAAGAACAGCCAATATAGTACAATTGGCAACACGTATGACAGACTGTACAATTATCTCTCCGATAGCACCGTATCGCCGTATTAACTCTTGCACTGGTCTCTCCGTCTCGTTCCGGGCTTGCACTGGGTTCAACAGTTCAGGACTGACTTCACACACTTGGGATCGTTGTGTCGGACTCGATCATAGACCAAGATCAAGACGCCAGCCGTCTCAACTATACTTGAAAGTACTCCGCACTGAACCGTCGTAATGCTCCGTACAGAACCACACTTCTGAACTGTGCTGTAGCTGACCGTGCTCTGGACCTTCTGTCGTGAACCCCTTTTTCGGACCGTTTTTCTGGACTGTCTTGACTGCGAAACCTCTGCTCTTTATATAGGTCCCTGCTAGCTTTCTCGAACCGGATAGAACGCCCCTCGACGTATCTAGGTGGTCAGATGACTATAATTCTCGTGGCGTTCCTGAGCTGTGTTCACGCCGCGGAACTCTCCCGAAACTTCTTGTTGAGACGTGTCGCGGCTGAGAGTAGTAACTAGTCACGCTTGACCGCTCGTCTGGCCTGGGGCGATTTGTGTCGACTGAGTACACATGCCACTACCCCCAATTGTGCCACCTTCAGGTTTATAACACTGCCCTCTCCTTAGATCTGTCCGTCCCGGACGGGATCAACCTCTTGACATGGGCTGTAAAGCTTCATTGATCTAGGTGGGGGTCGATCGGTGGCAGTAGGCTTGCTTGAGCTTGATGGGGCCCTCCAGGTTGCATTCAATAATGACCTCTTTCTTCGTCTCCTCCAGTTTGCCTTCACCTGGCTGCATTGACGTCGTGGTTGCATGGTCGTCCACGTTGAACTTAGCAAACATTTTCTTCTTCTCCTCCAGTTGGCCTTCATCTGGTTGCATCGCCATCCAAGTTGCATTCAACCTACGTCGCCTTCTTTTCCGCAGTTGGTCTTTATGTGGCTGCAATCATCTTCTGGTTGCGTCACCATGCACGTTGAACTACGCAGACGCCGCCTTCTTCTTTTCTTCCAGTTGATCTCCCTCTTGTTGCAGTGACGTGGTGGTTGCATCGGTCTCTTGTCATTTGTTACTGAGGTCAGACACTTGACACATGGAGAGGTATAGGATGTAAGGGCAGGGGATATCAAGTTCGTTGGCCTAAGAGTTGGCTTCATAGCACTTTGCGAAGAAGGACAGGGATGGCATTCAAGTCCACATGAAGGGAGTTTGTTGGACAGGTCAACATCTTCACCCTTGTCTGGAGGACATGCTGGTGGGGCAGTCTGGTAACACTCCTTGTGCAAAGGTCCCTCGTCTTCGGCTTTAGGCTCCATTTGGCTTTCTTCTCCACCATCAGGACCTCTCTCTAGTCTCATCAGCTGGCCGATTGTCGATTTCATCGTGCAAATGTCCATCAACTTCAATGTCAGGCTTTCTTGGATTCTCTTGACCACCATCAGGGCTTTCTTTTTTAGTCTTGGCAGCTGGACCAACGTCTGTTTGGTGCGGACCTGGCTGGTATCGCTGGACTTGCAAATATCTCTTCAAGACTTCATCAGGATTCAATGGCATTTCATGGTCACCACCAGGGCGTCACTCGCTTATCTTAGCATCTGGACGAACGTTTGTAGGGTCCAAGCCTCTTCGGTAGCTTTCAACTTGCGAGCTTCTCTCAGCAACAGGCTTAGAGGCAGACTCAGCGTTCACTTGATCTGTATTGCTGTTTGAAGTGCTCATGTCAGGTACATCTGCTGCACATGTTTCGGTCGAACTATGGGAAGCTTCTCTTGTTTCCTCATCTGTCTCTTTCGGCTTCTCATGTCTGTACTCCTTGCTTTCGGATTCACAGGCAGCACCACCTTCATCGGCATTGCCATTGTTATGCCTATTTTTTCATGGCTTGGAGCGGATAGTAGTTCAGTGTTTAACGATGGCGTAGCTCCTTCATCTTTCGAATCTCTTTCATCGCATGGGGTTTCTTCCACCACGTCCATCGTTTTTACCACGGGGGTCGTCACTTCCTTCACTGAGGTATACATCTTTTCAAGCTTTGTACATAAATCCTCATTCCATGTATCTAGCTGTTGTTGCATAGAGTTCAAGAGTTCTCCTAAAGTTGGTTCAATTTCAAACAGATAGGTGTCAGGATCTTCTCCTTCTTCAACTATGTCTTCTCGGAGGCGTGCTTGTAATGTTTCTTTATTTCCGCTCTTCTTCAGATTTCCATAGCCGAGCTCTTTCCTTAGCTCCTTCAATTCAAGTTCGTGCAACAGTTTCAGACGAGCCATAGTAGATCCGTTCCTATCAGATCCGAGCCTATCCCACTTCTGACACAAGTGTTACGAATCTCACTATCCAGGCTCTCTGCTAACTGCACCATACACCACCAACTGAAAGAACTTGACAACTCCGGGCTCCAAAGTAACGTCAAAGTTTAATGTCAATAAAGAACAGCCAATATAGTACAATTGGCAACACGTATCACAGACTGTACAATTATCTCTCAGATAGCACCGTATCGCCGTATCAACTCTTACACTGGTCTCTCCGTCTCGTTTCGGGCTTGCACTGGGTTCAACAGTTCAGGACTGACTTCACACACTTGGGCTCGTTGTGTCGGACTCGATCATAGACCAAGATCAAGACGCCAGCCGTCTCAACTGTACTTGAAAGTACTCCGCACTAAACCGTCGTAGTGCTCCGTACAGAACCACACCGCAGAACTGTGCTGTAGCTGACCGTTTTCTGGACCTTCTGTCGTGAACCCCTTTTCCGGACCGTTTTTCTGGACTGTCTTGACTGCGACACCTCTGCTCTTTATATAGGTCCCTGCTAGCCTTCTCGAACCGGATAGAACGCCCCTCGACGTATCTAGGTGGTCAGATGACTATAATTCTCGTGGCGTTCCTGAGCTGTGTTCACGCCGCGGAACTCTCCCGAAACTTCTTGTTTCGGCTGATCGTAGTAACTTGTCCCGCTTGACCGCACGTCTGGCCTGGAGCGATTTGTGTCGACTGAGTACACATGCCACTACCCCCAATTGTGCCACCACCAAGTTTATAACATATATATATATATATATATATATAGATAGATAGATAGATAGATAGATACGCAGATAGTCAAATAGACATACAGACAGACTGACAGATAGATAGATAGATATATTACACAGGTGGAGTTAGTAGTATGTGTGTAGTCAGCCGGCGCAAATAGTCCCAGGCAAGTAGTCGCCGAGCGGTCCAACCTTGACGACCTAAGACGGTCAACTGCAATGACTGGCGAAGTTTGAAGACTCTCTGCAAACTGCCTAACACGAAGGCTCCAAAATAACATAATGTTCAATAAATCAAAGCCATACAGCTAATACTGTACAATTAGAAACACCGTAACACTTTCCCAAAATAAAGTCAGGTACCCATTAGAGTTTTGTGGACTCAGGGGCGCCCTAAAAATCCCGAAATTCAAAATCTCAATCTTCACCGGGATTCGAACCCAGAACCTCAGGTTCGGAAGCCAAGCGCTTAACCATTCGGCCTCCACGTCCCCACCAGTGCGAAGTACTTCAATAATAATATTGGGGACTGGTTCAAAACCACAACTGGAGTACGACAAGGCTGCCTACTTTCACCAACACATTTCAATATCTTCCTTCAAAGGATATTGGAAAATGCCCTCGAGGGATATGAGGGTACTGTAAGCATTGGTGGAAGACGAATCACTAACTTGCGCTTCGCAGATGACATCGATGGCCTAGCAGGGACAGAAGACGAGCTAGCTGAACTGGTGATATTCATTGACAACATTTTCGCAGCACATGGCATGCAAATAAATGCAGAAAAAACTCAAATTATGACCAACAGCCAATAGGGCTTTAAAAGAGGCATCAGTATTGGAGGTTAAAAGCTGACTACTGTTAACAGCTTCAAATACCTAGGAGCTATTGTCTCAGATGAGGGAACAAAACCCGAATTTTTGTCCAAAATAGCACAGTCCGCAGCAGCCCTTTCAAAATTTTAAATAAATTTAAAGTCAAAGGCTTAGCCCTTGGCACCAAAATCTGACTGATGCGCTACCTGTTTTTGGTATAAGCTTGTGAGTCTTGGACGCTGAATGCATCGTTAGAGAGAAGGATCCTAGTAATGGAATTGATATGATACAGAAGAATCCTAGGCATCACATTCAAAGACCGCATCCCAAACCAAGAGATCGGAGACAGGGTTACTATATAGTTTAAAATTATTTCTTTCGTAAGAATTTGTTTTTTATAATTTCTTTTGTATTATTATCAATACAAATACTATTTTATTTATTTTCTGAATAAAATTTATTTAAAAGAAACACACAAAAAGAAGCAAGAAAACGAAAAGAGGTCTATGGCCTACAGATTCCTAGAATTTAAAAAACTAAAAAAGGTAGGCACAAAAGCTAAGGTTTCCTTTAAAAAAAAAACATTTTATTTACTTTTCCAAACGTTAATATTATTCTAGGCTAAGTTGAGGTTCTCAAAATATAAATCTAGTAACTATTGTTCTATAGTATTCGAGCGTATATAATAAAACTAATGAATTTAACAAGGAAGTAACTCAGTAGAGCATACACTTCAGCGAAGTATAGTAGCGAATTATTCCTCACACCTACACATGCACACACTCCAGTGTAACTGAGTTTATTTTCTTCGTGTGTCCAGCGTGCTAGTTCACTGTCTACTGCAATCTTGTTATTGATATTCTAGTAGTTGTTATTCCATTACACACATATACATCAAATGTTGTCAAACTTTCTTTAGAGCAGTAGTTCCCAAACTTTTTTGTCTCGTGGACCCCTTGACATATCTTCTGGTTTTCCTTGGACCCCCTGTTTAAGTTATGTTGAATTTTTGAAAATTCATCAATTTCAAATTGCACATTTTGTTTAAATAATGTCCAACCATTGACATGAGGAGTTAAAAAGTAATTTAAAACTACATTTAAGTTCAATTCATTTTTTTACAATAAATTTATTAACAAAATTGAAATTTATACCCATTATGTAACAGTTAATATGTATTGTTTACTATTACTAAACACATTGGAAACTTTTTGTTATTAATGGTTTGCAAGCTCGACTTCCATTGCTACGGAGATTATTTTTCATATTGAGATTTGTTGTTTTAGTAAAAGGTTTCACAAAGAGCTGTTTTTCGAAAATTTCTTGAACCTTAATAATTTGAATTAAAAAAATGCAAGGTTGACCCGGTCAGCTGTATAGAGAAATATTTTGTTTGCAGAAATATGCTGTTTGCAAAGACTTACAATAGAAGAAAGAAATGTTTAGCATATTCCAACAGAGCTCAAGAATTTAGTAAACTCTTCCATACCATTGCCCTAACAGAGTTTTCATGGATTGTTCTCAGAAAGCCACCACAAACGAAGGAGCTGGAATACTTATTGAATGGCCCAATGGAGAAAAAATAATTTAAAAATCAAGATCATTATAACTAATGAGCTCTATGACAACCACAGAGAAGAAATAGATAGGAGCACTGCATCATAAAAATGGCACATTAACACTCTTTTGTTTGACAAGGAAATAATCAGCTAGTTCAATTTCAAATACTTAACGCTGTACAGTCTACATTTCTTTTTCTTAAAGTTATAACTAGACAAAGATACACTATGCAAATATAGTTATTAAATTAAATAAAACAATTTTTCACACATACATCACGCACTCCTTTGTGCTGAGAATTTGTTCTGCTGTAATTTGGTCCTCTCCTGGTGCTTTGTGATTCAACTGATGAATGTTCTTGTCATTTTCTCTTCACATTTGAGCAAGTAATTGCGAATTTATTGTCTCATAACTGCGTTTATAACAAATTGAAGATATTCCTGCAATCGAGATCTACTACTGCTCCATTTGTTGCTACTGATATAAGAATTACAGGGTTTGCTTTTTCTTTGAACAATTACTTCAAAACATCAAATGTGTTCGACTTTATTGTCAGTTATCAGTTTTCACAAAACGAAATTTTGTCGTGAATTTCTTTAACCATAAATAAACGAACTTGACTTGACTTAATCCTGTGTACTCCCAGAGGAGCTTACGGCCGCAACCACACCTCTCCACCGAACTCGGTTCTTCATCTTCTCCCATGTCATTCCAGTACCCTCAGCTTCATTGATGACTGACCTCTTCCAGGTTTGCTTGGGTCTGCCCACTTTCCTCTTTCCTTGTGGATTCTAGTCAAGAGCCTGCCTTGCAACATTGGTAGCTGGTTTCCGCAGGGTGTGTCCTTTCCAGCTCCATTTTCGTTTTGTAATGTCTTGTGCTATGGGCTTTTGTCTAGTTTTGTTCCACAAATCGGTAGTGGTTATCTTTTCTGGCCACCTTATTGCCAATATCCGGCGTAGGCATCTGTTAACAAAAGTTTGGAGCTTTTTCATATTTGTTTTAGTGACTCTTCAAGTTTCTGAACCGTATAGAAGGACAGACATAACGTTTGTATTATAGATTCGTATCTTGTTATGTAGAGATACTGCCTTGGAGTGCCAGATTGTTTGAAGAGATGAAAAGGCAAATAAACGAACATGTACCCAAAAAAGACATCTGAACTATTTGTTGCTTAGAAGAATTCCTAGCAAATATCAGATGCATGTTTGTGTATAAAATAGTTTTAAAAACTTCATCGGCTGGCTAAATCATTCATTTTTTTTCGCCACTTGTATATCATTTTCATAATTTTGCAAGATATTTTAAGACTGCAAACCATTATATTTTCCTTAAAATTTGAAATCAAATATTTTGTCAATTGTAGATCTTTTCTCAACTTTATCACGGAGTGTTCAATAGTTTTTAAAATCTTATCAGGGTATACAACAATCCTCCAGCTTAGGTGGTTTCATGGTGTCATTACATAAAATGTTGTTAAATAAAAGACACATAGGCAATATAAGATCGACGAGAAAAGAAGACTCTTTTTTTGAAAATTAACACCATTGTTTATTTTATACTAGATTCAGCTATGTTAAATATTAGTAATCTCTAGACCAAATTGAGCTATTTAAATGAGATATTAAAATTTAAAATATGTTTTTCATTCCGATAATATATCAGATATTTAATGGCCTAGCTATAATAAAGTATAAATAATGTATATTTGTATGATATAATAGGTGATTCCATTAATGTGAGATTTATATTTAACTCAATTACTTATTGAATGAGATCCACTCTCGTGGACCCCAATTTGGATGTCATGGACCCCCAAATCTTTTTTTCACTTTTGTGGACCCCCTGGAAGTCCTCGTGGACCTCTAGGGGTCCATATGGACCACTTTGGGAGTCACTGCTTTAGAGGCTGCGGAACCATAGTGTTACCATTTCAGAAGTATGTCTAACTACAGGAGTGTTAATATGTCTTAGATTCTAGGCTATCTCTGGTGGACTAAAAAGTTCCGAAATTCAAAATCCCTGTCTTCACTGAGTCCACCCAAGAAAAGAAAAGGCGGTTGGACGTTGTGTTGGCTGTATAACACCCTGCTCGCATGGGCGCCCGCAAGAATTTTCGCAAAGAATATTAAAGAAAAGAAATAATGCACCACGCTACCAATACCAACGCAATATTAAGTTCACAGTAAATACTTGTTTCGTGAAAATAAACACAAAAACAAATAACGACAACAAACAATTTGTTACAAACCCCGATAAGTTTATCTATGCGGCTAATGCATCCCAACGGTTGTTTAAATTAAAAAATGCAAACATTACCAAGACTATCAATAACTTTACTAATATACTTCTTCTCGTCGCGATGGACAAGCCGGCGATGAATACTTATCTGCATTGCTGAAATTCTTCATAATGTTCCAAATCTTGCATCGTATTAGGAAGTAGTCAGAACTGGTTGCTATTCCTTGAATGGCGAAACGTTAATGAAGAAACTAATGAACAAGTTACGTAATAACTCCCGAAATTCAAACAAAAGTGTTTTTTACTGTGTTTCTACTAATTCTTGGTACCATCAACTCAATACCCGGTTTGCCTGTCAGCAGTACCGTATGTCTCCAGATGTTCAACATGCCCAAGTTAGTATTTGATTATGTCATTAATGTAACTGCTGATGTGTTGTTAAGTGGCCACTTATGCTAAGATGGACAGACTGCTACATAACGGAAACTGGTTTATGAAAAGATGATTAATTGACAATTAAAACACGTGAAGCAGGCACTGATTACTCATATGCAGTTTGTGAGGTTTCACTAACAGCCTTTATTTTAAAATACGCCAAACAGAAAAGTTCTTCTCAAAGTTGTAACATAAAGCGCGAAGGAATAGGAATTCGCATTTCTCAATCCATCGTGTCTCATACTAATAAATTTAGCACCAACTCTCTCTCTCTCTCTCTCTCTCTCTCTATCTCTCTCTCTCTTGTGACTGTTACAGACGAAATAGATATGACACCAACAGCATCTGAAATAGCATTCAGGTCAAAAATAAAAAAAAAATTAAGTCTGTGGGACTCGTAACGGGCAATGTCTGCTTTAGGATATTGTCTGAACACCCTTTTCAATGCTACTCATCACGGTCAGCCATCGTAGCCTTGGCTAACTAGTTTGTCCATGTAAAAAATTTACATAATGTATTCGCTGACAATAAAGTTGGACAAAGGCAGCGCGTCTCTCATAACAACAGTGACAAAACCTATGAATTCTTATCGAGTACAACCGCAATCAACAAATCCAACGCTCAAACACATTTGTTCGGTACCATATATATCTGCATTTTATTAACGAAATACCAAGAAAATTCATGCTGCTGCTCGTATATTTTGATATCCTGCTGCTGCCAATGCCCCGATGATACAAACCAACATTTTGACTCATGTGGTATGGGAAGAACGTTTTTATATCTCTTCTGTCACAAACTTGTGGACGTGTTTAACCTGCAATTCTATTTTATAAAGCACTAACACTGAGCCTAACTCCGCAAGACGTAAATACATTTTTCAAGATGAATGCACTCTTCACTCTTGTTCAAAGAAACTTTCAGATATATCAAATCAAAATACAGCTGGCAAGATTTTTTACTCCAAAACAAAAAAAAACTTTTATCATATTATAAGTCTTTACTAAATATATTGATAACTATTAATTATATGCAAATGAAAACAAATCATTGCGACTACCGTGCTATAGAATATTAAATTGCAAACATACATGGTCGAACATAAACTATCAATTAGCGTATTCTAGTTTATTACAACCATAGCTTATCCTAATTAACTCAATGCAATGGAAGCAATACATCTTTATTGCTTCCTAGCTTAAGTTAATTGATTTGAATGTGTAAAAAAAACTGGCTAAAATTTGACTACTCAGAAGTCAGATCGGTGCACGTGAATGGTCATCCATCATTTCCTGATATGCCTAGGCTGTAATGCACCCCCTTGCACCTCTTTTAGGGCGCCCATGAGCACTACTGGTTCAGTTGCTACCTAGATTTTAATTGATCTGATGATGCAAAAAAAAGTGGTTAGAATTTGGCTACTTAGAATCCAGCTGGGTGGAAGTGCACCCTTTGCACCCATTTGCACCCCTGCGGGCGCCCATGGACACTATTTATGTTAATGCTTAGCCATAGGTTAGTAAAATCAGAATTTGTTTTTATAAAAATCTGGCTATCCCTATAGATCTAGTGCAGGTAAAAAACGTACGACTAATTATATTTTGAACGTCGAAACCGTAAAGTTTGCTAGATTCATCTTTGACTTTTTTGTCTGTCTAATAAACCCAAAGAATCAAGATCTAGTCTAAATCTGTATTTTATATAGAATCTATCTCTAGACTAGATAAATCTCAAGTCTAGATAATACATTAAATAATATAGTTATATAGATAGACCAGAGGCGTCACTAGGGTAGGTGTCACCCGGTGCGGTAAAATCAAGGTGTCACCCCCCCCCCCCGCGCGTGACTATTATTTCTCAAAAAAAAAACTATCGTTGTTCAGTTGTTGTTTTTCGCGCAATAATACAGTTCGTTAATTGCTGCTACACAAAGTTTAAATGAGTATCGATTTTTTTTTTCTCTTACATATTATCGTTAATCATTACATACATTAACATCTACGATTTTGTAAATAGAAAGAAATTAAAAACCAACTGAGCATGCTTTCCTAAGTAAACATTAAACAGCTCTTAATGGAAACTTTTGAACATTATAATCACATATAGTGGTAGTTCCATGAGGACAACTAATGAAAAATGCGACTTAATGAAAAGTATATTGATAGGTACAAACAATTTTTACGATTTTTTTTAACATATAAAAGTTTTCAATAACTTTAGAAAATAAATATTTAAATTTCCTTTTCAGGATTTCAATTTAGATAACTTATAAAAAAAAGTTGTTAATTAATGTTTTAATGAGAGAACGTTGTTAGTTGATGTTTTAATGAGAGAATGTTATTATTTAATGTTTTAATGAGAGAACATTGTTAGTTGATGTTTTAATGAGATAACGTTGTTAGTTGATGTTTTAATGAGAGAACGTTGTTAGTTAATGTTTTAATCAGAGAACGTTGTTAGTTAAATTTAGTTTTGGAAAGCTTCTTTTCAAATGACGCCTTGTAAACATGCATTTGGCAAGAAACAGTTATAGGTTTAATTCAAAGGCTGGTAGAGAATCGTTGTCGTCTTTCAAAACTTTGCTGCATTCTAGTATTCTAGTTTTAGTATTTCTGTTCACATATCTTGCCGTCAGGCCCAATATAAAAGAGATTGAAGCACTCAGTATTAACTTCTTGCTCTCTATTTCAATAGTAAATCTTAAGAATACTTTCCTGATATTTTCATATTGTTAAAAAAACGTATTTTTCGTTTGCATCAACATGCTAGTTTGATTTGAGAAAAGTTCTGTTAATAACATTTTGAGCTAACTTTTCACATATTTCGTAGAGTAAATGTTTAAGTGCTCCAGCTTAGCCACCACTTTGAAAATAATTAACACTTTAATTTGAAGGTACTTTTGTGTTTAGTTTACTTTTTTTAGTAATCTGCCAATAAGAAAGTCAAGCAATGAAATTTATGCATGTATTCAGCGACAGCTGGCAATCATATTTGTGCTGCGCCTCTAGTGTTTGTATTTTCAGAAAGACGACAAAGATTTTCGCCGTCACACTTTCATAAAAGCAACAGCAACACCATGAGCACACCAGCGAGTTGTTCATATGACATGCTATCATTAATTATATTATCCTATCTATTAGTATTAGCGGCAAAGAATGAAAACCCTTTTTCTAGAGAACCAAGAAAGTATAATTTGAAAATATTTTCCGATTAAGAATTTGGACCACATAGCTTAAGTAAACGGTGTACACATCAATGGTAGCAATGGTAATGTTGAAATGACAGAAATGTAGGATATTCCTCTTAGTGTGGGCAAAATCTGGTGTATCATATATATCTAGGTCTCCCTAGAGAAAATCAAGTTTTAGGTCTAGGATATCGATTATTAACTAATAACATAATTATAACATAATAATAACTAATTTTTCATCACAATACAATCATTTGTATTGCTTAATTCTGTGCCCAAAACATGTTTTATGCTATTGTTATGACAGCATTGTAGACAAATTCTATATAAAATATATTCTTTAAACTCATTTTTCTCAAAATATTAGTTTTTGCAAATGTCATTATACTTTACGAAGTATGTCTCCTAAACTACTTGATAGATTTTTAAGATATTTTAAACACTCCTTAAGGACATAATTTACTTTACTCGATCAAAGAGTGTTTTTTGTATAATTTATTTACTTTTTTTTTTATAAAAAAATTTAATTAATATTTATCCTATTTTTTATGTGAATAATATACTGAAAATTAAAAAATTTGTAAAAAATTAAACATACTTAACTCTATAATTCTAGCCTTGATGCCATTTTGAGAATCCTTATCTCTTATTTTTTAATTTAATTTCATGTAATTCTGATCAATGGTTTTTAAAAAATTCTGAGTTTTAATTTGTACACAAAAAACAATATGGCCGCCGTTACCATGGCAACCATCATTTTAAAAACATTTTTTTTCAGCATTATTTATTTTAGAATATCATTATATGTTACTCTAACAATTTTAAAAGGTCTAGCTTTAAAAATAACAAAAATAAGATTTTCAGAGATACCTCCCCTTAATATATCTTACAGCTTCAGAGATCTATGTTAGGTGTGTTGTAATATAAGATACCAGAGTACCTTGCAACTTTTATATCTCTCATCTCTGATAAGTATATGCCTTAAGTGGTTTGCTAAAACATTTATATATATTTTTGGTACAAGCTTGGAAAGTAACTTTTTTTGTTGCTTATTTGCGATCGTATAAGTTATTATTTCAGCACTGGCTCATATTTGGATAACATTTCCACAATCCCAAGAAAAAAATTCAATATTCAATGAAAAGTCTTCTTCAGTTCGCCAACATATACCAACTGTTTCTTTGCTAGAAACAATGCGATAGTAAGCAATCTATAATACAAGATGTTACTTTGTTTTGACATCTATACGTCAATGATGTCCTTGTCATTTTTTTGAAGCTAAAGTCCTGCTCCCAAAATGTTCCTAATTTGAAAGCCTGATAAATGTTCTTCAGTCTTCTATCGAGTTTCTCGTTGTGGACATGTCCAATATTTATCAGAGAAGTAAATCTTGCTATTGATGTTTTCCCATTTAGAATAATTTTATTCAACAATTTCTAAGCTTTATGATTTTGCTTCTGTCACATTTTAAAGTTGTCATTTTTTAAGTGCCTTTTTACACTTGGGTGTTACCCCTTATCGGGTGTCACCCGGTGCGGACCGCACCCCCCGCACCTGCCTAGTGATATGATAGACCTATATGATATATCAACTAAAAACTGTCTATATATACCTAGATGACCAGCTTCATCTAATCTAATTATTTCTATCTTAGCTTGTGTCTTTGAGTTCATGTCAATCAATGAATCATGCCTTATTATCAAGCATGGCTAATCTGACTTCCTGACTTGTTAACAGTTAACCTCGTCTTACTTAACTATTAAGCCTTAGCCTGATCTTCTTCATTTGGGAATCATGAATGGGAGTGCTTGGCTCACAGACAATTCTTTAACTTTAAAGATCTACTTTATCTTTACTAACGACTCTATATTTAGTTTATATTTTATATGTATATTTTATATAATAATTATATAAATAGATATGCCTTGACTCTTATACCTATGATTAGTATAATGTTATCTCTAGAATCTTTATCTAGATCTATCCCTATACACTGATTATACAGATTTAATGTTTCTGATGAGCAATACTACAGTCGACAGCCCTTACCAATTAGCCTACCCATGTACTAGATCTGGCTCTATTGATCACTACTCATATCTTACATATATATATAAACAACTGTACTAGTTCGGACTAGACATTATAAATGGTTCTATTTTCTTTTTTTGATTGTTCTCACAATTCCAGTAGGCTGAGTAGGTATCGAATTGTATTATTATTCACTGTAGATCTAGATATTAACTTATAAGTACCAAAGAAATACACGAAGGATGTTGAATGGTACTCAAAGTGCTCTAATTGCAACCAATTAATGTGTGGATTCAAGTATTTACTCAGATACTGACACGATATGCTCATTGTTTCAGAAGAGTTTGCACCCAGCGCCAGAAGTTGTATAAATACATAGAACATTATTTCATAATTTATTTTTAAACAGTGTGAAGTCTATTTTTATTGTTAGAATCCATGTGCTATTTTATTTAAAGCTCATTTTCTAGGTGAATATTTACACAACATTGTTGTTATGTTGTAAAAAAAAAAGATTATATTACCTTCAGCATGTGCAGGGCATTTTTAAAGTGATAATTGGCTCATGTAGGCCAATACCACTCTTTTTATCTTAGGTATTTACCTTCAAATTATAATACTTTGTTGCATAAGAATTAAACATATAGTGCAACAATTGTCAATGAGAAGTACAGTACAGATTAACCAGTTATCATGGTGGAAAAGGATTACAGATGAGTTGAGAAAATGCTTAAAGAAAGTCTTTACATAATTCTTTGAACTAAGTCACTATACATTTTTAGAGATAAATTTTATAAGAATTTTATTATTGCTCAGATTAAAAAGAATTGATCTTTTCTTTTCCGCAGATGTATATTTCAAGAAGAAA
>JADKLZ010016359.1:0-40543 GCA_021533235.1 Biomphalaria straminea | reverse complement strand
AAGTAAAGTTTCCCTTTCAGACCTTGTGGTCTATAGGGCAGATGATAAAAAGATCATCTGTTTCTGTGGCCTAAAGTTAACGAGGTTGTCATGTGGTCTGCGCAATGACCAACCGCCTTAACTTTCCCTTTCTTATGACAGGTACCCATTAGAGCTGGGTGGACTCAGACTCAAATTAAAAATTCCATTATTCACCAGGATTCGAACCCGGTCCCCGGTTTGGAAGCCAAGTACTTTACCGCTAAACACCGCTCTCCCTTCCAGTTAATAGGGCAGCTTTAAATTTAATACTTTAATCTTAGTGCAGAAAGAATAAAATTAGTCTTCAAATTTTCCCTTTAAATTTGCTAAGATATGTTCATATTTTAATGTATGCAGTAATACAATTGTTTCAAACACTCTTTAGTATTTTAAAATCTTTTCCCTTCACTTTTAAATGCATTTAATGATTGATTAAATTTTCATAATATTATTGAATAAAATGTTAAAGATTAAATATTGTTATTATTATACTATGCCTTTTTTTTGTAATACATTTGCATCTATTTTTTGTTTCATATGTTCCCATAGCATTTTTTCTGTAAAACTTCTAATATTCTTTACTTACTCCTACTATACTTTTTTAGAGTACTGTTTAGTTAGATATTTTCAGAATTGATTTTATCTGTAAAGGACTTAAGCATATGGAAGTTTAGTACTATATGAATTTAAGATTGAATTAGTGATTTGTTATGAATTAAATGTATGTTGTTTCTATTCCTTCAACAGTGCTAGAATATGTCCAGTGCCTGTGATTCTCTGAGTTGAAGGAGAATGTGCTCCATACTACCTTCCAGTTCCGTGCTGATAGCTGGAAGTTCATGAATATTTTGTTGTCCTTGATTTTGAAAATACCATTTCTGAAGACTTGAGCATTATTTCTGTAATTTTGAAAAATCTCTTCGGGAAATATTGTGTTTTTATTATTAAGAAATTGAAGATCATATTGTTCTTACTTATATTAATATTTTGGCAAAGTTTTTTGAAACTAATCTTATACATATTTTGTTCATTGTATAATATACATTTATTAAATAGTTGTTCAACTTGGAAAAATTGAATACTCAATTATTAAACATATTGTTTGTTTGTGTGAGTGTAAGCTGAATCAAGTAAACTAGCACACTAAGAAGACTTAAAAAAACAATATTGTATGTTTTAACTAACATCATACGACTTAAAGCTTATTGACTTATTGAAATAGAAGGCACATTATTACTTCAATATTCACTTGTCAATAAATTATTCATTATCCAATTTTTAGTTACATGTTCAGACTATTAAATTTTATTATTTAAATTATAGCAACTTTCTCTTTCAGTCAAGCTTAAGATACATTCCTGTAAAAAGTTGATAATAATAATAAGTTAATGTTTGTGTAGTATCGATCAGACACTTACAAGTTTAATCATCTATACTTCAAAGAAAATGTTTGTATGGTTCTCATTTGTTTTTAAATCAAATATTTATGAATATAATTATCATTTTTAAATGAAACATTAAATACTGAAGATGACCATTGCAATTTCTGATATATTCTCACTTCATAAAACAAATAGAATATTATCCTCTATTTCATCCTTCATTGTAACTGTAACTGGCTTTATAAAAAAAAATGGAGTGATGACCATTTTGGTAAAAAAAAAATGCATCATTGAATGTATCTTATTCTGTTCTTTTCCTCATCTTGGAGTGTGTGGACTGATAATTAGCTGTTGCATTTTGTTTTCATAAGTTAATGACACATAATGCTCTGAATGGAAAATATCTTCCGTTCATTACAATAGCACTTTTCCATGTTGTTTGTCTAAGTAAGACTGCTTTATGTTACAACAATAAACGTCATCTTTAAAGCTGATTTCAATGCAGTCACAAGAACTAATTTTGACAATACAATTAGGCATGCTTTACTGTTGTTTTTAAATTTAAATAAATTTTGTGCGAAGGAATATATATAGTATGTAGTTTAGGTGATTTTTTACCTATTATTTCACAATGACAAGTAATTTATAGCGATACATTTATGTTTTTAAAAAGTAAAACACACAATGTTATTGGTGAAAGTAAAAAAAAATTCACTGGTAGTAGATCCCTTTCAATTTCGAAGTAGTAAAAACGAAACCCATTATAAAAAAAAATGTTTTAAATAAAATTTCTCTTGGGTGACTTGAGTAGAAAGTAATAGAAATATGAACTTCATTTAGCAATATGCTCACACTAAGCAGAAGTGGTTTTTACTAGTGAAAATTGTCCAAATAAGGTATTGAAACTACTGCCAGCTTCACATGATATGAACTGTAAAGTTTTACAGTTCTTCCTCTTAGATTTTTTAAGTATTATCTATCAAGAGCAGGGTAAAACAAGGTTGGGTTTTTGCCCTTAACACTATTCAGAATGTTTGTTCTACACTGTTAAAGCGCCTTGAAAAATCTGGAAGATGGAGTATATAGTCACAGTACATCGGATGGAAGTCTTCTTAAACATAGCTTGACCAAAACGAGAAAACATCGAGAGTAATAAAATAAACAAATGTTATTTTGGAGACTAGTATTGAACAATTGAATGTCAACTTAAGAGTTCTAGTAAGCTGATGAGCTTTTACACTTTGTAGTTAGGCCTAGTTCTCCTTACTCTAAGATCGTATCTATATGTAGTTTCATCTGCTTGCGTTTCCGAAGGTCTGGCTATGTCTTCTGTGGTGCTTGTTTTTTTTTCAGCCATTGTAGAATTAGTAGGTTGATTCCTGGGAGGCGAGCTTTGGACGGGACCTCCAATATGAAGCTCTGTTCCCTTCTGATTTTCATCATTTTCTCTAACTTTTTGTTCCTTCCTAGGGGCTAACATTCGTAATGAGACTGTTTCCTCTCGATCGTGATAGGATAAAAGCATACTGAGGATGGCATGTTAGCAAATGAACTTCCTCTGTTATAGGATCATAATTAGACGATCTAACGTCCTTCTTCAGCAGGACAGGACCCGGAACGGTCAACCATGTTGACAGGAATGATCCGGAACCACTTCTTTGGTTGAACCCAAGAAATCGTTCATGAGGTCTCCTGTTAGTTGCAGTGCAAAGTAATGACCGGATTGACTGCAGAGCATCATTTAGTACTAGCTCTCATTTAGCTATGTCTAGTTCCTTAGAATGTTAAGCCAAAGTGATGTATTTCCATAATGTTCCGTTAAATTTCTTTATTTGTTTTCTTCCTCTCGGACTGTAAGGTGTTGTTTTACTGGCCTCGATTCCTCTCTCGTGGAGGAAATGCTGCACCCCTGTAGACATAAACGAAGTTCCCCTATCCAAGTAGGGCGAATAGTTCATTGAGACATTTAACGACCGTAGAGGAAGACATACCGGGGCTTTCAAATGCAAATCGGAATAAAGAGAATTAATCTTTAATAGTAAGAAGATATTGTTATGACTCAATGTTGCGCACCTTCATTAGGTGCGAAACTGTGCACCATGAGACACAGGAGAGAGACACAGAAGGATAGCGGAAGTAACATGGCCGATGTTTAGAGATGAAAGCAAGGACGCTTGTGAATTTTGTGTTGTAGATCTACATAGTGTGTTTCTAGATCTAGTTTTATTATTTATTATTAAACATCCAATTTATTATTTTGTAAAAAAAAAATTGTAATAACTTAAGAATTAACCTCAACGAAAGGATTACAAAATAATAAATTGGAGCAGTTGGAAGATGCTGATCTGGCCCCCATTCTGCTATGGAAGGAGAATGGACAACGGCCCGAATGGCAGCATATCTCTGAGAAGAGGGCAGCTACGAAGGCGTACTGGGCACAATGGGACTCAATAACCATCATTAATGGTGTCGTAAAAAGGGTCTGGGAATCCGTTGACACACATCAAGACGTCTTCAGCTTTTATTACCTAAAATCAGAGTGTCTGAGGTGCTGCAGGAAATCCACAATGGTACCAGTGGATCTCATCTGGGTGTTAATAAGACCCTCGATAAGGTTCGCCAAAGATTCTACTGGTTCAGATACAGAGAGGATGTAGAGGAATGGTGCCGGGGCTGCAACGTCTGTACGGCCGCAAAGGGCCCTCAACGCAAAACAAGGGGACATATGCAACAATACATGGTTGGAGTTCCATTTGAAAGAATTGCCATTGATGTGGCTGGGCCATTTCCGGAAACTAGACGAGGAAATAAGTACATATTGGTAGCTATGGATTACTTCAGTAAATGGCCTGAGGCATATGCGATGCCGAATCAAGAAGCAACAACGGTAGCAGAAACGCTTGTTGAGAACTGGCTCAGTCGCTTTGGTGTCCCAATGGAGCTACACTCCGACCAGGGCAGGAACTTTGAGTCCAGGGTGTTCCAAGAAATGTGCCGGGTACTTGGCATAGATAAAACTCGGACAACCCCACTACGCCCTCAGTCGGATGGAATGGTGGAGCGGTTCAACTGCACCTTAGAACAATACTTGGCAAAGGTCACCGATGATCGACAAGATAACTGGGACACATACATTCCAGTGTTTCTGTTGTCATACAGGAGTTCTATTCATTGCACTACAACATATAGCCCTGCAAAGATGCTGTTCGGCCGGGAACTTCGTTTACCAAGTGATCAGTGGCGTAGCATCCATAGCGCGAAGGGGTTCAATGAACCCGGGCCCACGACCATTTAGGGGCCCACACCGGATGGTGAAACAACCATGGGTCCAGGGCCCCTCTATGCAACATAAGCTCTAGCTTAGGGACTCCATGAAATACTTAGTAGTTACATACAATATCTGGACTTATAAGAGGCCCCATATCTCAAATAGCTTCTATAAGGCCTTTTCAACTGTAAATGCGACACTACATGGCGCGTAGGGGTTTCATATCGCCCGGTCCCAGGACAAATGACCAATTGTGGCCTGCCCTATACTGCATTTTTTTAAAAAGAATGTTTAAAAAATTTTTAAAGTTTCCTTAAAATATGCTGCACGTCATATCAAACTTTATATTAACTTCAAAACATTAAGCCGTTTTTTTGTTGTTTTTTTTAGTTGGAGTCATTGTAAGGAACTACTTTCGTCAGGTTTATTGTAATGTGGTGACGGTGCGTTGGTGGTGACGTTCGGGTCCCATACTTACATTCTTTCTTTTGTTTTTTCCATCTATGTTAATTAAATCCGTTTGTAGTAGTACCTTTTTTTTCTGCTTTTTTTAAAGTAAGAATCTTTTTTTTCCATTACCAGAACTCTAGATTTAGACAGGTAAAAAAAAAGGTATTAAACAAGAAAAAGAAACATCATATTCTATTTGTAACTGTCATCATCATCGTTCCTTTGCGTTCCTTGTGGAACATAGGGCCTCAACAAAAACACGCCACTCTCCACGGTCTCTGCAAGTTTTTTGATGGCTTCCCAGCTCTTTCCGGTCCTCTCTGCTTCCTCCAGTATGCTGCGTCGCCATGTTCATTTTGGCCTTCCTCTGCGTCTTGTTCCCTATGGGTTCCACTCCAAGGCCTGCCTAGCTCTGTTGCTGGTATCTTTTCTAAGGGTGTGACCAATCCATCTCCACTTCCTCTCCAAGATCTGCATCTCTATATTTTTCTGCCCACTCATCTTCCAATTTGTAACTTTGGGAAACATTAAAGATGTTGACTTTTAAAGCAACTTATTGTGACTGTATTGGGGAGGAGGTTTATAGGCCTAACACACATTTTTAAGATATAGCGATAATAACATTTATCGTGGGATAGTGTTTTTCACTTGAATAGTTGCTTTGTCGTCTGTATGTGTACTGAAAAGTCGTAAGGATGGTCTCGAATTTATACCCAACACCAACGTTGTTTTCAAAGATCGGCCTTATTACTTAAACTCAAACACCAAGTTTGCCAAATATACAGACAATCTGAATGACTGAGGACGAAGGATGATCTAAACAAAGAGCATATTCAAAAAAGTTGACAATTACTGACTGAAAGTAATTCATCGCACAGTAAATTATAGCTGGAACTTTAAAAGGCAAGAACCTTTTATTTAGTCGTCATCGCAAAGTGTATCGTTTAAGTAACACGTGTAACAACAACAATGTCTTAGTAGTGCATAAATTCTTAAGAAAGCAAAAACACAACCCTTTACATAGAGTCTATGTGTCATAGAGCCACAAATTCAAAACGAGATAATAGACTTGGGCAATGCAACTTTAGCAAAAACCTAAAGGAGAGGCAAATGTGTGCCATTTTCTTTATTATGGTTGACAGCACTCAAAGAGAATTTAAAAATTTATGAAATTTGCATTATTTTCTGAAATTGTTTTGTGAACTCAGATGAAGAACTACCCAAAGAAATTGCAGAAAATCATTTGTAATATTTCATATTTGTGAGAACCAGAAGTCTGAACTAAGTGGAGTAGTTAATGATTTGGGGGCCCGAGAGGCATGACCTCTTTAGGGACCTCTGCATTTTGACATTCGACATCCTGACATTATATAAAGGCGTAATATTTAATATGTAATGAAAAACAAATTTCGGACACTCATTTGGGGGCCCCTGAAATTCGGATACCCCATCCCCCCACACTAGCTACACCACTGAATAACCTTCATTTATTATTTCATAAAAACAAGCCACTTGCACATTAGGTTTACTTTGCTAAACAGTACTCACACATGGTCTTTAATGATTCTGTGTTATTGAACTTGGAAATGTACTGATACATAAAAACTACTGGATTTCTTAGTCACACAAAATATGTGGCCTATTGGGGGGGGGGGAGGGGCCCATCAACATATTTCTTGAACCCGGGCCCACGGGTACCTTGCTACGCCACTGCAAGTGATTTGCTATTTGGAGTTCCGAGGGATACACCGGTCACTGCTACTGAGTACGTCACTGATCTCAGACGGCGTCTAGAGGAAACACATTTCCTGGCTCGTGGGGTGATGAAGAATAGCAGTGATATCATGAAGACTAGGTATGGCAAACGTGCAAATGACTCGGGGTTTCAGGAAAATGACCTAGTATGGCTGTACAATCCTCGGAGAAGAAAAGGCCGATCCCCCAAACTCCAGAGAGACAGGGAAGGTCCTTATCGTGTGGTTAAAAGGATCAACGATGTGGTCTACAGAATTCAGAAGAGTCCACGGTCCAGCTTCAAGGTTGTTCATGTTGATCGGCTTTATCGTTATCATGCCGGAGCAAACCTTGTTCGAGACGAACAGTTTTGAGGGGGCAGTGTTATGACTCTATGTTGCGCACCTTCATTAGGTGCAAAACTGTGCACCATGAGACACAGGAGAGAGACACAGAAGGATAGCGGAAGTAACATGGCCGATGTTTAGAGATGAAAGCAAGGACGCTTGTGAATTTTGTGTTGTAGATCTACATAGTGTGTTTCTAGATCTAGTTTTATTATTTATTATTAAACATCCTTATGATCTCTTTCCATGTGGATGAGCATAAGAGCATAAGAGAAGGGTCTCGGATTGCAGATGCCATACACAACAAAGGCAGAAAGAAGGCTAAAAATGCAGCTGCTCCCGGTGATTTTATATGCCCAACCTGCAACCGCAGCTGTGTATCAAGGATTGGCCTCTTTAGCCAAACAAGACGTTGCAAAGGGAAAAGATCGTCTCACGAGACGTAAAATGCCACAGATATTAAACATCCAATTTATTATTTTGTAATCCTTTCGTTGAGGTTAATTCTTAAGTTATTACAATATCTATTTCTTGAAACAGGATTTTTTTCTGGAGTTGGGGGGGATTTTTTTTAGCCACCACGTCTCCTCCCCTCCCTGCGAAAAAAAATGTATATAGCTGGATGTGTGTGTATGTGTGTACATAATTAATCTCTATTACATTCTGATTCTTCATTCTTTCGGAAGACATTTTTTGTGCCCTAGAATAGGTTCTTACTTGAGTTAGTGAAATAATTGGAGACTCCCCGCCCTTGCCAGTAAGAGCGCCGAGAGCTCCCCCAGGGCAGGGCGGAGCCCCACCGCCAAGCACTGTCTGTTTCTGGTATTGAAAGCCAACAAAATGCATAATCTGAGGTATCTACAGTACATTATCTTGCTACTAAAAAGTTTTATTTCAAAATCTAATGTGCAATTCTTACTGATTCTTACCGATCTCTATAACTGACACATAAAATCCGTCTTAGCCATCTTTGTTGAGCCACATTTAGTCTTTTTCAATTTCGGAAGTTGACTATTCATCGAACTTAATTAATGGAATCCAGCCATTGGTAGATATGTGTAACCTCTCTTGACTACGCTCTTGGAATTAGATGACTATTTTGCTTTATATTTTATATCGAAAAGGGAAGTTTTAACATCAAAACCATCTACTGGGGTTTTTAAACTTAAAAATTTCTGGTGTATTTTTGTTTAAATTAAAAACCCAAAATAGCTAAGATCATAGATTTTTTTGTAGTTTGAGGATTAACAACAGACAAGAGAACCCAATAATGCTACAGTGAGAGAACATACTTGATGAGGACCTCTTCACTTACCTGGGAAGCAGAGATAGTAAAGGCCACGGAGCTTATGATGATATATGAATTTCGGATCAATAAAACTAGGTTAGCCTTTTCAACTCTGCATACAATCTGGTGCTCCAAGACATTATCTCATCATAATAAGATACAAATCTATAATTAACACATTAAGTATGTCCGCCTATACGGTTCAGAAACTTGAAGAGTCACTAAAAAAAATATTAAAAATCTCCAGACTTTTGTTAACAGAAGCCTAGGCTGGATGTTAGGAATTAGGAGTCCAGAAAAAACTGCTATCGATTTGTGGGAGAGTCTGACAAGTAGGTCAAAGATGGTGGCCGTTTAGGTGTCTAGGGGTTTTATAGATTTAGAGGACCTTAACTTGCATATAGAGCTACAGGAACAGCGTTATGGATGCAGGCAACAAATACTTTTTATGTAAAATATATGTACAGTTTAATAATAAGAATGAAAATAAGTAAAAGGTAAAATGATGTACAGTGTTAGGGCGGGGCCTAATTATTTACATAAATGGGACTATCATCATATGATATGAGAACCAAGTGGTCTAAGTGTCATTAGGCTGGTTGCTTAGCTTTAAGTCCTATGCTGCTCTGACGAGACTGGTATGGCTAATGCTGAGTTGTCTGTGGGTGGGCTGGCGTGATCGATCCTAGCGCACGGGACAGTCCAACTATACGAAGCTGCAGGGACGGGTCTTCTGGCAAGCGGTTGTTGGTCGGACTCTTCTTATGTGTAGTAAGTAAGGCTGGTATCTTCAGATCTGGTGTCAGCAGACTGGTAACAGAGTTACGTAGATAGGGCTTCCTAGTGGTTGTAGCCTGTAATAAAAGCTGCAACGAGATGCGTAGATCGTCTTAGCCATAATGATGACACTGGGAGGTAGACGTCTTTCCATGAAGGACATCTTCAGAATGTTGAATAGAAACTATAGACTAGTTTGACAATAGTAAGGGAAGTTAATCCATTGAATATTACATCTCATCAGGGGAGACAATAATAATAATAGTAGTGAAGCCCCACAGGGTGATAACACATAGTAATGTAACATTTAGTGTGTAGAAACTATAACTTAGTTTCACAAATATTAAAGGGAGCTAACACATATATATATATCGTATCTCCTTAAGGGAGAATACAATACTAGTGATAATGGAGAAGTCCCACAAAGGGGAGTAATAATTAGTCAACAGTGATGTACACCCGCCAAGGTGAGATCATCACGAGTAGCTAGAATAACGAGATGAAATGGGAAGGGGGGGTCGAGATGGCTGACGGTCAGTGACCAGGTGGTTATTGTTTACATCTGGCGTGTGGCCTGAACAATAGAGTATGGTGAGAATGGAGACATGAGAAGGGGGAGATAATCCATGTCTCTTCAGGGTCAGTGAGCCATTTAAAATCAAGGCGATCACCTGAGATAAGATAATAATAGGATAAGATAAATAAGATAATGTATACATGGTTTTACCTAAGTTATATGTCTGGCCAACTGGCCGATAAAATATGATATAAAATGGTTACGGCATTCCTTGTCACGGAATGAGCGTAAATACATACTTGGTAATAAGACATGTTACATAAATATTATGATAGTTCCCGGTCAAGGAATCTATCCATAATGAGATTGAGGGCTCGTGGCGAGCGGTAATTTATCAGCGATAAATTAACAACAGCTAAAGCTAAGGAGCTAAATACATGTGGCCAGAATTGTTGTAAATTCTAGTCCAGATAAAGTGGATGACTATGACTATTTAGTCCTACAAGTCATGATAATAAAATATAATACATAAAGTGACTACTTACATAATCCAAGATAAGAATTACACAAATATGTACACAAATATAATGCACTAAATATATGCACAAATATATAAATACACTAGTTAAGAGGCTATCTAGCATAAACCACGTAAAGCTTACCACCAAATCCAATAGTAAGGAAAAAAGAATGAAATGGATATAGTAAATGAATAAGCAAGCTCAAGCAGAGATATGTATCTTCCCTCTCAGCTCTCCAGAAAGAAATGACAAGAAAATAGGAAATTCCATCTCTTATAGCCGCGTGCGTCAGGAGGTGGATCATCCAAGGTGTTTAGGCTTGACCTTGCCGCGCGTTTCATGTATGGACATAGGGATGGGCCCTTATCGAATGACCTCGAAAAGATAGACTCGTGTCCCTTTGTGTCACCAATATGGCCGGGCGATAAAGACTGTTTATCTTACGCGACAGGGATTAGCTGCGCGAGAACGTCCTTGTTGTCGATTTGAAAAAGGGTCTATTTGAATTGACCCATCCCCCGAAAGGCAGGTTGCGGCAGGATGTTAGGTCAAGATATTTAGAGGCGTGTTTATTCTTGTCGATAAAGAATGTGCTAGACGTGTTTCAGATTACGTCACTAGGCTTACCGTAGTATACTAAAATGTTTCTTTGCAAACAAGAACGCGTTTAGAGATATGAATGAATTTTTTTTCCCATGACGTCAAAGGGAAAAAAAACTTGACACCGCTTACGTCACTAGGCAAACAAGAACAACTAATAAATCGACCTAATTAAAAATTTGCGCACAATCTTATTGTGGATTGATCTATTATGAAACTATGGAAGAAAAATAATGAAATTAAATTTGACGTATGATCAGTTATTGTGTTTTAAAGGTTTCGTAAATGGGCCTCATTCATCAATAGTTAACCAACAACATTTAGCCATGTGATTCTCTATATACAAATTATGTAATCCATAAAGGCTTTCACATGATTTTTTTTCATTGTTTTATAAATATTATTAAGTGGCGATTCGTGAATGAGGTCCATTGTTTACACTTAAATTGCGTAAACCCGTGAGTAACTTTTACTTTGTTATACTCTACGTCTTTGCACACACACACACACACACACACAGTGTCGACCCTAACATTTGCGGGGCCCTATGTGAAGTGGATTACACGCAGTCCAGTCAGGGTAGGGATACGGATAATAAGTAAAAACAAAGATTTTGTGTTAGAAAATAAATTCGTCTTTGCATTACAATTTTGTCTTTTTTAAGGACATTTGTATGAGTTTCAGGAGATTTCCTGGAGCGTCTTGAAAACAAGGAAACCACGGGAACCCTATTAAAAGTTATGATGGTTTAATTTAATAATTTACACATTGAATTAGCGCGAGCTTAAAAACCATCATGGACATACGATAGGCTTACAGCAGTAAACTAAAATCTATTTCTTTGCAAACAAGAAAAGAAAATCTTACTTGAACACACTCGGAGAATGGTTATGCTTGCCCTGATTTGGCAAAATATGTAGGTCACATCTGGGGCTGCGTAGCCACGGGAAATACTGCTTTCTTATTAATTTTCGGATTCAAAGTCAAGCCTTTTTATAAATATTTTTTTGCTGGCAAATTATTACCACTTGTTCTTGCTTCAGTGTCTTAGTGTCCCATACCAAAATAAAGGAAATGGTGATAACATAGCTTCTCTACGGCTTACTTACTCACACTGAAAATGATTTCTAGCTAGCGCTCAACAAGTTTGCGTACGCTGCAGCCACTTTTGATTTAACTATAAACCTTAGTAAAAAGCTTGGGTTTTGAGCGTGGTGACGAAAGGCCCAAAAGAGATTTGAATGGAGGGTTGGGCTGTAGCACCAGTAGCACTACTGGGATGAATGGATATCAAAACCCGGTATGAACCTCTTATAGACCGACAGTCAGGCTGAGCAGGGCACGTATCCCTTATGGGGGACGAACATATTGTTTGGCGTAACAGAGCTGCCCCACGAAAACGATTCTTTAGAAAGCTAATGAAATGATTTAAGTCTATTAAGAAAAAGTGCGCTATTTCAGTTTGTCAAAAAGTGCCTGTTTTACTCTAAAACTTAGAGATTTGAGTCAATTGATATTTCGTACTATAGCCATAATGAATACACTAATTTCGCAATTAAATGTCTGAACGTAACCATCAGAGAAGTTTTAGAGCAAAGACTCTCTTCCAAGCCAACAATAGTAGGCCTACAATAGTTTTACACAAAAAATGGATTGTAAAACTATAAGACTGACGTGAGCTGTGATTTGTCTGCACTTATAAGAGACTTGATTTTTAATCGCCAAGTACAATTTCAATTTACATTTAGAAATAATAGAACACTCTTCAGATTAGTAGTCTTTATCCTATCGTTAATTTTCGTAATTACAAAAATATTCCCAAAACGACTTCGGGTATATAACCTTCTTTAAGAAATTATTTAACCGAGCAAGGCTCGGCCGCCTGATATTGTAGACATAACGTAGAACAATTTTCTAAAACAAATTAATTTGGCAATTCGCCTCAAATATTCATTCACGCATTTGTTAAGATATACATTTGTAACGCTTGAGTAGTCAGCGTTGCGTGATATAACATAATTTTCCAAGTTTCAATGTATAGGAAACCACTTGACTGTTACTTTTTGACATCAGATCAATGACACATTGCTAGAGGTATTTTGAAAAGATTAAAGTAAGAAAAAGTAGTCTCTAAGCTAGCCTTAGTCAGTAAATAATGTTTATAAGGAGATAAAGATAGTTTTTGATACATTAGTAGACGGCTAACACGTTTTCCAAAAGAGCTAAATTTAACAAAAAATAACAAATTGAATTTTATTCAAATACTTTTTAAAAACTTTCATATTTTGGTATGTTTCTGATTAAAAAAAGGATTGTTCGAATATATATGTAGACTTAATAAGGTAAGAACTGCAAACGCTAGTTTCTTTAGTGAATGATATGAGTCAGAAATTAAAATTACTACTTCAGGTGTTAATGTCAGAATATTTTGCCATTCCTGATTTGTTATGATAGAACAGTGAAAGTGTAGACTTAATGTTTCTCTTGTAGCTTTGAACAGAGTCCGTAGGGTTAGTGATCACTCGCTAGATTATTAAAACCAGGTTAAATCGTGGTAAATTAGAGATATCCTTCTATTCAATTGAGTTTGTTTTAGTAAAGTTATGTATCGATTGTACGTAATACGCTCATCTTCAGCGTTACTTATATTTAAAATTAGTATTTACGGAATAAAATATTTTTTGTATCTATTTTATGTACAGATATTTTTACCGTAATTTTAACTTAAATATTATAAACATGCATCTGTCCGAGAAAGCAGGTATGCGATAATTTCAATCTTTCGGCATCTAGACCAGAACTTTACATCGCTTGAGTTGGTTTTATTATGTATATATAGATAGTTAGATGCAATTACCAGATTATCATGTATAACATTTAGTTGTTTAAGCGTCTGGGTTACACAGTGGATTAGGCAGCCTCGTTACGTACCAATGTGTAATATTGAGTTGTTTTTTAGTGTGTAATAGATTGACTATACACATAAATTGACAATTTATATATATATATATATATATATTTATCTATACTATAAAGGGAAAAGAAAGGCGTATGTATGTGGGTATGTATGTATGTATGAGCCCAATAGAAATCAAAACCGCTTGACCAATGTTGATTAAACTTTGCAGAAATGTTCCCTGGGTACTAACTTACTCCGTAGTGTATGTATTGTAGCCCTAAAACAAACTTAAGACCCTGAAAAAAAATAAAGTTCACCAGCTCTATGAAGGCATTATAACTTCAACTATGTAGGTCACAAATCAACTTCTACAGGATGAGAGAATGCAGGGGTCACGCATGCGCAGACATGAAAATCCTTAGATCTAAACTAGCTTTCATTCAATAAAACATAATTTTGTAATTTTACATATGAACATACAAATTAGAGTCTCATCATTTAATTATTTATTGAAAATCACCTTCCAATCTGAGTTTACAAAACATTTTTTACATGAAATCGTTCGCTCTAGATCTAAATTCCATATTATAGCTTTAGCTGCTTTGACAGTGACACACTTTTCCATAGCTCGCGCATACCCTTACTCTCGCCGCGTAGTGATACTAATAAAATTAATGTCAGAGGTCATATAATCGAGAATTTAAAGGCATCTTATTAAACTAATAAACTATATATTTTATACAATTTACTTTTCATTGTGTTTTTATTGTATTTTACCCTAAAACTATCCATAAGATTTAATTTTAAGTCTTTACTTTCAATTTACTTTTTTTCTATCATATTTACTTATGTGCATTTAGACCTCTTGACAACATTGCTACTCATATACATTTACCGTGTTGACAAAATTTCTCATTCATTACCGCGCACTAAAGGGGTCACGCATGCGCTATAAATGTGAATGACTTTAGCGACCTACATACTAATTTAGATCTAGGTCAACTATGGAACTATACTCACACAAATTGTTTATTTATATAATTGACTAGACTATGATGAAATCCACATTTTTTTAGAGTCTAGATCTATATCTACATAAAATTAAACTAACAATGTTATAGTAACAGTTACATTCACGCGTTTGCTTTATTTATAAACTATATTTTATCGCTTTTTTTTTTGTCACCAAGTCGACGCGTCAAGGGATATTGAACTTACAGAGCTACAAAAAAAAATAGATGTTGACCAATAAATTGAATAATTATGCTCAATTTTTGCGTTATTTTTAGCGGCCCCCGAAAGGGGAAAAAACGCTATTAGTTTTGTGTGGCCTGCCTGTCCGTCTGTCTGTCTGTCTGTCCGTCTGTCTGTCTGTCTGTCTGTCCGTCCGTCCAGTTTAGTGCTCAGAAAGTAGAAGAGAAAATGAAAATCTGACATCACGATAATATAGATCATTCAAAGTTCTGATGCAACGGCTACTTTTTTTTTCTAAAACATCAAAATCTAATTTTTAAAAATATTTAATGCAAGCAGTATTTAAAGAGAAAAAACCTAATAAGTATGCAATATAAATGAAACCTAATTTAAGACAATTAATAATGTTGTACATTACAATACACTTCACATTTAATTTAGTTCCAACTAATGAGTATTTAAGAAATCAAAGTAATCTAAGTAATCAACTCATAAAAGAGGTGTGGCAGTTACCTTGAACATCGGCTTTACAAGGCTAACGTGGAGAGATCAAAGCTCGGAAAATGTATATTTTGACCGCTGGGGCACTAAATAAGATTTGTAATTTATCTTTGATATAATTTTTTTAAATGAACTTTTAACAGCGACTTTCGTGTACTAGCGTAAATGAATGAAAGAAGCATATTTGTGTGCGTGTTAACTGTTGGTTGGTCTGTCCGTCACGGTTAGATAAAAAAAACAACTAAAGGCTTTTGAAAATATGATTTAACCTTTACTGTTCATTCAAAAATATTGCGATAGTTTAAAATATCTATAATAGATTGTTCTGGATGTTTATGTCTAGATCTACATTGAAATGTTATAATAAACTAAAACTAATCTTCTATTTTTAAATTAAATATTGCATTCATTATATTGATTATCTTTGCTTTTTATTTTAATTTTACCTAAATTTTATCTAAATTACATACAAATTATTAATAATAATAATTAATAAGATATATATTAAGAGTGTAAAATCAGAAGTTTAGTTTATGTACATCTACATCTCTACAGATCATTGCTGAAAGATTATTTAAAATCGCTCGTGTGACATATTGTACATATCAGGCTATTAGTTTGTAACCAGTTAGATTATCTCGACGCTCCAAGGTTATGTGTCTGTTTGTTTTACATGTTTCGATTGTTTCTTCAGAGATAAAGATAGTTTACTTCCTATTTCATACCTTCCACAGGAGGGGATGGGAGCATGCAGGAATTGAGTCAGGGTCCAACGATAAATCCGAACTACAGTCTAGTGCGCAAACATCAAGATAAGGCATGTTTATATCCTGCTCGCCATCCTCCGTCGTCCAGCGAGAAGTTAATTATTTTCAACTTTGAAGGAACATCCGAAACATCTTGCTAATAGGCGGATCTGACAGAGATCCGACTCCGACGGGGCCGCCTCTGAGTTTGTGTATCGCACAAACTCTCTTTGTAATCTTGTTTAATTTAAATCAGTGAGAGTTCAGTATAGCCTAATCTCTTATATACTTGACTATACTTTAAATTAGAAATACACATTTTAAAAATAGATCTACAGCTTTCATTTCATTGATAGATCTACATATCTAGATCTAATAAACTATTTTCTTCTCATTTGGAGACTGGAACTGTTATATTTCTAAAGATAACTTTTCAGTTTCAGACGTGAGTGTATTCGATCTAATATATAAAACGTAAACAAGACAGCGATCTCAATATCTTTACTGATTATAGAACTACAATATTCTACAGAAAAACATTAAAACTACTTTAGGTAGGGACTATAGATATACATATAACTGCATTTGGCTTAAATAGTTGAAACAAAAAACAACAACAACGTATTTTAGAACTATCTATTCTATATAGATCTATATATAATTCCGTGTCTAATATATAGAGTATAAAGTATAATAATAGAGCTGTACAGAGTGTACACATTTATTCTACCCTTTTTTCCAGTTGGGTACACCATGGTTAACGTCTAAAGTCTAGATGATACTAGATATTGATCTACAAATCAGGGGCGGATTGGCTATATGGGCATACCGGGCAAATGCCCGGTGGGCCGGCACCAAATGGGCCGGTCTGGTTGCGACCAAAGAAAATTTTTTTTAATGCAGACAACTTTTTAAAAAAAGTTATAGTAGCAAAGACACATTTGCCCGAGCACGTTTTATTTTATTTATTTATTTATTTTTTAACTTTTAAATTAACTTTTAACACACATAGCCGCGAAATTGCAAACCACAAAACTTATTCACAGCTCAATATATAGTTCTTTCTGCGATTTTCAAAGTAAGATGAAGCATTCTTTTTGTTTAATTTTAATAACATAAATTTAAAAATAATATACTTCAGCTTACAAAAAAATATTGAATGTTTAAAAAAAATCAAATCAAATCAAGATCTAAATAATTATTTTAGCTATTTTAATGAATGGCCAATATATACTCAGTATGTCATGGAGGCGAGGTGGCTGAGTGGTGAAGCGCTTGGCTTGGGGTCCGGGGATCGAATCCTGGTGAAGACTAGAATTTTTTATTTCGAGATCTTTGGGCGCTTCTGAGTTCACCCAGCTTTAATGGGAAAAGTAAAGATCGTTGTGCTGGCCACACGAAACCCTCGTTAACCATAGGTCACAGAAACAGATGACCTTTACATCATCTGCCCTATAGACCACAAGGTCTGAAATGGGATCTTTTTTTATGCTTAGTATGAAGTCAATGACGGAAATTCGTATACTAATTCTCTGGTTTTATATAGCGCTGTCACATCTGATATTTAATGATAGAAGATTTATATTTTTATTGGTCATATTCATATACAATTCTCGTTTTTTGAGAATGTAGTAGGATGTAGAGCTTTTCACAGTAAGTGTCTCTCTAACCGTTCTGCATTCTCTATTCTTTTAATGGAATGTGTCTGACGGGAATACCCACGACTTAAGTCTAAGAGCAACATGCATGCCTAAATTTGTTTTAAAGTAACGTCTGTAAGCTATAAAAATACCAAAAGTCTCCAAAACATTTAATAATTCATTCATTTCAAACTCATTGATGCTGCTATTGTATTTTTTTTTTATAGTTTTCAGATCACATACAGGTATAAATTAAATATAATACGTAATCCTATGAGAGCGTACTTTCAGTTTTCGATATTTTATTAAACGTTATATGTTTTGATGAGAATTAGGCTTACAAATATAATATGACACAAGGGCGTAGCAGGAGGGGGGTTCAAACCATCAGCTGCCTCAGACCTCATTGTCTGAAACGGAAACTTAAGTTTCTGCCACAGTGAAGCCAAAGAGAAGAGACTGGGCTTAAAATCCCCTTTCAATAAACCAAAAAAAAAAATAAATAATAATAAAAATAAGAAAACTAGTCACACATTTCATGAGCTTAGCACTGATACAACATATGACATGGTATTTGTGGGCCGGTTAATACGGTAATGCCCGGGCCGATTTTGATTCCCAGTCCGCCCCTGCTACAAATGCATGCTATTTGTAGAAAAAAAAAACCCGAGCAAAGTCGGGTAAAATTTAGCTAGTATATTTATATAGTTCCTCCATCGCGGTAAGATGATGACCACTTCATATTGATATGAAAATGTTTTTAAGCTAATGAGCAGGGTTGAACTCAAAATCTGAAAAAGTGATAATGCTAACAGAACATATTTTGGAGATAGCGATATTTGCTGGTGTGAAAAATGCCAAAATCAATAAGAAACACTATCGTTTAACTTAACCCAAGATAATGTTACGAATCTCACTATCCAGGCTCTCTGCAATCTATAACATACACCACCAACTTAAAGAACTTGACAACTCCGAGCTCCGAAGTAACGTGAAAGTTCAATAGTTGAATAAATAACAGCCAATATTGTACAATTGGCAGCGCGTAACAGACTGTACAAATATCTCTCCGATAGCACCGTATCGCCGTATCACTCTTGCACAGGTCTCTCCGTCTCGTTCCGGGCTTGCACTGGGTTCAGCAGTTCAGGACTGACTTCACACACTTGGGCTCGATGTGCCGGACTCGATCATAGATCAAGATCGAGACGCCAGCCGTCTCAACTGTACTTGAAAGTACTCCGCACTGAACCGTCTTAATGCTCCGTACAGGACCACACCGCTGAACTGTGCTGTAGTTGACCGTGCTCTGAACCTTCTGTCGTGAACTCCTTTCTAAACCGTCTTGACTGCGACACCTCCACTCTTTATATAGGGTCCCTGCTGGCCTTCTCGAACAGGACAGAACGCCCCTCGACATTTCTAGGTGGTCAGATGACTATAATTCTCGTGGCGCTCCTGAGCTGTGTTCACGCCGAGGAACTCTCCTGAAACTTCTTGTTGAGACGCGTCGCGGCTGAGAGTAGTAACTCGTCACGCTTGACCGCTCCTTTGGCCTGGGGAGATTTGCGTCGGCTTACTACACACACCGCTACTCCCCCGTCTGTGCCACCAACAGGTTTATAACAATAATAAAAAAAAAATTAAATAAGACATAAAAAGTAGGCAACTCTATTTGCTTGTGTGAAAAAATATCACAATCAATTAAACACGTTTGTTTAACTTCACCCAAGATAAGAAATAATAAAAAAAGACATAAATAAGAAAACAACTGCATTATGTTACAGGCTAGAGTTCGGGGATATAAATTTAGATGCTAAAGAAGATTAAGAATAACTAGAACTGAAAGCTACGTTACAGCTACGGTACAGCTGATGGTGGCGTAAGAGGCAGACCGTTTTGAGAGGGAAAAGCATCCTAGAAGCAGAAAAGGCTAAAGAAGAGGGAGACGCCAACAGAGGAAAAAATATATAGAGAGAGAGAGGGAGAGAAAAGTATAACTTACAAGTGGATAAAATGAGAATATAGCTGGTTGAAACCGGGTTATTTTTTTTATCATTGGTGACTATCACAGCTCTTCTTATTTTTATTTCTGACTCGCTAGAAACTACCTTAGGTCTGGCTACGTCTAGGTGTCCCAGGTTCAGCTGTGATTCATAAAATAAAACAGTAACACTTGATAACACATAGAAACTTTTAATAACTTTACTGCATCTCACAACAAGCTGGACTCTCTCTGACAACTAGCACACTTCCGGTCATTCGCGCATATATAAAAATAGATTATACATTCAAACAGACATTCATCCGTGACAGTGACATTGGGGTCATGTGATAATGATACGATGTAGCCGATTTATGGTGAATATTTGTAATAATGTTAAAAATACCCTTTCAATCAAAAGAAAAGCAAAGCTGCAATCACTTAATTGAATAAGCGAGGCCTAAATGGTTTTTTGCTTAACATCCTCTCACCAGTTAAAAAAGCAAACTTAAGAAATCTCTACCAGTCGTTGGGCTTCGTTTTAAAAGTGCAATGAATTTGATATTTAACACACAATTTGTAGTGGCGTCCGAGAACGGAAAAAACGCTATTAGTTTTGAGGAATGTCTCTCCGTTCGTCCTATCATCCGTCCCGTTTAGATTTTGTAAACTAGAAAAGATTGTGAAAATCTGACATCATAATATATTAGTCCATTCAAAGTTCTGATTCTTTTCTGAAAGCGAAAAAACTATTTTTTTAAAATTACTAATTAAAGAAATTTATTTTATGAAAAAAAGACAACTTCTACAATTATTCACTATTAATAGTAACAAACATTGAGGCTCCTTTGTAGGTTTGATCACATACCTCACCATATTTTTAACACCTTTATGCAAATGATGTTAGATTTTGATTTTTTGACAACTTTTTTTTAAAGATTTTAATGCTAAGTTATAAAAGATCTGACATACTATATATTACATTTATATACGTAAAAAATATTTCATTTTTTAAAGAAAAAACATCTATTTAGCATGCGTTACATATAAGTTGGACATAATTTAAAACAACAATTAATAAGTAGTTTTCGTATTATTAAGTGAACTGCAGCACTGCGAAATGGCAATAAGACACTCAACTTATGGCAAAATATTTTTTTTCTTACGGAAACGTTTTTTTTTCTTCCTGAATTAAATAAGAGATAGACCTTTTACAAAACAATCAGATCAATTTAATATTGATTCTAAGACATCAGTTAGGCAAGGTTCACATCTAACGTTACATTCACTTTTACCTATCCGTTGGTCTCCTGGACAGCTGGAGCACCATACGAGATCTGTCAACTCTTTTTCTTCTTTCTTCTCTGTCATTTTTCTATGATAGTATTTCATTCTGATGTTTTTTCTGAAAAATAGAAACCTTGCTTTTTACCTGCCTGGGTGGACCACTTCGGGGAGGGGGGCGATTTTGAGTTTGTGTTTCCACACAAACTTTCTTTATATCCTTTTATTATTGAAAAGTAGCAAAAAGAAAATACACTGTAAAAAAATCTCAGAATATGCTTCTTTTTATATTTCAGATACCGAAAAAAATGATTGGCGCCTGCGACTCGCCCCGGACAACGCTGGACTCTCTCTCCCTCTCTCTTTCTCCGCGCTCCATTTGTTTAAAGAGACTGGGAAGATGGATGAACTAGTTTTTGGACACTCTACTAAACATGATGATGAGAAACTGAAGCGGGAGGCAAAAGTAAGATTCCAGTTTTGCCTTTATACCTGTTGGCCTTTGCATAATAATAGTTTTAACAATAGTTATAATGATACTAATAATAATAACGGTAGATTTTTATCACCCTGATCTGATGCTCATCGATAAAAAAGAAAAAAAAGTATCTATCATTATTGACATTGTCGTACCACTATCTCATAATTTCATAAAACTTAGTTGGATAAACAACGTAAATATGGGAACCTAGGATTGGAAATCAAGCGTCAATGGAAGTTACCTAAAACAACAATATACCCCATTGTTATATCAACCGAAGGGATAATAAGAACTTACGTAACCAATACCTTAAAGGCCCTTGGCCTACGGACATTCTCGTGGAAAGTGATAAAATGAATACGATGAATTTTGTCTCCCTTTAACGAAACTCAACCCTGGCTGTGCCAGAGAATGAATACTCGTTATGTTCTGACATAATAATAATAATAATATTTATTACTCGTAAGAAAATTTGTCTTACAATTTATGTAGTACACCAAATAAAAAATTATAAATATAGAAAACCAAAATATACTTTAAGATTCACACCACATTTATTCATAATTTACTCATAATTTACACGTGAAATGTGTATGTCTGATGTTTAAAATGAATTTAATAATGATTCCATTGTCAGGGGAACAAAAGATTTTTTGGAGTATTTTTTTTTTTTGCTATCGGTGTCTTGTATCTCTCTCTTTTGTGATGGTAAAATAATAAAAAATCCTGACTCAGAGGGTGATTTTGTATTTCAAGAATCTTTTTAGTTTTCTTATGAAGGTTTTTCTGCCCAAAAAGAATTTCTTCTTTTTTTTTTTTTTTTTTTTTTTGCCAATGACGTCACCATCAGCATTTACCATTCTATGAAGTTTATTTTTATTTTTAATGTTTAGATTGTCATGCGTGGAGGTAATATTAAATTTTATTTTTTTTTATTTAATATTACAAAAATATTTTTATGGTTTTCTTCAATTGGTTCTATTTCTCTGAGAAAGTTATTTAGGTCTGCTCTGAGTCAAGGTACTTTATTGTTAACCCAAATTTATCATAAAATAGTATTTACAATAGTATAATACAAAATAGCATTAGAATGTATTCCCTAACTAAAATATCTACCTAGTATAATTTTTTTTTCGCCTATCTTCAAGTGGGTGGCCCCCCCCCCATGAAAATTACGGCCTCTGACATATACCTACTTTTTAAAAATAACTACATTTATTGATTTTATTAGCCCTTATTATTGATTTTTTTAATAAATCCATTGATACGTGTCGAAGTAGGAACGAAAGGTTATACACATGTTGATAGGCAAATATCAATACCGTTACTTGTATGTCTTGATTTTCCGCCTATAATTTCTTTTTGCAGGTATAATGGAAATAGATGTCAACAATTCTTTGTGTAATACAAAAAAAGAGCATATATTCCCCTTTAATTCTATATCGAATACAACATTATCTGACAACGAACAACAAAATAATTTAAGCTTAATGTGAAGTGAAATAGTAATTAGACCATGAGCGTAGCCATGGGGGTAGGGGTTCAAACCCTCCCCCCGAGCTGAAATTCCCCCGCAGGGGGGGGGGACCAGAATTTAGTAACTTATTTTTTTGCTTACAAAAGAACTGTTAAGGAAATTTAGATTTTAAATCCCTTCGAAATTTACAATAATCTCCCTCTTTAATATAGAAAAAGCAAATTACACACTCAACATTCTATGAGCCAAAGGGGTTTTGAGTTTACCCCATGTCAGGTTTAGAAATTGTTGTTTTGTTAACAGCTGAACACACTTAAGGTCCCGAAGTTCAAGCTGACAAAAAAAAAACAACAAAGTCATTCACACACACACACACAATTGTGCAGAGAGTAACCAACTAGGTGGATGATTTAAATAACAAAAATTATGAATTTAATTGTATGATACTTGATCTATGAATATGTACACTGAGAATGATGAATAGAAAATAGATAATATATATTGAATACATAATATAAACATACATAAATTATATGATAGTTATAGATGTATTCCTAAGTACACATTAGCACCTTTCTACGGTTACTTGTCACACGGGTTTCAACGTAAAACCAGATGCTGACCGACTGACGTCACACTACTGCTAACATTGTCTGTAATAAAGTTAGACCTCACTGATCTGTAACTGACACCAACTGATGTGTAACAGTACTGACACTGGCAGTGACACCAGAGACTGTAATATATATTTCTGAGAAAACAAGCGACACCCACACTGGTATAGGATCCAGAGCAGTAACCACAAATCCAACACTGGCACCCTATAAACGAAATAACACAAAATTCAATCTCTGTTTCAAAACTATAGACAGCGACAACCTCATATTACAAACTATAATATAACATACAATACAAAGTAACTCACCCTAAACAGGGGTCCAAAAACACTTCCACCGGTTAATACAAGTCCAAGAAACCATTACAGACTACGGACTAACACACCGTCCGTTTTAATAAAATCAGCAGGTGAACTGTCTCAGGACATCGAATGACCAATGACTTTGTGACGTAGAAGAAAAACAATAACAATACAAGGCACTCTCGCCACGTACAAACAATACGAGCAGAGGAAATCACAATACCCAACAGAGTTGGGAGAAAACAAGGACACTTCACCGAACTATGTGACACCCCCCACCCATTTCAGTGGGGTTGAAAGATAAAAATACCTCATTAATATAAAAAAAAAAGAAAATTACGCTCTTAAAATGCTATGAGACTAGCCAAAAAGGTTTTGAGTTTAAACCCCCTTCAGCGGGATTTAAAGCTAAAAAATGTCACTATAATATAAAAAAACGTATGCACTAAAATGTTATGAGTGTAGTCAAATGAGTTTTGAGTTTAAACCCCATACAGTTGGGTTTAAAGCTAAAAATTACAACTTCATTATAAGAAAGCAAATTACACTCTTACATTTTTTTAGCGTAGGCAAGCCCATCGGGGGTTTTGAGTTTAAGCCCTTCTCCGCCGGATGGTAAAACCCTTTCATATGTTTTAAGTTTAAAACCCTCCCTGCATAGCCTTTTGGGTGGAAATTGAAACCTCTCTCTTCAATAGTATTCTAAAGCAAGCTACAGTTATCAAATTCTTTGACCGTAGCTAAATTGGCTTTTAAATTTAAAAAGAAAAATCCAGAGTTTTAAAATCCCAACAGATGATTCTGACGATAAAACTTCACTTTTCAATGTAAAACGTAGGCCTAAAGCAAACTAGTCACCTAATTCCAAGAGCCTAGTCAAGAAAGGTTACACATTTGTACCAGTGGCTGGGCTCCATTAAAAAGTGCAGTGAATAGTCATTAGTCGAAATTGAAAAACACTAATTGTGACTCAAAAAAGATGGCTAAGACAGATTTTAAGTTCTAAATCAAGGAAATCCGATGCCAAACTGGGAATCGACTCATTAGTAAGGCTGTGACAGAGCGTCGCATGAGGTTTGCGGGGCATGTTGTTCGACAAAATCCTATACTCTTAAGTGAGCAATTCTTGTATATATTTATACATTTTCTATAAATTTTATATAAATTTTATTTCGAAAACGGTTCTAACGACTTTCTTTAAAATTTCAACGTATCTGTATATTAGTGAGAAAAAAAAAGTTCTCAACTCATTTAATAGCAGGATAATGCACTGTAGATACCTAGGAGTATGCATTTTGTTGGATTTGAATGCCAGAAATAGCGCTTGGCTCCCACCGCTCCTCCAGACCCCCTTGCTGGCAAGAGTGGGGAGTCTACAATTTTTCCACTAACTCAAGGAAGAATATATTCTAGGGAATAATACACGTCTTCCAAAAGAATAAAGGGTCAGAATGTAATAAATATTAATTATGCACACACACACAACACATACATAAAAAAAAAAATTTCGCCCGGGGGGGGGGGAGAAAAAAAAACAACCCCCCCCCTTCCCCGAAAAAAAAATATCCTGGCTACGCCCATGAATGAGACTCATGAAGAATTCCTTCAAAACGAGGGGAAATAATTACAGAGAGAAAGACTTAAGCATAAAATCTGGAATTTTACTACACTTAAGTAAAATGAAATGATAAACTTTGAAATTTAAACTTTTACACATATCTTCTATATATATCTTATTGATCATTCTGTCGTATCAGTCTTAAATGTTTCCTATCTATGAAATCTTCTTTTTACAAAACCTCTATTTAAGATTATTCTCTCTTCATTTTTGAATTTGTCTATATAATAACCAATCAATGTGTCAACCCACCTAAATACAGACTGTTTTAGAATATGGGAAACTTCTGTTCCGCTTAATTCAATTTTGTAATTCAATAGTTGACATCATCTACATCAATATACAAGTTTATTAATATTCATTTCAGGCCTAACTATCTATAGGACATATTTTGTAAAGGTCTTCGGTTTATATAGCACATGGCTAACTAATAAGCTTTAAGATCAATTTAAGGACCAAGCACATTTACTTTCCCTCAACTAATTTTAGTTTTAAGCTCCTTTGATAATTATAACAAGTTTTAAAATATTTTTTTTGTTTTTAAATTAAATTTGCGGTTACGGACAGGAATAACGTTTATTTCTCTAGACACACCAAGTGACACCAACTTTATGGACACCTCTGACGGAACTAGCCTTAACCTTTACAATAAAATAAGATATATTACTTTCGAACATACAAAACATATTCACAAACATGTAAACTAGTTTCAGTATCTTAAAACATCTCCTGCTCTTATAAACAGAGAGCATGTCATTCAGACAGAAACAAAATCTCAACCCTCGCCCTATATGATCAGCTATAATATGAACTAAGCCATATTCGGTATGTTTGAACGAGTAGACAACATAAAAAGTAAATAATGGCTGAAAAATAAAGCTACTTAAGTATCTGTTAAGAAAACAGGTGAAGTCAGGGATTTAAACTTTGAGAATTTTAAGACAACACTCCACCTAACTCATTGACTTAAAATGTTTCCGACTTTTATTTAAAAAAAAAAAAAAAAAAAGAGTATTGCTTGGAGGAGCGGTGGCTCAGCGGTAAGGCGCTTGCCTTCTGAACCGGAAACCGGTGTTCGAATCCTGGTGAGGACTGGGATTTTTAATTTTGGGATCTTCAGGTGTCTCTAGGTCCACCTAGGTCTAAAGGTACCTGACATTAGTTGGGGAAAGGCAAAGGCGGTAGGTCGTTGTGCTGGCCACATGACACCCTCAATAATCGTAGCCTATAGAAACAGATGACCGTTACAACATGTGCCCTATAGACCACAAGGTCTGAAAGGAACACCTTTTTTTATACTTACTAGCTTTAGCGGCAACAATAGATGGCAACAGGGCAAGGTTTGAGCCTGAAACTATCAACAAAGCAGTCTAGAGTGAATATCACATGGCTAGGCAACCAACCTGGATCAAAGTCTAATAGTTTACTGACATCTGTTGCGTAAAGTATAGGCAGATGCAAGCATTGTGCTGGCCACATGGCGCTCTCGTAAACCGTAGGCCGTAGACACCTTTTAATCATCTTCTCTCGTGGATTGCATTGCCATAATACGCATGACTTTGTGTTTCAATGTAAAGTTTGAGTCGTTTTCAAAGTGCCAGTTATACGTATCCTTAACTATGTGCTGGGGTGGCCTTTTATATTGTAGGTCCTAATTTAATGGATGCGCGCAAGGCCACTCTTCTATATTTTGTAGAATAACTTTAACTTTTAATTTGTTCACTATATCAACATTAACCACAGACTTGCTGATCTCCGTCTCGACAGGTCTGGGAAACCGAAACTTCTCGACCTGTATGTTGACACCTACGCACTACGCAAGACAGCAGGGTTTCAGTTCAGGGCTTTTGCGAGAGAGGATTTAAGCTTCTCAAGCCCTCACTCAAATGGAGTTTGAATGAATGAATGAATCAACATTAACGTTTATTTTACAACATGAATTGGAAGCGATTTGTACGCAATAGCCACCAGAGGGAATAGTTAAAGAAACGTGTATAGTACGATACTTTGTTAACCCTACATCTTAAAAAAAAGCCTGTGATAAGACTAATAGTGATATGCTAAATGTAAAAAGGGAGGAGGGAGGGTTCTGGCTAATCGAGGGGCCCAATTTGGAAAGAACGGTAATATCAGCCTAAAGCCGCCCTGGCTATGTGTGTGTAAATTTAAACCTAATTGAAGATCGGCATGATAAATTTTAAACGAAAAAAAAATACAGTAGCATATATAAAGAAGAGAACGCCTTGTGGGGAAATGTGGTGACGATATTAGGAAATCTCAAGAAAAGAGTATAAAAAAGAAAGAGAATGATTAGCATAGTTTAAATAAACAAAGTCAACGTTATATTTAAAAAAATTAACAATGTTTAGGACCCCGTATGTAATGATTTATTTTGCCAACTAAAAAATAAACTTAGCTAGTGGTTGAAAAAGAACTTGGAACTTATATTTAACAATGCCGAAAACTGCATAAGAAGTTATTGCTTACTAAGAATTAGTATTTCAAAATGTCTGTTTAAAACGATAAAACACATATTTTCAACAAGTTCAACACTCTTTTTCTTCTATATTTGTTTTGTTATCGATTGTTCAGCAGAATGGGCCTGCCATTAAAAGTGGTTCTATCCAAAGCGAAAGAGAGAAAGGAATAGAGAAAGACTGCCGACAGATCTTGAGTGGTGCCCCAAGGGTACAACTGTATAAGGAATAAAGAATTATAATAACAATAACAATATGTTTTTTTTTTCTTTTAATATCATATCTAGAATCAAAATTATAATGAAAAAAAAAAGACCCTAATGTTTCTTTATTGTTTTTAACCAAAGCCTTCGCTGTAACATGATTTAAATTATTATTAGAGAAATTATTAAATAACAAACTACGTCTGTTTACTTTTTCTCGTGCTAATGTTAAGAGCACTCTTGAACACTGGTTTAATTTTTCAAATGCTGTTGCATGCCATTGTAAATATTAATCGGATTACCTTATGTTTATATATATAATAGATCATAGCTCATTCATTATTTACTTATAAAATAAATACATTACAATTCATATTTATGTTTGTTAATCATTGTAAAGATAGTGTTTTTATTTTTTGTCTGATTACTAAATGTAAGTAAAAATGCTTATACTAAATTTTTATTTATTTTAAAATATTTTTAATTATATTATCAATATTATTTCATTTGTAAGCGTGAATGATCTTAAAAAAAATGTATTGAAAAAAAGTAAAATAATAATTTAGAAGCCTAATGAAGAGTAACATATAGCTCCTTCTTCCAGTTCTAAGATGAGCACATTTCTCAGATCTTATGGAACAGAAGTGCAATAGTTGTTGTGTAATTATGACTAATTGTTTGGAATGGATGCCAAGGTGGCCTAAAAGCTGAAGCCTTACATATTACCTTCCCCTGCTGTTCTACAAGATTATTGAACTAGGACGTAAAATCTTCATGCCAAGAAACGTCTAAAGCTTATAAAACATAAATCCCACAAATGTTCCCACAGAATAAGATGATAAGAGAATTTGTTTGTTGTCTTTTTGACTGCGCCATGTTGAAAATTGTTCTCTTAAAATTGTGCTATAGGAGTTAAAATTGGGGATTTTAAGGTCAAACTCAATCATGTGAAAGATGCTAAAAATTCAGCTTTAAATAGCTAACTAAATTAAAGTTACCAACGGAAACGCTTATAATGCTTTAATTTAGCAGTAAAATGTAATGTAACAATAACTAATATAGCGCGTTATTTTCACATTTATAGCATGCTCAGAGCGCTACAGTCCGATCTCTTTTGTGGACCAGGTGGTGGAGGGGATATTTGGGAGAAGGTTTTTCTGTGATGGCTTAAGGCCCTCGAGTCGGATGACGAACCTCAAGCCAACTTTATATTTAACAAGCTAAGTTCTAAACATTACTAAACAGTCATTATTATACTCTAAAAACAACCATAGTCTTCTTTTAATCAGTTCACCGGGAACAACAACAAGCGAGCTATTTACAGTTTTTCCGTCTTCGATAAAAATATATCTAATAAAAGTAAATTAAAAAGCTAGAAACAATAAAACAAACTGAACTGTACGAAAAATTCTCACTTTCAGGTTTGATTCCTTTATCTGAAACAATAGTTCTTTGGTCTGGGTTGGTGGCACTTTCAACTTCCCCCCCCCCCCTTTCACGTTTGGTAAAGAATAATGTGAATGTTAGAGAGCTCTGATTTATCTTTTCATTCCTTCCATTTACAGATTAGAAGGCGCGGTAGCTGATCCTTGGCGCCTTTGAAGCCACCTGACATTAATTGGGAAAAGTAGAGGCGGTTGGTCGATGTGCTGGCATCATGTCGCCATCGTTAACCGTAGGCCACAGAATCAGATACCCTTAACATCATCTGCCCTATACACCACAAGGTCTGAAAGGGAACGTTATTGCTTATAGATTGGGTGAATAGCAGCACTTACCCTCCATTGTGCGACATAACAGCATTGAAACAAGAAAAATACTTTTGAGGTGGCTGTCCAGTAGAAAATCTGGAATGTTTGTGATATAACAGTTTTTTTTTTAATTTTTTTTAATTTTAATAATTTCCATAAAACGATATTCTGTTAATAAAGCCTTTTTTCTATATTGTAAGTTATCACCCTTTGAAAGAAAAAAAAATGTTTTTTGTGAAGAGGTTGTCAGAATTTTGAATTGCAATATAGGCCTACCAATTATTACCAATGGCAGTATTTTTGGAGCAAAAAGCTTTTGGAACAATCGGATATTTTTTAACGAAAAAACTACAAAACTTGACCCCCAAACCTCCTCCTTGTAACAGATCAAATCGTAACAAAAACGTATTACTCCCCCCACCAACGAATGGTTAAGCGCTTGGCTTCTGAGCCTGAGGTCCTGGGTTCGAATCCCGGTGAAGACTAGGATTTTGAATTTCGGGATTTTTAGGGCGCCCCTGAGTCCACCCAGCTCTAATGGGTACCTGATTACTAAGTCGGGGAAAGTAAAGGCGGTTGGTCGTTGTGCTGGCCACATAACACCCTGCTCGTTAACCGTTGGCCAAAGAAACAGATGACCTTAACATCATCTGCCTCATAGATCGCAAGGTCTGAAGGGGACACTTTACTTTTTTTTTTTACCAACACAAACACTTATCTTAACCTAACAAGAAAGTTCAAATTTAGAAACGAGTTATCCAAGGTTAATTAAATTCTCACTAAATTACATTAATCAATTTTTCATTAGAGTTTCTTTAAAAAAAATGGGGGAAAATCAAACGCGTAGCTAAGGTGAGGGACAGGGGGGGGGATGAATTTGAAAATCCCACTGGCTTAGGATTAGATAAGGCAGTGGACAGGGTATAAACCCGGGACCATCGACAAGTCGTAACGCAGTTTAGCGTGCATACCGCAAGGCCAGGCAGCCAAAATATTATTAAAAATAATAATTTAAAAGTTAAGAGCTTTTAAATAAAATAATAGTTAATAGTAGACATTATGCCGTTTCTGTGGTCTTACCGTGGCCGTAGCTCATCAACCTACATTCAAAAGCTCTACCATCGCAATTATTATTAAGTTGAAAAATATAATATTTAGTTTTTACGTTCCCTTACCAAACATACATAATACCTGAACACCTACCCTAGCACTATCCTTAGAAGATAATTCCAAATCTAACAGTAAAATAAATATTAAACCTAACGCTTAACTAATTTCTAATCTAATAGTAGTGCTTTTTAGTGACGGTACGGTGTACCGGCACCTGTTTAACTGTGGACGAAAAATATTATTTTTCATACATTTCAGCGTTTATTATTAATTAATTATTAGATAAGAGTTAGGCGATTCATCTCCTAGTACAAAAGAAACAAAAAAAAACTCTGCTTAACTCTATAACTTATTCAAAACCTAGCCCAAAACCTTATGTTTAAATCTAACCTTAAAAGCTTATGCTAACCTTAAACTAAACCATATTCTAACCCTAAAACTACCACTAAATCTACAATTTATGTTCTACTAAACCTAAGCCTATAATATATAGCTTAGTTAGGGAAAACATTTAAAAAATGTTCCTGAACAATATATAGTTCAGTGAAAATGTTTTCTTCGCCTCCTCTCCAATACATTACAAACAAAATGGCGTTTCTTTTATTGCATCAATGATAAGAGACTGTGGAATTTTTGTTTTTCAACTGAATAATACTTTTTGATGTTAGACCTTTTAAATGTAGGTTTGGGTTATGACTCAATTTTCTATTCTAGCTTCAAGTCTGTACTAAGACTTAATGGCTAAGCACAAATGTCTACTTGTTGGACGCCATATGTTCGAAAACCATTACTTCTAGTCTTTTAATAAATATTCGTTTTTGTACCAAATTTGTCGTATCGCCGTTTAGCTTGAGCTGAAAAATAGGATTATGACATATGAAGTAACAGGTTTAACAAGTTAATGAAAAGGTAATGAAACGCTACGAAAATTGAAATACATGAATTTAATGTATTCGTTGAATTAGATATAAGAGATAAAGAATCTAGATCTAGAGATAGATACAAGTTTGACAAGAATATTTTAAATTTAAATCCCATTTGTCTGTCTTAATTTTTTTTTTCTATTTCATTTGAGGCCACCCATTACTTCATCTACGGCCTCCAATTGCTTTAGGCCGTCCAATGTACTTTTTTTTAAGATAAAATTTAACTACATTATTTTAGCGGATCCCGAAAGGGGAAAAGACACAGTTAGTTTTGTGAGGTTTGTCTGTCCGTCCGTCCGCCCGTCCCTTTTAGATCTCAGAAACTAGAAGAGAAAATGAAAATCGGACATCGAGATATTTTAGATCACGCAAAGTTCTTATGCAACGGCTTCTTTTTTGCTCTTCCATAAGTAAATTAGTTAATTTTTAAAATTATCTAGGCAAGCATATTTTTCAAATAAAAAATACACCACTTTTCAATGCTAAACTACAGGAGAGGTGATTTTTTTAAAAGAAGGTCTTAGAATTCTTATTAATAGCTCAAATTTCATTCATACGTTCGCGCATGTCAAATGTTATTAATTTTGAATGTATGAATACGGATAATTATTATTATTTAAAATTTTAAGTGTACGCTAAATGAATACATGGAGATGCTTTGGCTGAGATGTTAAGCACATGGAACTGGAAGACCCGTGTTCGAATCCTGGTGAAGACTCTATGTAGAAAATTTTGGGGGCCGATTATGAGTTTGTTTAATTACACAAACTGTCTTCGTAACCTTGTTTATTTTTATTTTACTTGTTTATTACTTTACGTTACTTTGACATACAACCAGAATTCAAACACTGCAATCCTTAGTGTGCACAATATGCTTTCTTCTGGACGATCAAAGTAAAACAATCCTTAAAACATAGCGTGTCTACCATATCTATTACAAATACATAGAACCAAAAAGAGGAATTGTGCTGGGAACATAGCCAATAGCAGCGTCAATTAGAACTAGGCCCTACTACCTGTTGTCAGCTGTTACATTAGACAACACCAATATCAATAAAAAACGCTAACACCGGAAGCTGGATTTTTATGTCTATTTATTGCCGATAAATGGACACGCGCATTAAACAAAAAATTACAATATTAAAACTTTTGTTTAGGGTAATGATTCTAGTAACTAGTAACATGCATATATACTAAATAAAACATAAATCAAATAAATCTTACATATTATTATAGTTATTATTATTATTTCATAAAAAAAAAAAAAAAAAAAAATTCTGTAAAGACTTGGCGCTGGTTCATATACTGAGGGCTTTTAGATTTTTCTATAGGTAGTCGTGAAATGGAATTAAAATCTTATTAACTAACATACAACTAACTAAACAATGAGAATGATGGTATTTAAGGTACGTTTTTCAATTAATTAAGAAAATATTCACACAGGCATTACATAATCAGAAGAGGGTAATGATGGACTTAAAAAAGCTTATGTCACTTCCCTATATAAACTAATACCGCATGTAAAATTCTAGAATACTTGATAAGTAACAACATCATTAATCACTTTTTTAAAAAAAAGCATAATGTCCTTACTTCATACCAAGATCATGTGAAACGTATCTAATAGGACTAAATGATTATATTACTTCTTAAATTTAAAAAAAAAAGTTTACATCATTTTAAACAAATTGATGTCATTCTGTTCCACTTTTCTAAAGACAAAGTTTACAACCATATCTTGCTTTAAAAAGAAAAAAATAATAATATCCAGGCATAACCGGCTTAAAGCGATCACCCAACCGTCCACCACCCTGATCCGCAAGTGACTATCATTTGGGTTTTAATGAAAGTAGGCCTTCACCTAGAATATTATTTTTTATTTCTTTGCATATTCATCTAAACTACATACATATTAAACGCGTTAAATATCTCTGCATTGTGTTATCTCGCTATTTGAAAGTTATCACTACTTAGATTTATTCACACTAAAAAAAGCGTGTAGGCGACTTACAAAAACTATCAGCTATTCAGACTTCATTAAAATAAGACCATTAGTAAACTAATTTTATAGTTACACCAGGACTAACGATTTAAAGTACACACATATTAAACGCGTTATTCAAAATCATTTATCAGGGTCGAGTATCTTTGCATTGTTGTCCTTTCAAATGTGTTATTTGGTTATTTTAGTGTTATCGCCGTTTACAATTAGCCACACTAAACACAACGCGTAGACGTCTTAAAAAAAACTAACGGCTATTCAGACTTCATTATAATAATAATAATAATAATAATAGGCTTGTCTTCGAGTCCGAAGATTAGTGAGGAATACAGTGTTTCCCGTGGCTGTGCAGTCCCAGCTGTGACCTACATATTTTGCCACATCCAGGGCAAGCGAAACCATTGTCCGCAGGTGGTCGGTTTAGATTTTCTTTCCGTCGTCTGCGTTTGTCCTCGGCGGCAGATTTTCTTTTGGTCTCATTATAAGATCATTAGTAAAGTAAATTTAGAGATACACCAGGACTGATGATTAAAAATAAAGCACTATTGGTGTCTAATTTCCTGGTGTCTTTAGAGCATGGAAAGGGTTGATTGAAACAGCCAGAAAAACATTTGATAGAGAATAAAATACAAGTTTAAAAATATTAAGCAAGGCAAAAGCAAGTAAATATATCAAAATATTTGAGTAAAAAAAATACAACAACAAATAAAATATATAATAAGAACATTCGTATAGGCACTACGTTATATGGCAATGCTACATATGGCTTTATTTACCTGTTACCTATCCCTTAGTCTGGTGGACCGTTGGGGCATTAAGCAAGACTTGTAGACCATCTTTCTCCATTCCTCTCTATCCTTTGCCCTGATTAAAACCTCGTTCAATGGTAGGCCTGTCCATTCTTTGATGTTGTCTTCCCACCGCTTTCTCTGTCTGCCTCTTTTTTTTTCCTGGTACTGTTCACTGGAGGAAGGTCTTTGCGAGTCCCGAAGATCTTGTTACATGACCATACATTTTGAGCTTTCGTTTCTTCACAGTATTTAGCTTTATTAGCATATTAATAAAAATAGTTTTTATTATTCATACACGTTGATACCATGGCCTCTTTCTTTCTAATTTCTCGTAACTTATGAGGTTTGTTCTGTATACATGTGCGATTACCATTTATTTATAAAATTTTTAATAATGACTTTAAAAAATTAACAATATATTTTTTTTTTCACATTTAATTTTCAGCATTAACATTTAAACATATTCTAGTGCCTACAATAGCTCCCTAAAAAATAATAATTAACTATATTCTGCAATTATGTTTTAAAAAAATATCAATTATAAAGTTTAGAAACTATAAATCACATTTTGAAAATGCTTAAAGTAAATGGGATTTATAAAGTGTGAAAAAATATGGATCCTAGTTCTTTTATGATTTAATTTTACACAATATTCAAAAGTGCAAATATTGTGATACAGATAATTAAATGAATATATTGATTTAGGGACAAACAAATTATTTTCCTGGTTTAAAGAACGTTGCAATGCATTTGCGACCAGTATTAACATCCTCTATAACTACTGCTAGTTTTCGGTTATATTGGTAAAAATGCTTAACTATTGTTCCATCTTGTGACAGTCTCACTATGACTTCTTTGTGGCCATGCATCACATGCTCATTGGCCAACCTCAGATGAGTCTCCTCGTTCACCTGACCAGAAGGGCAAACCTCGGCCCCGTGCTTTGCGAAATGATTGGCAAACGTCAATGGGCTTGAGAAGTATAACCCCTCGTGTACTATTAGATCTAAGCATCTATTCACTATGCCAGTAAATCTATTTTGGTAATCTCTTTTAACAGCGTCATGATTCATAAAGTTTTCTATGGCAGCTTTTTCTTTTGATTTTAAATTACACAAGGTAGTTTCACCTTTAGTGCTTCTTTTTAACGCTGAGTAGATAAATTCCCCACATGCACAAAAGTCAGAGACATTATTGACTTGATTTAGTTCTGCAAACACAATCATAAGGGGAACATTATTTTTCAGTTTACCGTTATTCAAGAGCACGTCTATTAAACGTTTGATTTCTGAAGGTTTAATATTATAAAAAATAGTTCTTTGATTGATACTAACATCCCTCAAATCTTTTTTGAAATAATCTGAAAGCTGTTTTTCTCTGTCGAGGATTTGTCTGTCGAGCTGAAGCTCGTATTTTTTTAGCAAAGATATAAATTTCTTGTTACTATAACATTCTGAATAAAGTAACTTACCTTTCTTTAGTTTGTAGGTTACCTCGAGAATATTTTTTTTATCGTCGTGATTTAGTTCATGGAAGGCACATGGATGAATCTTTAATTGACCATTTATGTCAAAGAAAGAGATAATTTGGCTACAACACTCATTTTGTATTTGTTCTGTGTCATTTGGTTCAAATTTAAGAATTAGTAATAAATTTTCGTTTTTTCGTCGTTCATGTTCTATTAAAGATTGCCTTATTTCTGACATTTTGTATTGTATAGAAATACGTAATCAAACATATTCCTGATTATTTATATCCAATGGTTAAACATTTTTTTCCAAGTTAAAATATTATATTTTAAAGGTGGTAGTAGCAACGAAACGTAAAAAGACTAGACCTACTATTTAAATAGCGGAAAAGAATTTTAAGACACCTCTAAGTTCCCCCGGCACCTCTAAGTTCCCCCGACAGATTGATTTGTAAAATTTGGTCGTTAAGTCAGACTTAAGAATGTTTCGTCCTAACCCAAGAATGCTTCAGGCAGGTAGAGAATAAACTGTTGGGAGAGTTCACACCCAATACCATCGAGACGATAGTCCAAAGGATATAAAGCCATTCTAAAACCAACTTTAAGTAATACATAACATTACTTAGATTATGCGAATTACATATTATAATATGATAAAAACACATACAACCTCATTACCATTCGGAAATGGAAACCTTTACATCTGCCCTACGATTTGCAATTTTTAAAAATGAAATTTATTTAGTTACTGTACACATTGGTTAAATTGTAATGAGACGCTTTGGCTGGAATTACTATTTTTAATTTATGTAAGACGCACCCTTAACTTGTAATCCGGCTTTAAATTTCCCCTTTTAAATCAACAAAATAGTATAGCCTAGGAAAAGAAGAGTAACGTTATTGATAAATGTGATGGTCTTATAATGAAGCATTTTTTTATTCAACAAAAAGAAAAAAAAAATATGGAATGATTTTGAAAAGACAAACATTTTCCAAGACAACATATTGAAATATCGTCCTTGCCAACTAAATAATCACGATTTGTGAAAAAAAAGTAATCATTTAAAATGCAAAGTTTAGCAACATTTCTTACATTTTAAACGCCGGATACACCAAAACACATTTTATTCATAGTTTTGCATCATCTGTACCATTATGAAAAAGAATGTGCATGTTTATTTTGTGTATATCTCAGCAGGGCTTTTCAGCTTTTCCTGCATAAAGTAACAGACATGCAGCTTGATGGTTATCTTTTGATTCTCTTCTCATTTTTCTTACCCATTGCTTCAGCAGGTGAGTTTTAAAATAATAATTATAACAGCAATAATGATAATAATAAACTGAAAGTGAAAAAAAGAAACTCTAGGCTAGGCTCTTGGTGGGAAGCGTGGTCGAGAGGCCAAGTGCGGCTTGAGCTTGGCTTGGCTTGGCTACCTAGAAGGGGGCTCGAGAGGCTAAGTGCGGCTTGAGCTTGGCTTGCTTGACTACCTAGAAGGGGGCAAGAGGCTCGACACCCGACTCGGGCAGAGTTGTGTTTACTGAGCGCCCAAAGGCAGCACGAAAAAAAACCAACTCCTAGATACCCCCTCCCCCCCACTGGTCCACAAATGAGATTGGACCAAAGCGCTCTGAGCATGCTATAAGCATGAAGGTAGCGCTATATAAAAAGCTATAATAATAATAATTCAATTCAAAACAAGCAAAAATAAATATAATACTTTTAAAGAAAAAAAAAACGCTTATATTAATAGTATCATTTAATTTAGATCGGTTATGTAAATCAATAGATCTAGACTAACAATTATAAATCTGTGCGATGAGAAATATTTTACTAATTAGAAATATTTTACTAACGGACCTCATTCACCAATCGTAAACAAACAACATTTAGCCATGGCATTCTGTATATCTTCTGTATATATATGTAATCCATTATGTTTTCATAGTTTTATCAATATTATTAATTGAATAAATGTGTTTTTTACGATTGGTGAATGAGGTCCATTGTTTTTTAGCGTAATTGCATGCTCCTAACTTTCTCCATACGCTATAAGATCCTATCGCTTGTCTGGACCAGTTGAAAGAGGGGTATGGGAGAAATAACTGGGTACCTGGGTGATCTTTTTTAAAAATGTATCTATTTTTATATAGTGAACGACCTGAATTCGAGCTTGTGGACTTAAGCCTTCTCATGCTACTTAAGCCAATACAGTAAACACTCTTTCTTTGCGAAGAGCGTGCAAATATGGAAGATTGTATAGTCATCTATGTTTTCTGTTTCATGTTTGTGTTTTCTAAGCCTCAGACGACGACCCAGCTTATACCACCACATCATTCAAGTACAATTTCTTTCCCTCGTTCGAGAAACCAAACAAAATTATTAATTACTAATAGTTAATTTATCAATCTTTTTTTTATATTGATTCTTGTGTTGTCAAGTAAGAAAAAAGCGTCAAACGATAAAAGATTTGTAATTAAAGGTTAATTACAACGCTAACAAGTCATGGCAACAAATTATATTTACGATGTTTACCTTTTTTATTTCAGCGTCAAAGAATCAAGCGCTCCATCTGTGAATTTTGTGAAGTTTTAACATTGACACTATTTAGAACGAAATCCTTGGTTGAATTTAACCTAAAAAATTAGTGTGTAATTGGTATACACGGTGCTTGTTTAAATAGATTATGAAAAAAAAAATTTTTTTAAAGGTTTTCAAAATGTGTTAAGTTAATGATTTATTGGGAATTGTATAGTGTTGTAAATCTAGTCGAAAAAATGTATCTAAAGGGAGACATAGAAAATGTAAATAGTAATTTACTAATTAAAAATACTAATGAAATTATAAAACATACAGCAGTTGATAGATCTTGGATTTAAATCCCCCAAAACACTTATCCTCAGGTTTCACACAAAAAATGTATACGTAGTTCAATCACCTCCTTCGTAACTAGACGGGGTGTATGGGGTATCTAGGAGGGGTAGCACCTCTAGTGGACAGGCAGTCATACCCTCTTTTCGAGGGTGGCTTGGCCCACTCTTGGTCCCCACTCGGTACCCAACTCTCTCCTGTGGCTCCCAGAAGCTGTAGCATGCGCAGCGGCCACACCCCGGAAACGGCTTTGACTGGCCGGCTAAACCAGGCAGAGGGTATCTGACGTGCCCATGGCACTCAGTACACTGAGGTTTTTGTCAAACCTAGCATGTGAAGTCTGGACTTGGCGGCCTGTGCGAAACGTGAAAAACTCGGCAAATCGGACAGAAAGGCATATACCAGCACAGTGCTGTGGAGCACTTAAGAGCAGGACAAGACACGCAGGAAGTCTCTGGTCATCCACTGCACCCAAACTTGTCCCCGGACGTCTTGACCAAATCTTGCTTCCGGAAAAGGATGGGCTATAGGGCGAGAGAGTGAGGTCGACGTGTTGCGCGAATCCTCCTCACTATAATCCAAATTCCAGCGCAAGTCACTTGTCATCCCCCCCCAAACACAACCAAACCAAAGCCCTGTGGCGACAGGCAAGCAGTGAAGCGGTAGGTGTGGGCACACTGGAAGCCGTAGCTGCAACCCTGCACACAGGCGGCTCAGGCCATATGGTCGTTCACCACTGACACAGAGCAGCAGTGGAGTCCGGCAGCCCCCTGAGCGGCTGAGCAGCCCTATTTAGGAGTGCACTGCTCACCTCCATAGCATGAGGACAGGGCTAGAAAAGGTGCCCCAAAAATTGCCTGCTCTAAACTATCCTGGCCAGCCTACCGCAGTTGGCGGGAACCCTACTCAAGCGGTCGAAATCAAAAGAAAAAGACGAGGATAGTTCCTCTTAACATAGGCGCATGGAATGTGCGCACACTTCTTGACAATGACACTTCTGACAGGCCACAAAGACGAACTGCACTAGTAGCCACGGAGCTCCACCGATATAACATTGACATAGCAGCACTAAGCGAGACTCGACTTGCGGATGAAGGTGAACTATGTGAAAGAGGTTCTGGATACACTTTTTTCTGGAGCGGTAGAAGCACTGAAGCACGACGTGAATCTGGAGTCGGCTTTGCCATAAAGACATCATTATTACCTAAACTAGTCGGGCCTCCCAAAGGAATTAGTGACAGACTAATGATCTTAAAGCTGCCTTTACTAAACGGGAAGAAACACATTTCCATTGTTAG
>JADKLZ010016357.1:0-14701 GCA_021533235.1 Biomphalaria straminea | reverse complement strand
CTCTCTCTCTCTCTCTCTCTCTCTCTCTCTCTCTCTCTCTCTCTCTCATATCTCGTATCTTTTGGTATGTTAAAATACTTCATTTACAGATTTCAACAAATCTTATACTTTCATTCTCTATTTTTTGTCTTGTCTTACTGTTTTCGGTCTAGCAACTGCTTCATTAATAAAGATCTACTGCTGCAGGGATATAAACGACCATATAGAAAATACGAAAAACATGCATACATCTGATCCTGCCGGACTAAGTTTAGTAAAGGACAATTACATAATGGGGCAGATAAGTTCACTTTAGAAAAATTTTGTGTTAATTGGTTGTCATTTTATTTATTTTGTAGCTAATGAAGGCTGTGTGACATTTATGTATGTTTTTCGTATCAACTATTTCATTACAACAGTCTTTGATTGTTAATTGTCATAAGAAGTGATATTGCGAATATTCTTCTCTATATCTCAATCTTTCAAGCTTAACGCATTCTAAGAAGTAGTAGATTAATTTGCATAATGTTAGATTTGATGTTCAAATTGATGGAAGAAAACAAATCGAAATGACATAATAAAAGGAAGACAAAAGAGACGGTGACAATACTAATCTATCTTTCTGTTAAACAAACTGACTAACACATTGACACAGTGCCACAAACACAGTGCCACAAACATAGTGAGATAACACAGTGAGACAAACACAATGTCAGAAAAACAGTGACAGAAACACAGTGACACAAACAAGGTGACACAAACAGTGACAAAAAAACACAGTGACAGAAACACGAAGACAGAAATACGGTGCCACAAACAATAACACAAACACAAACAGTGACACAACCAATGACACAAACACAATGACAGAAACAGTGACAAAAACACAGTGACAGAAACACGAAGACAGAAATACGGTGCCACAAACAGTGACAGAAACACGGTGACAGAAACACAGTGACACAAACAATAACACAAACACGCTGACACTAACAGTAACACAACCAATGACACAAACACGGTGACAGAGACACGATGACATAAACAGTGACAGAAACACAGTGACACAAACACGGCGACATTAACTTAGCGAGATAACAATCATTGAGACCTTATGAAACTAACGTATGACAACAACAAATATTTGTTTCTTATAGTTTGAATCATTAGATACATGTAAACATTGAAAGAAAGGGGTAGCCGGTCGATCCTTCTAGTGTAGAGTTATGAAACTATTGACGTAATCACATTTTGTTTCAGATATGTGTTATTAACAATCGGTGACTCTTTTCACAGCGTATAGATGATACACAACTAAACCGCTGTAAGTGTAACATACCTTAACTAATAAAACTTTAAATAACTTTAATAACTTCCTTGTGAGCAATACTAAATATAACTTTTAGGATAATATAGAGTAAAACAAGTTGATATGAGATAAAATAAATGTACTAGACAGTAGAAATAATGTTTTTTACAAAATCTAACTCACTCCAATAACACAGCCTTTGTGTCACACTGTGGAATCGTTTCGCCTAACGAAGACCAATGACGACAGCGCCACCTATCTTGCATCATTCACAACCAATCGTTAGCATCTTCCCAACGTCACCATAGAAACGCTTAAATACACACACAGACCCAATAACAATATTTAAAGTACGGGTAATGGCGAGTTCCCTAACCATCTTATATATATATATGCTCTCTCTCTCTCTCTCTCTCTCTCTCTCTCTCTCTCTCTCTCAAGTGTACAATCAGGAGCGTATTTATGGGGGGGGGGGATGGGGGGAGAATTAGAAAATCCCAAATGAGTGTTCTAATTTATTTTTTTTTACACTAAATATTCAATATTACGCCATTATGTCATATGATGATGTCGAATGTCAAATTGTAGTGTCCCTTAAAGAGGTCAATCCCCCCGGGACCCTAAATGATGGCAAATTCCTATCTATGCCACTGTGTACAATACATTCAGAAGTAGTTGTTTACCTATAATATCTTTACCCACAACCCTCTCTTCCATCCACACACAGCTCTAAAACCTGACAAGCAAGAGAGGTCAGAGCATTAAGTCTGCTCTTGTTACTTCCAGGTAGGTTCCATCACGTGACCACAATGTCAGCATCGCTACCACGCCCATTTATCATTGCGAAATGCGTCTGAGTTTTGGTTGAGATGCATAGAGCATAGGTAGAGCTAGGTGAATGTGGTCGTTTGGGAATTGATTCATCTGAAATACACTCTCATAGCTTTGCATCCAAAGGTAAATTCATTTCTATTTGAAATAGATCCACCCATCCACCCATCCATCCCAGTGGCGCTACAGCCCTTGAAGGGCTCTGGCCTGCTTGCACGCATCCTTCCATTCAGATCTCTCCTGGGCCTTTCGTCTCCACGCCCTATTCCCAAGCTGTTGCAGATCTGCTTCCACGTCATCAATCTATCGCATGCATTCGGGGTCTGCCTTTGGGTCGCCTGCCTTTTGGTTTTTGTCGGTATACGATCTTCGCTCCTCTGTTATCTGTCATTCTTTCAAGGTGAATTGGAAATAGACAATTATAGTTTTAGATAACCAGGTGTTGGAAGAGAGATGAATCCATTGGAGATACAGAGGCATACCTCCAAATTAATTGAAATCTAATATATAAAGCAGAATGTAAGGTGTATATATGTAATTTTGTATGTATATAATTTTGTATGTATGTATGTATGTATGTTTGTTTGTATGTATGTAGGTATGTATGTATGTATGTATGTATGTGTGTGTGTTTGTGTATGTGTGTATGTCCCGCATAGAAATCCAAACCGTTTAACCAATCTTGATAAAACTTGACATAAATGTTCTTTAGAACATGGCGGAGACTGTAAGGTATGTTCAATGCTCCCTTGCCCGCTGAAAATAAAATAAAATATCTAAATTTATCTCTTTTAAAGACCGATACAAATCAGGTAAACCTTGCAGGCCACGGGTCATATTCGGCTAGTAAGCTTATAAAACAAGAAAAACATTTAAAAAAAAACACTTTTTTTAAAACAAAGCTTGTATTAAGTGTCAATTAGTTTAGATCAGGTATGTAGTAGATATTAATATCCCTTTACCCACCTATGGATATTGAGTTATGTCATTGTATTTCTAGGGATACGAAGAAATGATATTCCATTTCCAAGGGAGTTGGCTGAGTGGTTAGGCACTTGACTTACGAACCAAGAGGAAGAGACTGGGATTTTTAAACTAATGGATTTTTAGGACGCCCAAGAAGCCTACCCAACTCTAATAGGTTCAACGACTCAAAAGCAAGGATTTACTGCTGCAGGGGTTAACGACTGTATAGAAAATACAATAAACATGCATATATACAAATGAGATCGCCACTAACACTACCCCCTTTTCCCTGACCTCTCCGCCCCCCCCCCCTTCCGATTTCCCGCGCTTTTACACCAGCTTAGCTCTTTTCTCTTCTGCCTCGATAGAGAACAACATCGGTCAGATAAGGTATTTTTGTGTTAATTGTTCTGTTGTTTTATTCTTCCTTTGTTTGAATTGCTCCGACAGGGTTACATCTATTGTTAGGTACTCAATTCATAATTATAGTTAGTTAGCGACGCACCATAGAAGACGCATAGTGAACGGGACTAGTGACGTTTGGGATATGTTGCGGTAGAGACTTAGAAAATCAGTTAGCGCTAGGATCTCGTAGGGTGTAGACATAGTTTATCATAGTAGTAATTCGTCGACATTTGACTGTGGCCTATTTCGATATTAAACATTGTATTCAATTGTTAACCAGCTTTACTCAAGTCTGTTCTGGTTTGAAAAATAGATGTGTTTACTTGTTTTCGTGTCAGTATTGGCTAGTTAACTGCATCGAAATACACCCGGACAATAACACGCAAACGCCTGCAGAGTAATGTACAGTTGACTCCAGTGCGGCCTGAAGACAAGCCAAACGATAACATCACAGTGGCGACCCCGCAACGAACCAGAACCCGAACCGAACCAGAAGCTGAACCAGGAGCCGAACGTCTACTCAAGTAAGGGTCGTGCACTCGAGGATAAGGAGGTTCATCGGAACATCATCGTCGCAGAGTGACTTTGTTCGTAAGTTTTTTTCGCAGTTCTACATAGTCGTCGTTTGAATCGTACGTGCAATGGCTCGTAGCCGTTAACTAAGGTCACCCTGAGACCTTCGTCGGGACAGTGATCATCGTAAAGTCTAGTCTAGTCAACGCAACGTTTGTACTATCAACATCTGATCTTCGTTTGCTGAATCGACCTAAAACCAGAGAAACCGTTCCATCATAACGGGTTACAGATTGTTGGTGAATCTACATTTTTTCTCGTCATCGTCGTTTGAGAAGACAGTCACAAGAGCCACATAGTCGTATCAAGTTGTACCTCATCGGTTATGAGAAGGACAGTTTGCCCGCTGTCGGATATATCAGCTAACTAGATCGTCATCGTCTACTCGTTTAGTCTCACCCTACAAGAGATTCGTCGTACCGGTTGCCACTAGAATAACGGTCGCTGCAGTTAACCTTGGGAAGGTTAGTGTTATATTTAAAGTAGTATAATAGTACCACTAATCGATAGTGGGTCGTTGATCATATCTGGATCATATCTAGATCTAAACTCTTGAGTACGAAGTTACTTCGTTGAAATCGTTAGTCGTCTAACGGAAAACCGTTGAAGGTGACCTTACTCTCACCTAGTCTTCAGTGGACAGTTTAGACAGTCTGGTCTAACAAAGGAACTTTGAGTAATCATTCGTCGTCAAGTACCAGAGAAGCAGCGGAACTTCAAGTGAACATTTGTCAGCAAAACTCAAGTCGTCGTTTTTATTCAGCCGTTATTCGTCAATCGCCCAGATCAAGACATCGTCGGAAGATTCGTTTTTCTTCATTCGCCAGTTCCAGTTGACGTCAAGAAACTGTTGAGTACCAGTAGTCGTCTACGTGGATCAACTCATCGCTAGGAGAACTGTTTATTCGTCAGCAACTACACAAGTCAAGTCATCGGAATTAATCGTCAAGCCATCGGAATTAATCGTCAAGTCATCGCAATTAATCGTCAAGTCAAGTCAACGGAAGTAATCGTCAACGGTCGTAGAAGAATCTGAAGTATTTTGCTGTGGCACATCAGCGTATCTGGGGCATTACGTGGGATACTCGACACAGAGTGTATCCAGTGGCAGTACCGAAGATAGAGTCAGAACTCGAGGAAAAACAGTTACAGTGGAATTTGCTGTCGATTTACTGAAACCTACAAAAAAGCTAAGTGTCCATTTTTTCTTATTAGTATATGTTTAGATTTCCCTTAGAAATAGATTCTGTCTAAATCTCGTACGTTAGCCTGAGTAAAATCAGGTGGTGGAGCCTTAAACAGTTGTGAAAAGACGTAATTTAGATAGAGAGCTATATTGAGTGTTTTAGGGTGTGTCGTTTGTTTTGTTGTGTAAACGTCATATCCGTTGTTGCCGAGTTACGTACCTCGTTATCAGTATATGTCAGATTTTTATTCCCTCCCATAGAAGGTAGTCTCATTTATTTATTTCATTTGTGTGTATTATATTATTTTATTTAATTATATTATTTAATTAGATCTGTTAATTTTGACTTAACTGAAGGTAGGAGTATTTCGTAAAGAATTTGAACTAAAATATAATTTTAGTTTGATCGGCTAAAATCAAAACTGATTTTGCCATGAAAATAGTGCCTAATCTGGCATAGTGAGTCAGTCGCCTGACGTGAAATTGCAAATTCTTTGAATATCTAGACTCTAATGTTAAGAAAGTGAAAAAAGGTAATAGTTTGCATTCTAGATCTATATCTTGGTAAAGATATATTTGATACATAGTATATATGGGCATATAACATATTCGTATGGTTGAATGAAATCATATAAGCATAAACTTGTGTAATAAGGCTAGATCTAATTCGGAATTCAGTCTTATCGAAAATTGGTCATACTGACTCACACTCGTGTTGGTCATAGTACTAGATCAGATCTAAATAGTAGTGACTCAATTACTCAATTCGTGGTAACTCTAGACCTTTATCATTTAACTAAATGATCTGGACTAGCATGTAGGATCGTTGTGATCTATTAATACAGAAATAAAAGTAAACATGTATATAAGTTTCGAGTGCAGTGCTAACACAGTAAGTGAGTAACAGTGAAAAAAACTTATATAAAACTGGGAAAAACTTAAATTTAAAAGAAGTTTAAAGTATAGCCATAGTCAAGATAGGCTAAGTAAATACATATTAAACCTAAGCTTAATTCGGGGAAAAATATAATACAATGGCTTCATCAACATATGTAGACCTTAAGGAGATTAAGGAAGCAGCCATGCAGGATGGAAAAGCAATGGAGTTAAAAGGAAAGGACTTAGCAGCATATGTACAAGCAGTGGTGAAGGAAGAAATGGAACGACAAGATAAACTAAGGAGGGAAAAAGAAGAAATAGAGAGACAGGAGAAAATTAGAAAGGAGGAACAAGAACGCCAAGATAGAATGAGAAAAGAGGACCAAGAAAGACAAGACAATGAGAGAGAAAAAGCCAGAGAGCATGAAGCTAAAATGGAGAAAATGAGATTAGATGCAGCTCAAGCACTAGCTACAACTCAAGCATCATCTCAAAATACACAGACAACTCAAGGAAACACAAATAACTCGAATAATACTACCACTCAAAGAGACAACCCTAATTCGCAAACATGGTTGAAGAGGAAAATACAGAGTTTTGATGAACAGAAAGATGATATTGGAGACTTCTTAAAAAGATATGAAGCAAAAATGTCAACATTTAATATGCCAGAAAAGGAATGGTCTGAAATACTGATAGATTTCGTCCATGGTCAAGCTCTAACAATATGTCAAAACCATGACCATCATATTGATGATAGCTACCAAGTCTTGAAAAGAGAGTTATTAAATGCATATGGTCATAATGCTACAACTTTTAGGAAAAAATATTTTGATAATGTACCATCATTAGATGTAGAACCTCAAACTACCATTAATATGGAGAAAGATTATTTCAATAAATGGGTAAAGTTAGAAAATGTAGTAAACTCATATGAGGGATTAAAAAACTTTATTCTGCTAGATAATTTTATTAACAAATGTGATTCCCAGCTTCAATCATTTATCAAAGAAAGAAAGCCTAAAACTATAGATGAAGTAACAGACATAATAAGAATCTATAAAAATGCACATCTAGATAAACCATTTTCTAATAGAGATAAAGACAAAAACAAAGTTGATTTGATAGGATACACCAGAGAAAATGCAGATAGAGGTAGAGATAGAAGCAGAAGTAGAGATAGATTTGAAAATAGAGATAGGAATGAAAGCTCAAAACCTAGAGATAATTACTATAAAGAAATAACTTGTTTCAATTGTAATAAGAAGGGTCATATAGCTTCCCATTGTAAAAAACCTATACAATATAGATCTGATGATAGGAACTCAGATAGGGATAGAAATCAAAACAGAAATAATAATAAACACAATGATAACCATAGAAACCAGATTCAAACAAGAAGAGTTTACTTTGCTAATGAAAAACATGATAGGGACTATAGTGATGAAGATAGTGAAGTAGAACAATTAAACTATTGCAATGTATTTGAAGACATTAACATGGTTGAGGAGAAGAAAAATAATTTTAAATTATTTAAAGGTCTAATAAATGGAAAACCTTTGAACTTTATAAGAGATACCGCTTGCTCTACAATTGCCATACATTCCAGATTTGTAGAACCACAATGTTACTTAGGATACATGAAAAAAGTTAGATTGTTTGATGGCAGTATAAAGGAATTTAAAGCATGCAGAATTTTTGTAAAAACACCATTTTTTACTGGGTACTGTAATGCTGTAGCAATACCTAGTCTAACACAAGATATGTTGTTAGGTAACATAAGAGGTATTAGGACATGTACTTTGAGAGACATTGATAGATGGCAAAATAAATATTCATATTTATTGAATAGAAACATGAACAGAAATAACATTAATCAGCACAGTAGACCAATGAGTTATGCACATACTAAAAGAAACATGACTTGCTTTAATTGTCATAAACTGGGACATTTTGCTAGAGAGTGTTGGCATAAAGTACATGATAATCAGAAGATTGTAAGTTCATATTATGATAGAAATGGTGAAAGTATGAATCAGAGTAGAAACAATTACAAGGAATATAAAGACAGAGATTACAGAATTTACAATAGACAAAATGACATGTCAAGAAATGGTATAAAGTTAAACTGAGAAGCAGTTTAGTGAATATGAAATATGAAACTATGGTTAGGTTCAGCTGATTTATGAAAAGTGTTATTATATATATGATTATTATTATATGATTTTCTATGAGGTGACATTCCATAGAATTAGAATGAGATATGATGTTTGAAAATTTTCAAGTCGTGAAAATTTTTTGTAAAAGTACCTATTGTACTATATAACCAGTAATATAATGTTTAAATTGACACTTATCTCTCAGAGATTCAGTATGTAAATATTATGTATATATTACTTTGATTGATTAATATATTGTTGATTAACATGACAATTTGAGTTAGTAAGAAAGGGAGATAATTAAATTATAAATAAGCATTATAAAGTAAGTATGTACTTGTTTTGTATGTGAATCATTTCATACCTCATTGAAAGAAGTTAAGTCTATGGAAAATGGTGAGTATAAAAGAAAAAATGGACAAAAGCTGATAAAAGGGTGGTAAGAAGAAAATAATTTTTTTTAAATATACAGGCAAGGTCTATAATTTTTTTTGAAATGTTCTATTTTTTATTAGATTACTGCCAGTGGAGAACATAAGACCTTGAGACCTACACTATGCCCTATGAACATTGTACTATGAACAGTGAGAAGTATGATCATGGAAAGGAATTATGAACATTGTGAATTGTGTACCTTGTGATGAAGAATGAACATTGAAATGAACATTGTGAACTTAAATCTATGATCACCTGTCAAGTCAAGATTTCAAGTTGTTGTTTTTTTTGTTTCCCCAATGAGATGCAAATGCCCTTGTAATAAGACTTGACAGTAGTGAAAAATATTGACATATTTTTTTTCTAGGGGGGGAGGAATCTGTTAGGTACTCAATTCATAATTATAGTTAGTTAGCGACGCACCATAGAAGACGCATAGTGAACGGGACTAGTGACGTTTGGGATATGTTGCGGTAGAGACTTAGAAAATCAGTTAGCGCTAGGATCTCGTAGGGTGTAGACATAGTTTATCATAGTAGTAATTCGTCGACATTTGACTGTGGCCTATTTCGATATTAAACATTGTATTCAATTGTTAACCAGCTTTACTCAAGTCTGTTCTGGTTTGAAAAATAGATGTGTTTACTTGTTTTCGTGTCAGTATTGGCTAGTTAACTGCATCGAAATACACCCGGACAATAACACGCAAACGCCTGCAGAGTAATGTACAGTTGACTCCAGTGCGGCCTGAAGACAAGCCAAACGATAACATCACACTATGCATGGTTATTGTAAACTCTAATAGGTACCTAACGTACAGTTGGACAACCTCGTTAACCGTCTGACATAGAAACATAATCTTTATCTCGTCTGCCCCTAAAGATCACAATGTCTGAAAGGAGTGAAGTAACTTGTCTTTCAATTTAACAAAGCTTATATCAGCTGTCTGTCTGTCTATCTGTCTGGTAAAAGTTAATACACCTTATTGCTTCAAAACTCCAATCTCGGGTCATTGTGAAATTTTGTACACTTATTTCTTGTACGGATATTAGGCGCGGTGGCTAAGCGGTAAAGCGCTTGGCTTCTGAACCTGGGGTCCCGGGTTCGAATCCAGGTGAAGACTGGGATTTTTATTTCGGGATTCTTGGGCGCCTCTGAGTCCACCCATCTTTAATGGGTACCTGACATAAGTTGGGTAAAAGTAAAGGCGGTTGGTCGTTGTGCTGGCCACATGACACCCTCGTTAACCGTAAGCCACAGAATCAGATGACCTTTACGTCATCTGCCTATAGACCACAAGGTCTGAAAGGGAAGGGAAAATTTTATTTCTTCTACCTGACAAAACAAGAAGAAAAAAATGAATTAGCTTATGGTAATTGATTGTTTTGCTTGGTATCGAACAAGGGAAAGAAATCGTACTCGATAGAGGTGGTGGTATAAGTTGAGGAGGCTTGAATCATGAGTTTTTTATGTATTAAAAGTGTTAACGGAAAAATTCACATAGAAACTCCCCCCCCCCTTTTTTTCCCCAGCTGTTCCCAACTGATCCAGAAAACTATTAGGATCATAGTGTATTGAGAAAACTCAAACCATGAAATTGCGGTAAAAATATTTCTAATCACACAGGCTAATTATTGTTGGTCTAGATCTATTACAAATTTAATGACATAACCGATCCAAACTAATTGATACACTTTATATAAGTTTTGTTTTTGTTTTGTTGTTTTTCTTTTTAAGTATTTGTTTTTAATTTGCTTGTTGATGTTAATCTTGCTGTTTAATCTGTTCAGGATAAATTTCACTTCTCTCATGTTGACTTGTAGGTCAGCGTAAATGTCAAAACAGTATAGTCTACATAATATAAATAATAAAATCGTCATTTTTATTATTATTATTAGTAATACTATTATTATTCATAATCGGTGGCGTAGCTAGGGTGGGTGGAGGAGGGGGAGATTTTGAAAATCCCCCCGGGCCTCCACTTGTAGGGAGTTTTCTACAATATTAAATATTACGTAAAATGCAGGGGCCCCCAAAGAGGTCAAGCCCACGGGGCCCCCAAACGCTGAAAAATTCTGAGCTACGCCGCTGTTCATAATAGCGCAGTTATAGGCCTATAGGAATAAACATTTTCAACTCAGACCTATAAATGAGCAATTTGTTTATTTTAAGTATACATTTATTGCCACGTTTAGTTTAAATTTTATTTCAATATACTAATCAATGGCATTGACATCAAATTGTGAATTGATTATTTATTCCAAGTTTAATAATACTCAGTCATCTCCGCGCGCGCGAAGCGTAGGCTATATTTAGAACTCTATTCTTAGTAACGTGCAGAGTCTCGGTTTGAGAGTATTAATAAGGGAGGTTACTGGAGGTGGCTTAGTGAGCAGATGACAAACTGAAACAGGAGGGCGGGAGAATAGTAACCCGAAGCAACAAGTTTAGGGCTCACATAATTCTGAGGATTTACCCGGATATTTAGATCTAGAAAAGGTATTCTGACTTATGTGTTTGGATAACTTTTTAATTTTTTTTTTAATGCATTCAATTTGTATTTTATTGTCATGTGTTTAGGTATGCGCTCTCAGCGGAAAAAAGAGGATGGAAGATATAAAATTAGACTCTATTATCTATTTTATATAATTGAACATCTTTTATATTCGGACTGAATCCTTAAGTACCGAAAGGAATCCTATTGAACGGATGAATTAGGCTAATCAGACCATCCGGTTATTAGGATCGTGTCCAAAAGTGGTCCTGTTAACCGTAAAACGTCCTTTCAATTAAAATAAGATAGTCACGTTGACACGAATCCATTTGTTAATCAAATTGTGCTTTATTAATTACAGACTTAAACTAGACCAAGTCATTGGTTGTCTTGACTGTTTCTTTGTGTGTACCTGAGTAATTTAGTCTTCTGTCCTGGAGTTTCTTATATATATATATGGCTTTAACCTTTTCACATCTGAAACAGCGCCAAGGACAAAACTATTTTAAAACAAATGTCGTCTGGACCAATTTTTAAAACATTATATATGGTCTTGTTATGAAATCATTGATCTTGGTCTAATAGATACAATAAATTGTAATGAAGCCGAGGTTTACTTGTGTTGAAAGTAAAAAGTGTCCAGATTTTTCCTCATGGATATTTTCGTTCTAAAATACAAGCCATTCGGCTGAGATTGGATATAGATCTTGACTCTACTAAGTGCATTCCATTGTTAGTCGCAGGGACAGGTATCAAGTGAAATGATGTTTTTTATCCTTTTTATAACTAATTTGTACTCATGAACGATGCTAGACTAAATAAGCCGCTGTCTGACAGATACATTAAAGACAATAAACTCGTCAGAGTTAATGTCAAGCATGAAATTTGTTTTTAAAAAGTTTCCTTCCTAATTGACGTTGATATATCAGAGAAAAGTGTTGTCGAAAACATGGTTCAAAACGTTAAAAAAAAATAATTTTAAGATTTCAGAGAATGAGAATATACTATTTGTAAATGGCTTTAACTTCTATTTATTTGTTTAATGTAAATCTAAAGATTTTGTAATTGTCTTCCTTTTATTGCTCAATGTGGAGAAATCCATGATGCTGGTAAAGAAGAAAAATACTCCACCAACCAATGTTTCAGAAATTAAATTACCTGACATTGTTTCGTCATCTAACTAGAGACTTTCTTATTTTATCGCAAGAGACAGTAACAACAAGATTCAAAAAGTTCTTTTGAAGAAAACATTTCAACGCGATTCTTAAATCTACTACCTTCTAAACTAATTTCTCCCGAGAAACGAAGCCTATCATTCGTTTGACTTTTATTTTGCGTGAACTAAACAGGCCCTCTAAAGGAGGTCTCGCTGAACAAGAGGATGAACTTACAGCGACTAATCCCATTGCAAGCTAACAAATGTATCTCACATCAGCATCTATCTATCCTACCTCTTCTCAATTAATTTTATTTGACGATAATTTTTTTACTACGATAAAATACTGCGTATAAAGAAATAAATAAAATTTTTAAAAGCTCAAAAAAAAAAAAGAACAATTGGAAAATGGAACTAAGCATCAGTCTTCCAAATAAAATATTTTATACATTGATATGTTTTCCTACCAGTCGCTGGGCCCCATTTTTTTTAATAAAGTGTAGTGAAAATGTAGATTTGATATTTGACATGCACTTTCTTTTTGTGTTACACGAATAGCGGCACATTGCGATGTATAGATATCAGAAAAAGCTGTTCTAAAGCTCAGAAATCTAGAAAAGGCGCTTGGAGTAGGGGGCCCTGTTATTTGCTGTTTCCCTCCCTTTCTTTCTTAAAATACAAGCTAGTATAAGTTTGAGAAACACTTGTATAATGTAAAACAGCTAAAGTAAAGTCTAAACATACGGAAGGTTTAATTTTTTTACAAAAAGGATTTTCAGTCTTTTTCTAATTTTTATATTCTTACATTGTATTGTGGGTAATAACTAAAGATAAAATGACAAAAACAATTAATTTTTTATATAGAAAAGGCACTCATTTCACATTGTATAAACAAACTATGAAGTCATTTAGACCACTCTACTACGACTCTAGCAACAAGACAAATAACAATACCTTTAATCGGGGAATCGGGGTTGGGGTAGTAGATTGAGGATGGATGACACCATGAGCTAACCGCATCGAGTGACACCAACCCTAGTGACGCCACAGCTCTATGCCATCTTTCTAGTTAAGAGGTCAGGGGTAAGAACAAGTAGCACTTGATAAATAGAGCTCGTTTGAACTTTGAACCATCGACCTTGAAATACCTTATGTACTCGTCGGTGAAGAATACAGTTGTATACAAATGTTTCTGTTCTAGCTTTAATGGAGAGGAGCAGATAATTTCCTCCGTATTTTAACCGGCACCTTTGTCTTTTGGTTTTATATCTTTTGGAAAGGCTTCTTCGGTGAAATAGTTGTTCGAGGCAGTGGCCTAGCTGTGGGGGGGGGGGGGGGGGGATTTGAAAATTCCCCCGAGTCCCTAAAGGAGTGTTCGGATTTTTTTTTTTATAAAATATTAATTATTTCGCAATAATCTCATGTCATGATGTAGAATCTTATCTTATCTTATACAATACAGACGTTACTTCAAAAAAAAAAAAGATGATTACGTCCTACGCGTCATGTATTCAGTCATGCATATTAACCAATGACTTAAATTCTGCCAAGTCACTGGTTTTCCTGGCTAGCTCAGGCAATCCATTCCATGCTCTAATAGCACTAGGGTAGAAGGATCTTTTGTACAAATTTGTCCTAGCATATGGTACGAGAAATGTGCCTTTTTCTTTGTGTCTTTCTGAGTATTTTATTATGTTTTGTTTTTGAATTTGAAGATTATGGTTCAGTGTTTTATGTATAATTGCTACTTTACTCTTAAGTCTTCTATCCTGAAGGCTTTCTAAATTTAGTGATTTTACTAAAGATGTTACTCTAGTCAAATGTGAATATTCATTTGTTATGAATCTCACTGCTCTATTTGTGTCTGTTCTAGTTTCTTAATGTTTTCTTGAGTTGAGGGGTCCCAAACAGATGATGCATATTCTATTATAGGCCTAACAAAGGTGAAATAACATTTTAGTTTTATGTTCCTATTTGATTAATAAAAATTTCTTTTAATAAACCTTAATGCTTTGTTTGATTTTTTGTATTGTTTCATCAATATGGGGATTCCATGTCCAAACGCACGGGCTCCTAGAGAAGCCCCCCCCACCGAGCCCCAGATCCCTTGCTACTCCACTATGTTTGTGCATTTTATTGATTTAGCCTAAGATGTTTTTTAACTCATCTATTTAGTCGGTGAATTTGTGCCATTAATTTGAATTCTAAATGTGTTTTTAAGTTTTGCTATTTTCGTCTTGTATCACAACTCAGTCATTCTAGATCTACATTTGTAACCAATATCTCATTTAGCCTCTTGTAGATCTACATTTCTAACCAATATCTGTCT
>JADKLZ010016354.1:0-11728 GCA_021533235.1 Biomphalaria straminea | reverse complement strand
CACAAATACAGTGTCAGAAATACAGTAAGTGTCACAAATACAGTGTCTTAAATATTGTGTCACAAATACTGTAAAGGTCACTAATATAGTGTCACAAATACAGTGTCAGAAATACAGTAAGTGTCACATGTACAGTGTCTTAAATATTGTGTCACAAATACTGTAAATGTCACCAATATAGTGTCATAAATACAGTGTCGGAAATTCAGTAAGTGTCACATATACATTGAGTAAGTGTCGCAAATATGGCGTCATAATTACAGTAAGTGTCACAGTTGCAGCAAGTATCACAACTACAGTAAGTGTCACTAATTCAGTGTCACAAATACACTGTTACAATGTCTTTGCTTCGTGAATTACAAGTAGTAAACAGGGTGAGTACAACAAAAATATGGAAGTGCTCATTTTTATTGACCTGTAACTTGAGTTTTGGGGAGTTTTCTCTCTCAGTTCTCCACGTTCTATCTCCCCTTTTTCTATAAAGAACAAAATTAATTACAACTAATTGATTGACTAATTTGTTGATTTTTTTATTGTGTTTTCATCGACTATGAATAATTGTGAAAATGTTGAACTTGATCCAAGAATAGGAAGTGAAAGAAACGAAACTGGAGTGGAGTGGGTTAATAGTAGTTTTGTAAAATATACAACTGGATCATAAACAAATGTGTATGGGTTTATTGTATTGTCTCGTGGTAGGAGATCACCTGAGAAGCCTGGGGACTCAATCAGTGCTAGGAATATAAAGCACCAAAGTTAGAGACACTATTTGTTATTGAGTGTGTGTGGGTGTCTATTTCTATGGAGACGTGGGAAGATGTAAGCGATTGGTTCTCAATGATGAAAGATAGGTGGCATTGTTGTCAGCGGTCTTAGTTAGGGGAGACAACTGCTGAACGTGAGACGGAAATGTTGTGTTATTGTAGTGAGTTAATTTTTTGTAAAAAAAATGTCTAGTACATTTAGTTTATGTCACATTAACTTACTTTTTTTTTATCTATATTATAATAAAAGTTATATTGGGCCCCGCACTTTTATAGGACACACGCTAATTTTACGTGTATAAATTATTAAATTAACCATTTTATAACTTATAACATTTTCTGCGGCCTCCTGTGGAGTTAACAGAAGGTCCTGGAAATCTCGCAAAATATACGAAAAAGTCCTGGAAATATCCGGAAATTACTAAAATCTTTTGAAAACTCATACAAATCTCCTGAAATATATCGATGAAAATTGTCTTTTTTTTTTCGCCTCTTAAATTACCTAGTATAACTTTTTGCTAAAATAAAATAGTGATCTTTCCATTGTGTCCAAACTCTTGATCGTGCTCTGTCGCCATGATAGCTACAACAGAATAGATTACTCCCTCCCTCTTTTTTTCTCGTGGACTAGTCGCAGAGTGTTCTTTCCTTTACTTGCTTGCTCGATTGAACTTTTGAACTTTGAGAAGAAGAGAATTATATATATATAGATATTTATTATTGTTCGCAACGAAGTTATTCAACTCATTTCAAGCTTTTTTAGTAAAGATATAATACCCCTACATCAGTTTCGTTGTCTACCAACTATGTAGTACTACTAATAGAACACATTGAGAAATACTGTAAGGATAATTTCTTATTTTTAAATGTCAAAAAAACTAAAGAAATGTTAATTGATTTTCGTAGGGAAAAGAAGGAAAATAAAATTGTTTCTGTTGCTGGAGAGACCATTGAGATAGTGCAAACTTTTAAATACCTTGGTACTATCCTAGACAATAAACTAAATTTTACTGCAAATACTGATTATATCAGCAAAAAAAGGGCAGCAAAGATTAAGATTACTGAGAAAACTGTCCTCTTTTAATGTTAGTGAAAAGGCATTGGCTATGTTTTATCACGCCCACATCTGCAATATTTTAAGTTTTAATATGACAGCCTGGTATGGCAATCTGAGCATTAGAAATAAAAAGAAACTCCAAAGAATTCTAAATGCTGCTGGTAAAGTTATCGGAAAAAACCAAACCTCATTCGGGCAGCTGTTTGAGACAAACATTCACAAAAAAGCTGAAAAGATTCTGGAAATAAAAAATCACCCTTTGGGTCAGGATTTTGTGATTTTACCATCACAAAAGAGATACAAGACACCGATAGCAAAGACTAACAGACACAAGCTCTCTTTTGTTCCCCTGGCGGTGCAATCATTGAATAGAAATAATTTGATATAAACATAAACTATTTTTTCACATGTAAATTTTGAATGAGTCAGGTATGAATGTTTTTTTTAGGCTTGATGTTTTGTTTGGTGTAATGCACAAATTGTAAGACAAATTTCCTCACGGACAATAAAGATTATTATTATTATATTATTATTATTATTAATCAACAACCGTCATTGATATTGGTTGATCTTTGCGATTAAATTTGTTGTAAAAATGTAAAAAAAGAAAGCCATCAGATGAATTCTTAAAAGAATATTGAATATCTATATGAAATCATGCAAAGAGAGAGAAAGAGAGAGTAAAAGAGGTGGGAGAGAATATTTAGTAAAATAATGTAATTCAACCTTTCCCCCACAAATTGAATGCATATCCTCCATTGTCCGATTACATTTATGGAGCGTTTCGGTAAACTGGTGAGAATTGTTGTAAAAGGGATATAACCAAATTATTATTATCATTACTAGTGGTGCAAATACATAGTTATCCATGTCAAATATAGGTCGCTATTTAAAAGAGAGAAAAAAAAGGGATGATGGAATAGAGATAAGAGTAGTCGCCTGAAAGTGTAGAAATTCAATGTCTGTTTGAGGTTATGTAATTCTGTGTTTAGTATATTTGATTTTTAAGAAGATAATGTTAATGTTAATTATAAATTACTTTTTTTTCAAAAATGTATTTAGGGACATTATTTACTCGGAATAATAAAGTATGAGAATGCACCTGAAGAAGTGTAACGTTGTTGAATCTTAAAAATGAATATGTATTGACTATCACACAAAATAGAGGTTATAGTGTATAGTTGGTAGCCAGGTATACCTGTAAGAGAGGAATAGGGAATAGCATAAAAGCTATTGATGAGCAAGAAAAAAATAGGTCTTTCATGATGCCAGTTTTAAATACTGTCAAGCTATACCTTGTTCTTCAACGTTCTATTACATCAAAGTTATTTAGTGTACAATTTAGGTGGAAGGGTTAGTACATAATGGATGTGGAGTGAGTAAGTGGTAAAGTGCTTGACCTATGAACTATGGGTTCACGGGTGTCACTAATGTTTGACTAAGACTAATGGTGTTGTTTTTTTTTAATTTCGGGATGTTTATGACGCCCATAAGTCCACTCTGATGGGTACCTAGCAATAGATGGGGAAAGTAAAAGCGGTTGTGGTCGTAACAGTGTTCTTGTTACTATTTCAGGCAATGACATCGCCATGATCACTGTGACCTCGCCATTGACTCTAACAAGTTATGTCACCCCAGCGTGCCTTCCTTCAGTGTCGGATCCCTTAGAACCAACTTGCACGGTAGCTGGCTGGGGAAAAACAAATGGTATGTATGAATGTTAATCTCACATTGATGTGGCGTCCACGTTTGCTTCTTTTTGTTGATCCACAGTCTTCTGGTTTTCTTGCATGTTTATAAATTATAAACTAATTTTTTTTATGTGTAGTCATTGTGCTGGTCAAACAGCACCCTAGTAAGTTTTACTGACTTAAGTATCATGAACTACAGTTCATTTATATGTGTGTTTAAAGCAGCTGCCCCATTGATCATCTAACTTGAGAAACTTATGCAGCATTAAATCTTATCTTATAAAATACAGAAGTTACGTTAAAAAAACAACTAAATAAGATGATTACGTCCTACGCGTGCTCCTAGGTCATTTATGTTATTCAGAGACTTAAATTTAGCCGTCATTTGTTTTCCTGGCTGACTCAGGCAGCCTATTCCATGTTTTAATAGCACTAGGGAAGAAAGAGGATTTGTAGGCCTACTCATTTTTCCTAGCATATGGAACATGGAAATCTATTAACTCAAATGAAAGACATTTAATCCTCAGGGCTTTTGTTTTAAAACAAACAGAAAACATAATATTTAAGAATTTGTTGGCTTGAAGGATAAACCCTCTATTGAAGTTTGCATAGATACTTTAAATCAGAAACTCACCATGTCATCAAAATTGCTTCATTTATCCTCTGTAATATTAAACCCAAATTAGACTAACCCGTTTTACCATACACATTGCTTAGAGTTAACTCATTCTTTGTACTATCTATTTTTCTGGACAAAAATATCAGAGGGTAAACCTCCTACTGTACTTATGAAGGTAAGACTAAATGCTTACAACTCCACGGAGTGTCTGAAAACGTTTGACCAGTCCAAGAACTTACTGGACATTCAGGTAGCCAACGACATGATTTGTGCAGCCAACGGAACATTTGGCGGGAAAGACTCTTGCACGGTAATAATAATAGAATGGATGTACTAAGTAGATATCATTGAGACCATGAACTATAGAGTTATACTGTAAACATTACAAATAATACATTAATTTATAAAATATAATGTATATATTACTGTAAAAGTTAAACCAAATAACTTCAACCAAAGAAGCATGGTGGCTGAGCTGTAAAGCGCTAGATATCCGAACCGACTTCCCGGGCTCGGATCCCGGTGAGTTCTGGGATTTTTAATTCCGGTATCCTTGGGCTCTAAGTCCAGCCAGCTCTAATGGGTCATTGTTTGTTTGGGGAATGTTAAAAGTGGTTGTGCTGGCCACATGACACCCTCGTTAACCGCGTGTCACAGAAACGGCTGTACAATAATCCTAGTTAAATATTAAATAAAGAAATAGATCAAAGATCCTCTGTTTCTTACGTTGTCCTTCTGTTCTAAGTTCTCTTGTGTCTCAAGTTGAACTATCTCGTGCCGAATGGCTAAGCAGGTCATAACAATCAATGTATTACATTTTGCATCCCTCCGGCGAAGGGGCGATTTCGTGAAATGGGAGGGGGGGGGGGGGACACAAGGTTTCAATATCTCACAAAACTTGTTTGTTGACAAATGAATTTACTGCCTAAGGATCGATCCACGTTTCATGCGATTCACCTAACAATGCTCTATGAAGAAATTATGATTTATTTGTAGGATGTAATAATTTTTTTTTATTTTTAAATTAATATAAATGCCAATTTTTAAACATCTGTTACTGATTGAGTTGCAGGGGGAAAAAAAGATTTACAAAATTATCTCCTTCAGTAAAAAGAATGTTAACATAAGAGGTACAACAGAGACATGGCTGTACTTATCCATGCTCCTGTACAATTCCCAAACTGTGGTCGATTTTCCCTAAACGTACGTGGTTAAACTGAATTTAGTGCGTCAAAAACTTAATCAGTAGGCAAAAACAAAGACTACATGTAATCCACATGAAAAGACCTTCGCCTTACATTAGCTAATTTAAAGTTTGACATTTCTAATATTGTCGGACTGCTAGATGCATACAAGGTTTCCATTAGTTTTACCTCACTCGTAAGTGAATTCAGCAGTAATAAATAATTTGTATATAAAAAGAATACTAAATTTACAATTAAACCTAAAAATAGTATAGTATTTTCAATAACTTAAAAACGAACTTATCAGAGGATTTGAAAGAAAGTCATGACAATGAGAATAATTTTTGTGTACAATTACTGCAAGTTGACATAATTTTTGTATGATAGCTAAACAATTAACAATCTGTTATTGACAACATGATAATTAACAAACAATGAAATTTTGTTCAAATTTGCATTTTCACGCTTCTTCATTAGTATATGTTTAAAGGGGGTAGGGGCGCCTTGCAGATTTAAGAGAAAAAAATACGCTAAGGGGCGGTAGGCCAAATAAATATTTTGAAGACCACTGTATTACATAAACCTGCATATTTATTGTATTGTTGTCAAGCAGCTTTTTTTTCCCCATTAGTTCTGTTGTTTTTATTTCTTTCATTCTCAAACAACAAACAAACAAACAAAACTACTTATTTCTGCTCTTTCAAATATAACGAAACTAGTCGACCGGCGGCATAGCATACGCCGCTATTTTGCAGGGCAAGCCTTAGGCACTGCAACATATGCGACCGCACTGGGTCCCGCACTTTCTTTGGACCCGTGCTAATTTTTAGGGGTATAAATTATTAAATTAAACCATTTGATAAATATAACAGATTTCCAGCGGCCTCTTGATTTACCAGGAGCCCCTGGAAATCTCCTGAAATGTTATTAAATATAAACCTACGAAAAAGTCCTGGAAATCTCGGGAAATTATTAAAATCTTTTGTAAAGTAAAAGTAAAGTAAAAAAAAAATATGCTATGCTATTTTGTGAATGAAAATAGTGCGGATTTGGATACACCATTTTCCATTCACACCATGCTTCGCCATGCGATCTTCCCATTTACTTGTTATAAGTAAAGCGAATGTGTGAATTTATGAATAAAAAAGTCTATGAATGGAGCTAAAAATGGCTAATTGACCTTAATTTACGTGATATTAAGAATAGAGTTGCACTCATGTAACAATGCTTTAGAAAAACAAATTTGAATGTTAATTTGATTAAAATATGAAATGAATGGACTATAATAACTATGTTCATGTGCATAAAACTATCTTTTCTCAGAGAAGTTCTATAATCTTAGAGTTGAATTCGAGTTTTAGATCTAGATCTAGGAACAGAGAGATGAGTAACCTTTCTTAATCATGTCTAATGAACGCATGCGCGTAATTTGTGATATTAATTAAAGTACTTCTAAAGTGAAACCTGATAGTAGACTCTGTGTATTGTTGTTTTAGTTTCAATAGTCTTACGACACAATAATCTGGAAATACTCTTAATATTATGACAAAAATTGAGAAGAAGAGAATTATATAAACCACTTTCATTCACAAAATAGTGCGGATTGGGATACACCATTTTCCATTCACACCATGCTGCGCCATGGGATCTTCCCATTTACTTGTTGCTTGTTTGACCTTTTACTTTGAGAAGTATATATACAGATGATACTGATTTGTTACACGTTTTGATTTGTTACACGTTTTGATTTGTCACGCGTATAATAATTGTCTTCTCACTACCAGGGCGACTCTGGCGGGCCGCTCATGTGCAGCAAGATGACGTCAGACGGTAGCTACAGGAACTTTGTGTTTGGTATTGTGTCCAACGGTAATGGTTGCGCCATTCCGGGGGAGCCAGGAGTGTATACAAAAGTGACCAGATTTCTGAATTGGATAAAAGATAACACGATAAACTTATGAGAGACATATGATTGTAATTAGCTTATATATAGTTAATTTTGTATTGTTTGTTTGTTTTGTTGTTTTTTTTTTGTAAATATATTTAATACGTTGCGATGAAAATAAAGACATCTGTACCATTTCAGTTTATATATGTAGATTTTGTTTAGGTCAACCCCCAAACTACTTTTTTTTTGTTTCAGGCATATGAAAAAGGAAGCTATAAATATACAAGAAACAACAAATGTTGTTCATGAATGAATGTGTTGTGTTTATTGTATCACACACGCCCATAGATGTACACATCCAATCTATAAATCTGAACATTGTGTGATGTTTGCCTCTGTTCAACATTCATACATTTGATTGGAAACAATTTAGTTTACTATTTCATTTATCTGTTTAAAAAGTTTTCAAAAATATGACAGTAAAAAACATGAATTTGAATTCAAAGGAGTGAATAGGAGACGGAACAATAAAATGCAAATTATAAAAATGTTTTTTAAAAACCAAGGGAGGTCTTCGTACAATGGCTGCTATATCTAAGTACTTGGTTAATTTGTTTTCATTGATTCGTGTGTTGTTATCAATTAGATATATATATATATATATATATGTATCGAATTTGAACTTCATTCAAGAATGGGAAGTGGGTAAAAAAAAGAGACAGAATGAATTAATATAATTTGCAATAATTCAATATACAGACAGCAAGAAGAGATTTACATTTTATATGTGAAGTATAATAAACCTATTTGTGTTGCCCCAACTATTTTATCAAAACATTTGCACAAATACAATGTAAAATTATGATCATACAAATTAAAAGTCCTTAAAAACATTGTTGTATATCACAATCAACCACAGAGGTACATAATTTACATGTTATATATTTCTTAAACATGTATAGTTTGAACCAACTACATAATCAAATGCTATGAAATTCAATTTGACATTGTCTAATTTAAACTGAAATGCAAATTTCCCCAAAACCGATTGCAGTTAGAAACTGGTACTGTCTTTGAGAGTTGTTCTCTAGGCCCATATTGGTCGCGACTTGACTTTCATCCATTGCAAAGCAAACAGTAAAACATATCGCCCTGTCTAACAATAGTCATAAATAAACTATGGGGTCGTTCGTAAATGGCGTGACGCTCTAGAGGTGGGGGAGGGGGTTTTGAGAAAAATGTTACAATTTGTGACAAGGAGGAAGGGGGGGAGCGATTTTGTGACGTCACAAGTTTAAAATTCATAACAAAAAAAAACAGATTTAATATTATTTTATCTTCAAAAATCTTCGAAAAATAATAACATTTTTTAGGTAATCATTTCAACATGAATTTGTTTTGTTCCTAGATAGATCCAAATCTTTTGAAAAATCACAAAAAAGTTCATCCCACCATCGAAAAAAATCACGAGCAGAGAAAGCCAGAAGAATTATTTTTAAAAAAAGACATTGAAGTCCTTGTAGTATTGGGAAACGCAGATGAGGAGAGTGTGGAATGGATAAAAGATCTCATTGAAGACAATTTAATTTGCGAGACAGCTCCTCAAGTAGAAGAAGAAAATCTTCCCATGTATACTATAGATGAGCACATGAAACCTCTTTGGGTAAAGAATTGATGAGAAATAAATAATTTTATTTTATTTTTTATTTTTGTGACGTGACGCTGAGGGGGGATCTGAGAATCTGTGACACTTTGTGACAAGGAGGGTCAAAAAAGGTAATTTTTGCGTGACGTCATTTCCGAACGACCCTTATTGTTATTTGAACATATTGATTTACTGCCCAAGACATATAGATAATGCAAAATTAAGGGGAGACTATTTATAATGCACTAGAAATTCAAAAGTTATTTCTCTTCTTCCAAATGATAAACCGGAATTTCCGTATTATGCCTATGATATAATGGTTACAAATTTTTATGCCAAGTTAGTTAACAAAAAATGTCATTTTTTGCTTGACGTCATTTACGAACGACCCCAATTGTTATCTGAAGATATTGATTTACTGCCCAAGACATATAGATAATGCAAAATTAAGGGGAGACTATCTATAATGCACTAGTATTTCAAAAGTTATTTTTCTTCTTCTAAGTGCATAATTAGCTTCTCATATTATGCCTATGATATAATGGTTACAAATATATCTGCCAAGTTAGTTAACAGAGAGGTTATGAAGTCATGGAATGTAAAGAAAGGACGAATAGATGGGGTTTTATGTTTCGTTTTCTCTTTCAGACATGAAGGAAGGCGATTGTTGTTTGGCAGTGTTTCCCAAAGTGGGGTACGCGTACCCCCAAGGGTAAGGGAAGACTTTGGACGGGGTACGCATTGCTCCTCATTAACTAAGCTGATTTTTAAAAAAAATACCCATTAATTATGTTCTGTTAATAGATTGAAAGGAGGGCGCGGTGGTCGAATGGTTAGCGCTCGGCTTCCGAACCTGAGATCCTTGGTTCGAATCCCGGTGGAGACTGGGATTTGTAGGGCGCCCCTGAGTCCACCCAACTCTAATGGGTACCTGACTTTAGTTGGGGAAAGTAAAGGCGGTTGGTCGTTATGCTGGCCACATGACACCCTGCTCGATAACCGTTGGTCAAAGAAACAGATGACCTTAACATCATCTGGCCCATAGGTCGCAAGGTCTGAAGGGGACACTTTACTAATAAATTGAAGTTTGGTTGGGGGGGGGGATGCTAGGGCTACTCAGCATTATAAAAATGACACACAAAGGGGTACACATAGGTCAACAGTCTGGGAAGCACTGGTGTATGAGGATTTCAAACTAGTGACCACAGTCTTGTGACGTCAGACTGAATGAAATTCATTTCACCCATCGAAGGCACGGAGAAACAATCATGATTAAACTCCAATAAGATTATTATCTTATCTTATATAATACAGACGTTACTTTAAAAAAGAAGATGATTACGTCCTACGCGTAGGTTTAAAAGAAACAAACAAAAAAAAAAAACTTAAGAGCGTAGAAAAAGTTCATGAACGTTGTCCTAGAACGTTTACAAAAACACTACCTGTGAACCGGATACGCCAAAAAGTTTGAATTTTAAAGTTTCTACGCCCTTGAAGACAAACTCTTATAGGCTCGTTACCTGTTGGACAAAGAAAGAGATGATCTTAACATCCTCTGGATCATAGATCGTAAGGTTTGAAAGGGATCCTAACATCATCTGCCCCATAGATCGCAAGGTCTGAAAGGGGAACTTTTACCTTTTTTTTTTTTACTTTTTATATGTGATTTTTTTGTCTGAACAGTTCAAGGTCACGGTAATATCTCATCACAAGGTCACCCATACATTACAGCAGACTATACAGTGTAGAGCGATCTATACATTAGTCAGCGTTAAACAATTTAAAGACATCATTCCAATCTCCGCTTACAAAATGAAACAATGATGGCTTCCTAAAGTACAGTAACATAAAAGCTCCTTGGTCATCATCAATGATTCCATTCTTCATCCACTCATCCATAAGGTCAGCCTGCATCTGACTTAATTCGTTCAGAACATGGCCTCCACCTGCGAAGAAACCTCCCATCAGAGAGCTGGTGGCCATTTTGTGTAACCGGTCAGTTTTGTTTTCATAGACTTTGACTCCTGGATATCTCTCTATGAAGGTCACCTTATCAGGGTATTCGAAAAGACCTTTGGGAATCCAAACATTGTTTTTGGGATAAACATCCTTTCCATGTGAGTAGCCACCATCCAGCCACACAAAGTAGGACGTTTTGAAAGGGTTTTCCGTGACAGTTCTGTAGGGGGAACATTCAAAATATTTATAAAAAAAATACATATTTAAAGGGGAAGAACTCTGTCCTTAAAACTACATCTATCAATACAAGTAATTTCCCTTATTCGATATCAAAGAAAATAAATACTTACCAATAATTAATTGAGTCATTTTTTTTATTGATTCATGTTTTGTTATGTACAATAAATAATTGTTTAAAGTATCAACTTGATCGGAGAAAGCGTAAGGGAGAAATAGCGTTAACAATTTTTTTAAGGGGACTACACCCAACAAATTTAGCACATCTGTAAATACTCATGATTTTTATTGTGTCCAGCCTTAATAAATATTTTAATTGATTCATGTATTGTCACCGACAGATGAAAAATATTGTTTTAACTTGATCCGAGAAATGGGAGTGGGAGAAATAACAAGTACTGGATACCACCCAAAACAAATGAGTCGATAGAAGCTTTGAAATAACAAGTACTGGATACCACCCAAACCAATTGAGTCGATAGAAGCTTTGAAATAACAAGTACTGGATACCACCCAAAACAACTGAGTCGATAGAATCTTTGAAATAACAAGTACTGGATACCACCCAAAACAAATGAGTCGATACAATCTTTGAAATAACAAGTACTGGATACCACCCAAAACAACTGAGTTGATAGAAGCTTTGAAATAACAAGTACTGGATACCACCCAAAACAACTGAGT
>JADKLZ010016353.1:0-11703 GCA_021533235.1 Biomphalaria straminea | reverse complement strand
CACAAATACAGTGTCAGAAATACAGTAAGTGTCACAAATACAGTGTCTTAAATATTGTGTCACAAATACTGTAAAGGTCACTAATATAGTGTCACAAATACAGTGTCAGAAATACAGTAAGTGTCACATGTACAGTGTCTTAAATATTGTGTCACAAATACTGTAAATGTCACCAATATAGTGTCATAAATACAGTGTCGGAAATTCAGTAAGTGTCACATATACATTGAGTAAGTGTCGCAAATATGGCGTCATAATTACAGTAAGTGTCACAGTTGCAGCAAGTATCACAACTACAGTAAGTGTCACTAATTCAGTGTCACAAATACACTGTTACAATGTCTTTGCTTCGTGAATTACAAGTAGTAAACAGGGTGAGTACAACAAAAATATGGAAGTGCTCATTTTTATTGACCTGTAACTTGAGTTTTGGGGAGTTTTCTCTCTCAGTTCTCCACGTTCTATCTCCCCTTTTTCTATAAAGAACAAAATTAATTACAACTAATTGATTGACTAATTTGTTGATTTTTTTATTGTGTTTTCATCGACTATGAATAATTGTGAAAATGTTGAACTTGATCCAAGAATAGGAAGTGAAAGAAACGAAACTGGAGTGGAGTGGGTTAATAGTAGTTTTGTAAAATATACAACTGGATCATAAACAAATGTGTATGGGTTTATTGTATTGTCTCGTGGTAGGAGATCACCTGAGAAGCCTGGGGACTCAATCAGTGCTAGGAATATAAAGCACCAAAGTTAGAGACACTATTTGTTATTGAGTGTGTGTGGGTGTCTATTTCTATGGAGACGTGGGAAGATGTAAGCGATTGGTTCTCAATGATGAAAGATAGGTGGCATTGTTGTCAGCGGTCTTAGTTAGGGGAGACAACTGCTGAACGTGAGACGGAAATGTTGTGTTATTGTAGTGAGTTAATTTTTTGTAAAAAAAATGTCTAGTACATTTAGTTTATGTCACATTAACTTACTTTTTTTTATCTATATTATAATAAAAGTTATATTGGGCCCCGCACTTTTATAGGACACACGCTAATTTTACGTGTATAAATTATTAAATTAACCATTTTATAACTTATAACATTTTCTGCGGCCTCCTGTGGAGTTAACAGAAGGTCCTGGAAATCTCGCAAAATATACGAAAAAGTCCTGGAAATATCCGGAAATTACTAAAATCTTTTGAAAACTCATACAAATCTCCTGAAATATATCGATGAAAATTGTCTTTTTTTTTTCGCCTCTTAAATTACCTAGTATAACTTTTTGCTAAAATAAAATAGTGATCTTTCCATTGTGTCCAAACTCTTGATCGTGCTCTGTCGCCATGATAGCTACAACAGAATAGATTACTCCCTCCCTCTTTTTTTCTCGTGGACTAGTCGCAGAGTGTTCTTTCCTTTACTTGCTTGCTCGATTGAACTTTTGAACTTTGAGAAGAAGAGAATTATATATATATAGATATTTATTATTGTTCGCAACGAAGTTATTCAACTCATTTCAAGCTTTTTTAGTAAAGATATAATACCCCTACATCAGTTTCGTTGTCTACCAACTATGTAGTACTACTAATAGAACACATTGAGAAATACTGTAAGGATAATTTCTTATTTTTAAATGTCAAAAAAACTAAAGAAATGTTAATTGATTTTCGTAGGGAAAAGAAGGAAAATAAAATTGTTTCTGTTGCTGGAGAGACCATTGAGATAGTGCAAACTTTTAAATACCTTGGTACTATCCTAGACAATAAACTAAATTTTACTGCAAATACTGATTATATCAGCAAAAAAGGGCAGCAAAGATTAAGATTACTGAGAAAACTGTCCTCTTTTAATGTTAGTGAAAAGGCATTGGCTATGTTTTATCACGCCCACATCTGCAATATTTTAAGTTTTAATATGACAGCCTGGTATGGCAATCTGAGCATTAGAAATAAAAAGAAACTCCAAAGAATTCTAAATGCTGCTGGTAAAGTTATCGGAAAAAACCAAACCTCATTCGGGCAGCTGTTTGAGACAAACATTCACAAAAAAGCTGAAAAGATTCTGGAAATAAAAAATCACCCTTTGGGTCAGGATTTTGTGATTTTACCATCACAAAAGAGATACAAGACACCGATAGCAAAGACTAACAGACACAAGCTCTCTTTTGTTCCCCTGGCGGTGCAATCATTGAATAGAAATAATTTGATATAAACATAAACTATTTTTTCACATGTAAATTTTGAATGAGTCAGGTATGAATTTTTTTTTTTTTTTTAGGCTTGATGTTTTGTTTGGTGTAATGCACAAATTGTAAGACAAATTTCCTCACGGACAATAAAGATTATTATTATTATATTATTATTATTATTAATCAACAACCGTCATTGATATTGGTTGATCTTTGCGATTAAATTTGTTGTAAAAATGTAAAAAAAGAAAGCCATCAGATGAATTCTTAAAAGAATATTGAATATCTATATGAAATCATGCAAAGAGAGAGAAAGAGAGAGTAAAAGAGGTGGGAGAGAATATTTAGTAAAATAATGTAATTCAACCTTTCCCCCACAAATTGAATGCATATCCTCCATTGTCCGATTACATTTATGGAGCGTTTCGGTAAACTGGTGAGAATTGTTGTAAAAGGGATATAACCAAATTATTATTATCATTACTAGTGGTGCAAATACATAGTTATCCATGTCAAATATAGGTCGCTATTTAAAAGAGAGAAAAAAAAGGGATGATGGAATAGAGATAAGAGTAGTCGCCTGAAAGTGTAGAAATTCAATGTCTGTTTGAGGTTATGTAATTCTGTGTTTAGTATATTTGATTTTTAAGAAGATAATGTTAATGTTAATTATAAATTACTTTTTTTTCAAAAATGTATTTAGGGACATTATTTACTCGGAATAATAAAGTATGAGAATGCACCTGAAGAAGTGTAACGTTGTTGAATCTTAAAAATGAATATGTATTGACTATCACACAAAATAGAGGTTATAGTGTATAGTTGGTAGCCAGGTATACCTGTAAGAGAGGAATAGGGAATAGCATAAAAGCTATTGATGAGCAAGAAAAAAATAGGTCTTTCATGATGCCAGTTTTAAATACTGTCAAGCTATACCTTGTTCTTCAACGTTCTATTACATCAAAGTTATTTAGTGTACAATTTAGGTGGAAGGGTTAGTACATAATGGATGTGGAGTGAGTAAGTGGTAAAGTGCTTGACCTATGAACTATGGGTTCACGGGTGTCACTAATGTTTGACTAAGACTAATGGTGTTGTTTTTTTTTAATTTCGGGATGTTTATGACGCCCATAAGTCCACTCTGATGGGTACCTAGCAATAGATGGGGAAAGTAAAAGCGGTTGTGGTCGTAACAGTGTTCTTGTTACTATTTCAGGCAATGACATCGCCATGATCACTGTGACCTCGCCATTGACTCTAACAAGTTATGTCACCCCAGCGTGCCTTCCTTCAGTGTCGGATCCCTTAGAACCAACTTGCACGGTAGCTGGCTGGGGAAAAACAAATGGTATGTATGAATGTTAATCTCACATTGATGTGGCGTCCACGTTTGCTTCTTTTTGTTGATCCACAGTCTTCTGGTTTTCTTGCATGTTTATAAATTATAAACTAATTTTTTTTATGTGTAGTCATTGTGCTGGTCAAACAGCACCCTAGTAAGTTTTACTGACTTAAGTATCATGAACTACAGTTCATTTATATGTGTGTTTAAAGCAGCTGCCCCATTGATCATCTAACTTGAGAAACTTATGCAGCATTAAATCTTATCTTATAAAATACAGAAGTTACGTTAAAAAAACAACTAAATAAGATGATTACGTCCTACGCGTGCTCCTAGGTCATTTATGTTATTCAGAGACTTAAATTTAGCCGTCATTTGTTTTCCTGGCTGACTCAGGCAGCCTATTCCATGTTTTAATAGCACTAGGGAAGAAAGAGGATTTGTAGGCCTACTCATTTTTCCTAGCATATGGAACATGGAAATCTATTAACTCAAATGAAAGACATTTAATCCTCAGGGCTTTTGTTTTAAAACAAACAGAAAACATAATATTTAAGAATTTGTTGGCTTGAAGGATAAACCCTCTATTGAAGTTTGCATAGATACTTTAAATCAGAAACTCACCATGTCATCAAAATTGCTTCATTTATCCTCTGTAATATTAAACCCAAATTAGACTAACCCGTTTTACCATACACATTGCTTAGAGTTAACTCATTCTTTGTACTATCTATTTTTCTGGACAAAAATATCAGAGGGTAAACCTCCTACTGTACTTATGAAGGTAAGACTAAATGCTTACAACTCCACGGAGTGTCTGAAAACGTTTGACCAGTCCAAGAACTTACTGGACATTCAGGTAGCCAACGACATGATTTGTGCAGCCAACGGAACATTTGGCGGGAAAGACTCTTGCACGGTAATAATAATAGAATGGATGTACTAAGTAGATATCATTGAGACCATGAACTATAGAGTTATACTGTAAACATTACAAATAATACATTAATTTATAAAATATAATGTATATATTACTGTAAAAGTTAAACCAAATAACTTCAACCAAAGAAGCATGGTGGCTGAGCTGTAAAGCGCTAGATATCCGAACCGACTTCCCGGGCTCGGATCCCGGTGAGTTCTGGGATTTTTAATTCCGGTATCCTTGGGCTCTAAGTCCAGCCAGCTCTAATGGGTCATTGTTTGTTTGGGGAATGTTAAAAGTGGTTGTGCTGGCCACATGACACCCTCGTTAACCGCGTGTCACAGAAACGGCTGTACAATAATCCTAGTTAAATATTAAATAAAGAAATAGATCAAAGATCCTCTGTTTCTTACGTTGTCCTTCTGTTCTAAGTTCTCTTGTGTCTCAAGTTGAACTATCTCGTGCCGAATGGCTAAGCAGGTCATAACAATCAATGTATTACATTTTGCATCCCTCCGGCGAAGGGGCGATTTCGTGAAATGGGAGGGGGGGGGGGGGACACAAGGTTTCAATATCTCACAAAACTTGTTTGTTGACAAATGAATTTACTGCTTAAGGATCGATCCACGTTTCATGCAATTCACCTAACAATGCTCTATGAAGAAATTATGATTTATTTGTAGGATGTAATAAATTTATTTGAATTAATATAAATGCCAATTTTTAAACATCTGTTACTGATTGAGTTGCAGGAAAAAAAAGATTTACAAAATTATCTCCTTCAGTAAAAAGAATGTTAACATAAGAGGTACAACAGAGACATGGCTGTACTTATCCTTGCTCCTGTACAATTCCCAAACTGTGGTCGATTTTCCCTAAACGTACGTGGTTAAACTGAATTTAGTGCGTCAAAAACTTAATCAGTAGGCAAAAACAAAGACTACATATAATCCACAAGAAAAGACCTTCGCCTTACATTGGCTAATTTAAAGTTTCACATTTCTAATATTGTCAGACTGCTAGAGACATACAAGGTTTCCATTAGTTTTACCTCACTCGTAAGTGAATTCAGCAGTAATAAATAATTTGTATATAAAAAGAATACTAAATTTACAATTAAACCTAAAAATAGTATAGTATTTTCAATAACTTAAAAACGAACTTATCAGAGGATTTGAAAGAAAGTCATGACAATGAGAATAATTTTTGTGTACAATTACTGCAAGTTGACATAATTTTTGTATGATAGCTAAACAATTAACAATCTGTTATTGACAACATGATAATTAACAAACAATGAAATTTTGTTCAAATTTGCATTTTCACGCTTCTTCATTAGTATATGTTTAAAGGGGGTATGGGCGCCTTGCAGATTTAAGAGAAAAAAATACGCTAAGGGGCGGTAGGCCAAATAAATATTTTGAAGACCACTGTATTACATAAACCTGCATATTTATTGTATTGTTGTCAAGCAGCTTTTTTTTTCCCATTAGTTCTGTTTTTTTTTTTTGTATTTCTTTCATTCTCAAACAACAAACAAACAAACAAAACTACTTATTTCTGCCCTTTCAAATATAACGAAACTAGTCGACCGGCGGCATAGCATACGCCGCTATTTTGCAGTGCAAGCCTTAGGCACTGCAACATATGCGACCACACTGAGTCCCGCACTTTCTTTGGACCCGTGCTAATTTTTAGGGGTATAAATTATTAAATTAAACCATTTGATAACATATAACGGATTTCCAGCGGCCTCTTGATTTACCAGGAGCCACTGGAAATCTCCTGAAATGTTATTAAATATAAGCCTACGAAAAAGTCCTGGAAATCTCGGGAAAGTATTAAAATCTTTTGTAAAGTAAAAGTAAAGTAAAAAAAAAAATATGCTATGCTAATTTGTGAATGAAAATAGTGCGGATTTGGATACTCCATTTTCCATTCACACCATGCTTCGCCATGGGATCTTCCCATTTACTTGTTATAAGTAAAGCGAATGTGTGAATTTATGAATGAAAAATTATATGAATGAAGCTAAAAATGGCTAATTGACCTTAATTTACGTGATATTAAGAATAGAATTGCACTCATGTAACAATGCTTTAGAAAAACAAATTCGAATGTTAATTTGATTAAAATATGAAATGAATGTTCATGTGCATAAAACTATCTTTGCTCAGAGAAGTTCTATAATCTTAGAGTTGAATTCGAGTTTTAGATCTAGATCTAGGAACAGAGAGATGAGTTACCTTTCTTAATCATGTCTAATGAACGCATGCACGTAATTTGTGATATTAATTAAAGTACTTCTAAAGTGAAACCTGAGAGTAGACTCTATCTGTGTATTGTTGTTCTAGTTTCAATAGTCTTACGACACAATAATCTGGAAATACTCTTAATATTATGACAAAAATTGAGAAGAAGAGAATTATATACACCACTTTCATTCACAAAATAGTGCGGATTGGGATACACCATTTTCTATTCACACCATGCTGCGCCATGGGATCTTCCCATTTACTTGTTGCTTGTTTGACCTTTTACTTTGAGAAGTATATATACAGATGATACTGATTTGTTACACGTTTTGATTTGTTACACGTTTTGATTTGTCACGCGTATAATAATTGTCTTCTCACTACCAGGGCGACTCTGGCGGGCCGCTCATGTGCAGCAAGATGACGTCAGACGGTAGCTACAGGAACTTTGTGTTTGGTATTGTGTCCAACGGTAATGGTTGCGCCATTCCTGGGGAGCCAGGAGTGTATACAAAAGTGACCAGATTTCTGAATTGGATAAAAGACAACACGATAAACTTATGAGAGACATATGATTGTAATTAGCTTATATATAGTTAATTTTGTATTGTTTGTTTGTTTTGTTGTTGTTTTTTTTGTAAATATATTTAATACGTTGCGATGAAAATAAAGACATCTGTACCATTTCAGTTTATATATGTAGATTTTGTTTAGGTCAACCCCCAAACTACTTTTTTTTTGTTTCAGGCATATGAAAAAGGAAGCTATAAATATACAAGATACAACAAATGTTGTTCATGAATGAATGTGTTGTGTTTATTGTATCACACACGCCCATAGATGTACACATCCAATCTATAAATCTGAACATTGTGTGATGTTTGCCTCTGTTCAACATTCATACATTTGATTGGAAACAATTTAGTTTACTATTTCATTTATCTGTTTAAAAAGTTTTCAAAAATATGACAGTAAAAAACATGAATTTGAATTCAAAGGAAATGTTTTTTTTAAAACCAAGGGAGGTCTTCGAACAATGGCTGCCATATCTAAGCACTTGGTTAATTTGTTTTCATTGATTCATGTGTTGTTATCAATTAGATATATATATAGATATATCGAATTTGAACTTCATTCAAGAATGGGAAGTGGGTAAAAAAAAGAGCAAGAGAGGATCTACCCAGTCAGACAGAATGAATTAATATAATTTGCAATAATTCAATATACAGACAGCAAGAAGAGATTTACATTTTATATGTGAAGTATAATAAACCTATTTGTGTTGCCCCAACTATTTTTATCAAAACATTTGCACAAATACAATGTAAAATTGTGATCATACAAATTAATATAAGTCCTTAAAAACATTGTTGTATATCACAATCAACCACAGAGGTACATAATATTTACATGTTATATATTTCTTAAACATGTATAGTTTGAACCAACTACATAATCAAATGCTATGAAATTCAATTTGACATTGTCTAATTTAAACTGAAATGCAAATTTCCCCAAAACTGATTGCAGTTAGAAACTGGTACTGTCTTTGAGAGTTGTTCTCTAGGCCCATATTGGTCGCGACTTGACTTTCATCCATTGCAAAGCAAACAGTTAAACATATCGCCCTGTCTAACAATAGTCATAAATAAACTATGGGGTCGTTCGTAAATGGCGTGACGCTCTAGAGGTGGGGGAGGGGGTTTTGAGAAAAATGTTACAATTTGTGACAAGGAGGAAGGGGGGGAGCGATTTTGTGACGTCACAAGTTTAAAATTCATAACAAAAAAAAAACAGATTTAATATTATTTTATCTTCAAAAATCTTCGAAAAATAATAACATTTTTTAGGTAATCATTTCAACATGAATTTGTTTTGTTCCTAGATAGATCCAAATCTTTTGAAAAATCACAAAAAAGTTCATCCCACCATCGAAAAAAATCACGAGCAGAGAAAGCCAGAAGAATTATTTTTAAAAAAAGACATTGAAGTCCTTGTAGTATTGGGAAACGCAGATGAGGAGAGTGTGGAATGGATAAAAGATCTCATTGAAGACAATTTAATTTGCGAGACAGCTCCTCAAGTAGAAGAAGAAAATCTTCCCATGTATACTATAGATGAGCACATGAAACCTCTTTGGGTAAAGAATTGATGAGAAATAAATTATTTTATTTTATTTTTTATTTTTGTGACGTGACGCTGAGGGGGGATCTGAGAATCTGTGACACTTTGTGACAAGGAGGGTCAAAAAAGGTAATTTTTTGCGTGACGTCATTTCCGAACGACCCTTATTGTTATTTGAACATATTGATTTACTGCCCAAGACATATAGATAATGCAAAATTAAGGGGAGACTATTTATAATGCACTAGAAATTCAAAAGTTATTTCTCTTCTTCCAAATGATAAACCGGAATTTCCGTATTATGCCTATGATATAATGGTTACAAATTTTTCTGCCAAGTTAGTTAACAAAAAATGTCATTTTTTGCTTGACGTCATTTACGAACGACCCCAATTGTTATCTGAAGATATTGATTTACTGCCCAAGACATATAGATAATGCAAAATTAAGGGGAGACTATCTATAATGCACTAGTATTTCAAAAGTTATTTTTCTTCTTCTAAGTGCATAGTTAATTTTTCATATTATGCCTATGATATAATGGTTACAAATATATCTGCCAAGTTAGTTAACAGAGAGGTTATGAAGTTATGGAATGTAAAGAAAGGACGAATAGATGGGGTTTTATGTTTCGTTTTCTCTTTCAGACATGAAGGAAGGCGATTGTTGTTTGGCAGTGTTTCCCAAAGTGGGGTACGCGTACCCCCAAGGGTAAGGGAAGACTTTGGACGGGGTACGCATTGCTCCTCATTAACTAAGCTGATTTTTAAAAAAAATACCCATTAATTATGTTCTGTTAATAGATTGAAAGGAGGGCGCGGTGGTCGAATGGTTAGCGCTCGGCTTCCGAACCTGAGATCCTTGGTTCGAATCCCGGTGGAGACTGGGATTTGTAGGGCGCCCCTGAGTCCACCCAACTCTAATGGGTACCTGACTTTAGTTGGGGAAAGTAAAGGCGGTTGGTCGTTATGCTGGCCACATGACACCCTGCTCGATAACCGTTGGTCAAAGAAACAGATGACCTTAACATCATCTGGCCCATAGGTCGCAAGGTCTGAAGGGGACACTTTACTAATAAATTGAAGTTTGGTTGGGGGGGGGGATGCTAGGGCTACTCAGCATTATAAAAATGACACACAAAGGGGTACACATAGGTCAACAGTCTGGGAAGCACTGGTGTATGAGGATTTCAAACTAGTGACCACAGTCTTGTGACGTCAGACTGAATGAAATTCATTTCACCCAACGAAGGCACGGAGAAACAATCATGATTAAACTCCAATAAGATTATTATCTTATCTTATATAATACAGACGTTACTTCAAAAAAGAAGATGATTACGTCCTACGCGTAGGTTTAAAAGAAACAAAAAAAAAACAAACTTAAGAGTGTAGAAAAAGTTCATGAACATTGTCCTAGAACGTTTACAAAAACACTACCTGTGAACCGGATACGCCAAAAAGTTTGAATTTTAAAGTTTCTACGCCCTTGAAGACAAACTCTTATAGGCTCGTTACCTGTTGGACAAAGAAACAGATGATCTTAACATCCTATGGACCATAGATCGTAAGGTTTGAAAGGGATCCTAACATCATCTGCCCCATAGATCGCAAGGTCTAAAAGGGGAACTTTTACCTTTTTTTTTTTACTTTTTATATGTGATTTTTTTGTCTGAACAGTTCAAGGTCACGGTAATATCTCATCACAAGGTCACCCATACATTACAGCAAACTATACAGTGTAGAGTGATCTATACATTAGTCAGTGTTAAACAATTTAAAGACATCATTCCAATCTCCGCTTACAAAATGAAACAATGATGGCTTCCTGAAGTACAGTAACATAAAAGCTCCTTGGTCATCATCAATAATTCCATTCTTCATCCACTCATCCATAAGGTCAGCCTGCATCTGACTTAATTCGTTCAGAACATGGCCTCCACCTGCGAAGAAACCTCCCATCAGAGAGCTGGTGGCCATTTTGTGTAACCGGTCAGTTTTGTTTTCATAGACTTTGACTCCTGGATATCTCTCTATGAAGGTCACCTTATCAGGGTATTCGAAAAGACCTTTGGGAATCCAAACATTGTTTTTGGGATAAACATCCTTTCCATGTGAGTAGCCACCATCCAGCCACACAAAGTAGGACGTTTTGAAAGGGTTTTCCGTGACAGTTCTGTAGGGGGAACATTCAAAATATTTATAAAAAAAATACATATTTAAAGGGGAAGAACTCTGTCCTTAAAACTACATCTATCAATACAAGTAATTTCCCTTATTCGATATCAAAGAAAATAAATACTTACCAATAATTAATTGAGTCATTTTTTTTATTGATTCATGTTTTGTTATGTACAATAAATAATTGTTTAAAGTATCAACTTGATCGGAGAAAGCGTAAGGGAGAAATAGCGTTAACAATTTTTTTAAGGGGACTACACCCAACAAATTTAGCACATCTGTAAATACTCATGATTTTTATTGTGTCCAGCCTTAATAAATATTTTAATTGATTCATGTATTGTCACCGACAGATGAAAAATATTGTTTTAACTTGATCCGAGAAATGGGAGTGGGAGAAATAACAAGTACTGGATACCACCCAAAACAAATGAGTCGATAGAAGCTTTGAAATAACAAGTACTGGATACCACCCAAACCAATTGAGTCGATAGAAGCTTTGAAATAACAAGTACTGGATACCACCCAAAACAACTGAGTCGATAGAATCTTTGAAATAACAAGTACTGGATACCACCCAAAACAAATGAGTCGATACAATCTTTGAAATAACAAGTACTGGATACCACCCAAAACAACTGAGTTGATAGAAGCTTTGAAATAACAAGTACTGGATACCACCCAAAACAACTGAGT
>JADKLZ010016352.1:0-11530 GCA_021533235.1 Biomphalaria straminea | reverse complement strand
CGGTTTTTTCCTGTGTCTATTCAGAACTGTCTGTGTCTATTTAGGTCTTAGTATGTGTCTATTTGAATAATAGGCCTATTAAGTAGCATAGCCTTTGTTTCTCGCATTCAAAGAACATCAGTTTTCTTCCCAGAGTGTCAATCCAGGTCATTTTCCACTTTTCAACAGATTAAAAAACGATGATAAATTGAATTTCGTGATTAAATATTGACCGTTACTTATTTAAACTCTTCCGGGTACATTGTTTGACAGTTGAGTGGGTGCATCTGTTTTGAAGTACACTTGGATTATCTGGGATGAAATACAAATGTAGAGCCACAGACTAGTTCAAAATAGGTATTAGATATAAGCGTGTTGTTTTGTAACATTTATATATTTTAAAAGAGAGGTTGAAATAGAAAGAGAGAAAGAGAGAGAGAGAAAGAGGCCAGGAAAGAGGGATCAAAGAAAAGAAAGATAGAGAGACCAAGAAATAGAGGGGGGGGGAAGAGAGGCAGAGACCAAGAAAGAGAGAGAGAGAAACAGAGACCTAGAAAGAGAAAGAGAGAGGCCAAGACTGAAAGCGAGAAAAACTACAATAGAAGGGAGAAGGAAAAAGAGAGAGAAAAAAAGAAAAGAGAGACAAAAAAGAGAGAAAGTGATAGAAAAAGAAAAGAGAGATATAGACCAAGAAAGGGAGAGATAAAAAGAGGCAGAGAGGGTACAGGCAATCCATTGGGAATTTTTGCAATACACTTTACAGTAATGTTCTTTTTGTTTTCATTTTGATTTTTAAGATTTAATTCACGTTTGTTAAGCAATACATTGCAGAAAGAAAGAAAAAAAAGAGAAAGTGGTATGGAGAAATGGAAGGGTGAATAAGGGAAATGAAAACAAAAACGTCAGAAAATACAAACAGAACTTTTCGATAGAGATAAAAATAAGCCATGTTAAGGAGACTAAAGTGAAGGATACTGTCGCCAACTATATATTAAACAAGAAAAACATTAAAAATACATTTTTAAAAAATACCTCAATTATAAAACTTAAAATAAAAACGAAATATTAAAAAAAAAGTTTAACAAAAAATTAACATAAAGCTTTATGATATTGACACATACATCTTCTTGGTTGAACTATGCCACCAACTTGGCCAGAGGGCATTGTTTAAGATATCTATTATTTATTAGTACGTAGAACTCTTTGGATCTATTCTAAAGCTAGATCTACTTCTAGACGTCAACTATATATTAAGTAACTATGTTAGATTTACGTAAAAATATAAGCAAAGCTAAGATAATCTGTCAATGAAAGTACAATAGCATTACATTTTATAAACGCTGGTTTTTTTTATTAAATAATTCCAATGATATAATAATAATAATTATCATAATAATGATCGTTATTGTTCATAAAGAAATCTGTCTTACAATGTGTACATTACACCAAACAAAACATTATACCTAAACAAATGTACATTCATACCTGACTCGCTCAAAATTTACATGTGAAAAAGTTTATGTCAGATTGTTTCTTTAAAAAAAATTGAACTCTCTATATACAATATTGAACTATATTTCAAAGCTCTGAACAGAAACAAAATTGTTTTTTTACATGTGAAAAAGTTTATATCAGATTGTTTCTATTTTAGAATTGTAATTCATTTAATATAATTTAGAACTATTTTTCAAAGCTCTGAACAGAAACCAAATTGGTTTCAGAACTCATCTGAATTGTTTCTCTGATACTTCGGTTAATAATTGTTCATAAATCCAACATTTTTCAATTTTTTTTCTTTAAATAATTGTGACTATTCTGTTATAACGGTCACGTTTTTTTTCCAAAAGTGGAGGGAGTGTTAGAGCGAAAACGATTAATCATGTAAGATTCATTTCTTAAAATTTTGCAATTTTTTTTTACTAAAATACAAAGAAAAAATGTATTGGCTTGTCGGTTGGACCGTCCCCCTTCCCAATTAAAAAGGGTTTTGGCGGGGAGTGGAGTAGATGTAGTCGCCCCTCCCACCCTACCCAATGGGCCAACAGATAGGCGACACAATAAAAAAAGATTGGTAAAGATATCAATAAGTAGCTTTAGTTACATGTAACTAATTTTGTTAAAAAAAAAAATAATTTCTACAAAAAAATTGTACCGCCGCCACCCAGTCTAAAGGTAAGAATCTGAGTTGATGCACCCGCCCCCCCCCACACACACACACCAATGTACTCAAAGGAGGGGGGGAAATGATCTAAAAATTGGTTTCAATATAAATAATCAGTATATATTAATAAAATAAGTAAAGTAATCGTATACAAATTGTGGGATCTCTCCACTAAACTTTGCCTATCTACCCCCTTCCGGGGTGTCGAACGAATGGGCCCCTAAGGCCCCACACATCCCTGTATCCAACAGTGAGCCAGCTCCAGTTTCACTTTTTGGATATGGGATTTTGTTTAGTTCTTTCCCACAAGTTGACAGTAAATGTCGTATTCCAATTTCTATAAATCAAATAAGAACATAAAACTAAAATGCTATTTAACCTTGGTTAGGCCATTAATAGAATATGCATCCTCTGTTTGGGACCTCTCAACTCAAGAAAACATTAAGAAACTGGAACAGACACAAAATAGAGCAGTGAGATTCATAACAAACGAATATTTACATTTCACTAGAGTAACACCTTTAGTAAAATCACTAAATTTAGAAAGCCTTTAGGATAGAGCAAAGTAGCAATTATACACAAAACACTGAACCATAATCTCCAAATACAAAAACAAAGCTTAATAAAATTCTCAGAAAGACACAAAGATAAAGGCACATTCCTTGTCCCATATGCTAGGACAAATCTGTACAAATGCTCTTTCTTCCCTAGTGCCATTAGAGCATGGAATGGTTTGCCTGAGCTAGCCAGGAAAACCAGAGATTTGGCAGAATTTAAGTCACTGGTAAATATGCATCATCTTCTTTTTTTGAAGTAACGTCTGTATTTAATAAGATAAGATCTGACGTAGCTAGCTATTTGTTAAGGGTTGGGAGTTTTTCCTGATTGTAATAATAGGGCTTATACAACAAATGTCTCTATACAGTGCGTATCCTATATTATATAGTAATAAGTTTATAAAAAATATTCTACTAACATTACTGAAAAATCAAACTTTTGAATAGTAGAAATTGACTTCTGCAGACGTTTGCTAAATTATAAATTTCATCTAAATGCAACTGTCGTCTGCTTCGAGATGACTCACAAACTGCCAACTCAGCGAATCCGATTAGTAGGTCTTTAACCTTATAAGAATTGGAACCAGCTTGGTAACTATTTGCAAGGGCCATTAAATTATCGTCCTTGTTTGTGTGCGACCCTTAGGGAGTGTGTCAATAGCACTAACACTCGCTTATCTTAGAGGCAGGCGACAAGATGGAGGAGGTAGCTTAAGAGGAAAGAGAGAAAGCTGATTGGAGAAGATGTACCCTCTAAATATTTGCTCTGTCGCGGTTACAGTCTTACACGCACACACCTACACGCAAGCAAGCACACATACACACACAGATACAAAGACACATTCACTACATCCAGATAGACACAATACATGGATAGGCTTTTCTATCGGGGACCTCTTGTAAATTTAGGACCACTCATATTTTATAGTTGACAAGTCTCAAATTCAGGTCAAATGACAAGCAAAAGTCACTATGTACAGAGCTGTCTGTCTGTCTGATGAAAGATTGTATACGTTAGTTCTCCCATACCCATTCTTGGATCAAGTTGAAACTTTGTACAGTTATTTCATTGGCGTGGACAATACATAAATTACCAATCAGTCATTTAATTACCAATTAATTATTTTGTTTGATATCAACAAGGGAAATAATTCCTTCAGTTTTGACATTATATGGCTAAATATGTAGGCTTTTGTCCACTTAGATAATTTTCTCACACCTATTATCAGATCAGATGAAACTTGAAACAGTTATTATTGAACCTAACAAAGCATGATTCAAAACGTCAACCAGTTAGTCAATTAATTATTGATAATTATTTTATTTGATAACGAAGAAGGGAAAACAATTTCTACATTATTGAGACATATAGTTTTACGTGATGAGACACAACTTCTCTACTTTTAATATACAAGTCTGTGTTAAAAATTTATTTAATTAATACATGTTTTTATAACTTATGCAATTTTTATCTATTTAGTATTTTAACACTATATCTTTGGGTCATTGGCTTTACGGTAAAAAATATGTCTAGATACGAGCCAGCCGTACGTTACCCATGCCCACTTTGTTTTCTAATTCAAATACGTGCACAAACTTGTATCCCAATGATATTGTAATATTTAATTATTAGAACGTAAAGTTGAATTAATGTTAGACTTATTTAGTCTTTAGAGAAGCGAAAAAAAAACTAATTTATTACATATAACTAGTTCAATCCAATGTGTATAAGAACAAATCACAAGGGTCTTTGTCCACTATTTGATGATCTCAGATTATCGTCTCTTTCTAGCTCTCTCCTATCCGACTCTATCGCCTGGGGGAAGGGTACGGAGGACTCTCTTTTAGTAAAGATTGTTCATGCATAAAAGTTTTTTTTTCTCTGTAAGTGAAAGTCTGTGTTCATTTAATACGAAGCAAAGGATCAATTTGAAACAAGGTGATGTGAAGTAAAGTGTGAACCTGCCCTAAATGATGTTTTATAAAAATATCTAACTGATCTAATAGTTTTGAAATTCTTTTGGCTTTTTGAAGATTAAAATTTTATTTTATTGGTGTTTTTTTCTGAATTTTAAATTTGTGACGTCACAAAATCGCTAACACATACCCCCTTCCCCCTTGTCACAAAGTGTCACAATTTTCTCAAACCCCCTCTCCCCTCTTTTTAAATATGACGTCATTTACAAAAGACCCCTAATAGGAAAAACTACTTATTAATTGTTGTTTTAAATTATGTATAACTTTTTGTGTTAAATGTAGTATTTAGTAATACATAACATACAGAACTTAGCAATATAATTGTAGAAAAACATTTTTTGACCAAAAATGTAAAACCATTTTCATTAATGTGTTAAAAATGGTTTATCATTTGCTCCCTTACTAAAAACCTCCAGTGTCGGTTACTTTTAATACCGTAGTGTGAATAGTTGTAAATGTGGTGTATTTTTATGAAAAGCTGCTTGCATAATTGATTTTAAAAATTTGATATTTCGCTTTCAGAAAAGAAAAAAGTAGCCGTTGCATCAGAACTTTGAATGATCTAAAATATCATGGTGTCAGATTCTCATTTTCTCTTCTAGTTTCTGAGACTTAAACGGGACGGACGGACGGACAGGCAGGCCACACAAAACTAATAGCGTCACAATTGCAATATGAGAAAACACAATTGAATGGTGACTACGTATTTCGACGTGTGACCAGCCCCCCCCCCCTTTTCCCCAGACGTTTTCCCTCTGTAACTTATTTCTTCCATTCGCTCCTGCTCATCCGTGTATACACCCGGTGAAACTAAAAATAGATCCACGTTTCATCTCTCCCCTCCCTCTTGATATTTCAGTCTTGCAGTCATGTCCTGTTTCCTTTGATCTCAGTATAAATCAAAGCTTCAGACCAATGATCTTTGAGTCAGCATCAGGCTGTTTAGTGCAGATTTGAATGATATAGAATACAGGACACACAGTCTCATTGTTTGCTCATCATCCGATTCGTCCAGATGACAACCTTTGAGTTTTTTTATGTTCTTAATCAAATAAGTATTTTTAGGATTGTTCTAGCTAATTGAAGTTTAATTGGTTTGCCTCTTTTCATGGCACAAATAAACTTAAAAAATGTGTTCATAAAAGCGTAGCTTAATTATTATAATGTTTCTTTAAATACCCAACGTATGAGTACTACATTGTTGTTTAGATTTGAGCGAGACCAATCGTCATAGAAGGCCTGACCACTGACCTGCAACGTCACAACCTGTGGGCTGTGTGGACCAATAGCTCGTTATATGTCTAAGACGTAGCAACGAGTTATTTTAAATCTTTACATTAACATCAGCAGCCTGGAGGTGCGGTATGAGCTCTGGGCTGTCATTCGGTGGTCACAAAGGTCTGGATTTGAACCCTGTTAGGATGTAATTATCTTTAGAATTTGGAGGAATATCCGAAACATGTAAAACAAACAAGTCTAACAATCTATAAAGGACAATGTTTCCCTTAAAATGGGCACTTATCAGCTTTAAAAAAAAAAAGGAAAATGTCTACTTTATTTAAATTTTTAAAAAGTTCATTTCCTTTTTTTAGCGGCCCCCGTAAGGGAAAAAGCCGCTATTAGGTTTGTGCAAAATGTCCGTCTGTCCGTCTGTCACACTCAGGGCGCCAATACTAGAAGAGATATGAAAAATATTATTTCACCATCAAATGCGGCTTGAAAAGTTTAGGTGCAACGGCTACTTTTTGTTTTCTAAAAGCTAACCGTTTAATTTATAAAATTAATTATGCAAGCGATTTTTAAATAACAAAACACCAATTGTAAAACAATTACGTAAATGTAAGGGAGGAAATGTTACTATAAGAAATGCTCTACCCCAGTAGGTATCACGCACATTTTTTTAAATGAACTTTTAGCGGCGACTTTCGTGTACTAGCGTAAAGCCCGGCCATGACATGATTCTAAACTAATTTATTCAACTTTTTAAAAAATCAGATTAAAAAAAAAATTGGTTTAGTGCCCCCATTAGAATGAAAGAAGTATATTTTTGTGCGTTTTTTCTGTTGGTTGGTCTGTCCGTCACGGTTAGATAAAAAAAAAAAACAACACTAAAGGCTTTCGAAAATATGATTTAACCGACTCCGACGAGGGCCGCCTCTGAGTTTGTGAGTTTGTGTATCACACAAACTCTCTTTGTAATCTTGTTTTTTACAGAAATAAATTCTTATCTAACTTAAAATCATTAGTTTGGAAATTCTATACATTTTTTCATAAATTAAACACATCAACATTGAAACAACAATCACCATATCTTTCTATACTATTTATAAACGCTGTATAATACCTCTGTTTCAATGAGACTTCAGTAAGTACATTATAGTCTGATGTTAATTATATGTCTCTATTTGAACACACCCTTGACGTTGCTGTATGACGTTCTATTGCATGTCTTATGTATGTAGTATACGCTCATTACCCTATGGCTGGACTTTGTAGTCGTTAAAGTTCGAAGATTGGTGTGGGAATAGGAAAATCAACCTTAGTTATATATTCTTTGAATGCTTTGAACAAATATCATTTTGCGAAATTTAGAGATCACACCACGAGATTACTTATTAAAAACAAAGCTAATCTAAGGGAGAAAACCGCTAGTTTCTGTCTTTTATCTAAGGTTAAAAAGGCAAAGTTTAGCTCTCTTTCTGCTAAAGAAACTCATTATTAGTACTAATAGATAAGCTGATTGGTAAATTTTTGGATTGATTGGTTTATTGTCTTAGATTATGAATAACTATGCCTGATTGGCAAAAAAAAAAACCCGGTAAAAAACGTAATAGGGGTTACATCAATATCCACATCTCTCATTTAGTAGTATTTATTCCCCTTATGTCGATACAAAACAAAATAATTAGCTACCAATAGTTCATTACTTAATTGTTCTTTTTTTTATCGATTCTTGTGTAGTCAGGTAAAACGAATATTTATGCAAAATTTCAGCTTGATCCGAGATTTGGTAATTATCTTGAGATCTTCACGTTTACAAACTTTTTACCAGACAGATAGACAAAGTGAGTTTTGTGAAAAAGAAAGTTAATTAAAATGTAGAAATTCAATTTAAAAAAAAACGTGTACATTATTGGTAGATATAGTTTTAAGGACAGCGTTTTTCCCTTTAGATAATTTTTTTTAAAGGATTTTTTTTTAATTGCTTTTTGTTGTTTTTTGTTGTTTTTTTTACTCTAAGACTTTACTTTAAGACTACGACTACGACTAAAACTAAGACTAAGACTGCTTTATTGATCCCTATGGAAATTTGTTGTGATTGCGATGACTTTTCCTACATATAAAGACAATACAGAAACATACACATAAATAGAACAGACATAACATACAGAGTTCATCCAGCGACTAGAGACATGCATCTCGGTCCTTTCCACGATTAAATTATGAACGAGTTTTTGTAGCGCTCCTGTTTAGTCGTGATGGGAGGTCGTTTAACTTGTCTTCAAAGATTTTTCTTATTTTTCTAAGACATTTTTGTTCAAAAAGTTCCTTTAAATATGGTAGTGTTGTGTGTGTGAATTTTGAGGCCATTTTTATGATATTTTCTAGACGGCGCATCTGTTTACATTTTAGATGAAGCGTTGTTTTGCCAACAAATTACTCCATTTGTTAGAATTGTATTAGTCGCGCCGTAAAAATTATCTAGGATCTTCTTATTTAGTTAAAAGCTGACTAAATATTTGACATTTATTCCACAGTTTGTGTATTCATGAACCCGTGTCCAGTGGTGTATCCCAGTCAATCGTGTCTTGTACAGGTGACTGCATTGTATATAAATCTGGCTTGTTGTCCAAGTAAGTCTTACTGACAGCTCTCTGAAAGTATTTATTAAATTTTAACTTTTTACTTGATCTAGATAATTACATTGTTGTTGTCATCTTAATGACTTTCGCGTGCCTTATTGAGAGAATAATTTTCATTAGTAGTTAAATCATCTTCCAGTGTATATCAATTAACTGCCACAGGCATCGTCCTAGGCAAGACGTTAAACGGCCACATCAACCATCTTTTGGTGACGACGTTAATCTGCCATCAAGATTTAACTGGCAATTCATTTGCACTATTTACTTATACTAACATGTATGTAGTGTATGCGCAAGTTTGAATCGCAGAGGCCGCCTATTATATGCATTACTAGTTCGATTAAGCAAAGTTACTCTAGCGTATGAAAATATAGAGAGGCTTCAGGCAGTGATGTTTCTGTTGCATGTACTCAATGCCCTTGATTAGATCTGATAGTACATGAGGCTCACTGCTTGAGAGAGAGAGAGATAGAGAGAGAGAGAGAGGATGATAAAATCCAGTCAGAAGAAAGATACAAAGAATATATGAATTAAAATAAACACTTTTTTTATTATTTTCAATTAACACATTTTAATAATCTTTATTTTTGTTATTTTCATGTGCAGACATCCCATTTATTGAAGAAGCCACTACAGTGCCGTCAAGGGTGTTCACCTGTAAGTCTATGACTTAGTTCAGTAGACTGACAACAGCACCTCATTTGTGTGTTCAGTGAAACGCGTAGGCAGCGTTTTTTTAATGGCAGGTTTCAGAATTCGCGATGGGAAAAAATATAAGCTGAATGTTTAGGAAATAAGTTCCTTTTATTAGTTTTTTTAGGTAACAAGCAATTCTCAATCTGAACGCGTGGTGTGGTAACAAGCTACTCTCACCACGAACGTATGGTGTAAAAAGCTATTCCCACAAAGAACGTATGGTAACAAGCTATTCCCACAATAAAAGAACTTGTGGTAATAAGCAGCTCCCACAATGACCGCGTGGTAACAAACAACTAAAATAACCTCCCTAATAGACAAAGCAAAAAGCAGATTATTCTATTGGAAATGTACCTGCTTTTTTTATATCCCTATTTTTAGTTCAACACAGTTGTTTCTTGAAAGCGTGGTCGAGAGGCCACGTACGCTTGAGCTTGGTTTGGCTTGGCTACCTGTGATGGGGGTTCGAGGCTCGACACCCGACAGAGTTGTGTTTACTGAGCACCCAACGGCAGCACGTCAAACTTCCCAGATATATGTTTTCTTTATCTGTAAAGTGTGTCATTGTAATCACAACAAATTTCCATAACGATCAATAAAGAAGTCTTAGTCTTAGTCTTGGTCTTAATCTTGTTTTCAAGTCCAATAAATAACTGAACACATTCTATGTGAACATGTGAAGTTTACCTAAGTATGTATATATATATATATATATATATATATATATATATATATATATATCTGTGGCATTTTACGTCTCGAGAGATGATCTTTTCCCTTTGCAACTTCTTGTGTGGCTAAAGAGGCCAATCCTTGATACACAGCTACGGTTGCAGGTTGGGCATCTAAATCACCAGGCACAGCTGCATTTTTAGCCTTCTTTCTTCTTCTGTTGTGTATGGCATCTGCAATCCGAGACCCTTCTCTTATGTTCTCTCTCCATGTGGATCTATCCAGTGACACTTTTTCCCATCTGCTAGTGTCAATTTTAAATAGCTTCATGTCGCGTTTGCATACATCTGTATACCGTAAAAGTGGGCGACCAGCGGCTCTCCTGCCTTCAATAAGATCGCCATACAGTATATCTTATTTTAGTCTACCTACTGGCATTCTGCGAACATGGCCAAGCCAGCCATGGCGTCTGCTGATGATAACAGAGCGGTTGTCCAGGCACCCTCCTCTTTGTAGCACTTCCTCATTGGTTATTTTATCTTGCCACCTTATTTTAAAGATCCGCCTTAGGCATCGAAGGTGGAAGACATTCCGATTTTTTCCTGCCATGAGTAGGTTGACCATGTTTCACTTCCGTATAGCAAAGTGCTCATCACGCAGGTCCGGTAGACTAAGGCTTTAGTATTGTTAGTCAGCAATATGTAGTCCCACACTCTTTTCTGCAACCGTGACACGGTGCCCATTGCTTTGGCTATCCTATTGTTGTCTTTATCCAGTAGAGCGAGCATCGTTGGATATGATGGAGCCAAGATAGCAAAAATTATATATATATATATATAGCTGCATATATATATATATATATACTAAAATTATTTATATAAACTAAGATGCATTTATTAAAATTAAATAATTCTTTCCCTCTCTAGCCCCAAGACCGACATGTTCGTACGGCCCAGTGCTTCCAGAGTCCAAAATCTGGGGAGGTTTTCAAGCAGAACCAGGCGAGTTTCCTTGGGTGGTCATGTTACTCAGAGACGGAGTTTTCTTCTGCGCAGGGACAATCGTGGACAGCACACACGTTCTGACTGCTGCCCATTGTTTCAAGTAGTGAGTTGATTCATTAGTAGGCTACTTGGTACTAGAAGAGTGGACAAACTATAGTAGGACTTTTTAGTACTAATGCTTGTTAAAAAAAAATGAGTTATTCAAATCTAGAGTTACATTTAAGTTAGTTGACTCAATAGCCAATTGTTCTGAATTCCGATTTGAAAAATATGTTTAACATACCCTAGGCCTAAGCAATAAGGCCATTTATTTTTTAGTCACAATAATTGTAATCACTATAGGAGAGCCTCAGTGTGTTTAATTCTTGGCTGATTGTAAGTTCTGCATTGATTGAAATTCTGCTTAACGTTTCAGTGTCATGGTCTTTTAAGCACTGGCTAGTCTAGGAGCTAGTCTAGGGGTTGTCTCAGCAGCTTGACCTCCCCAAATTAGACCAGATATATTGAGAGAAAAGTTTGTTTGTTTGTTTTTTTTTAAATCGACTACCCCCCCCCCCCTTGTTATAATATATTAGCATAGTTCAACGATAATGTCAGAATTCCTTTTGCCTAAGTTTTGTA
>JADKLZ010016351.1:0-11524 GCA_021533235.1 Biomphalaria straminea | reverse complement strand
CGGTTTTTTCCTGTGTCTATTCAGAACTGTCTGTGTCTATTTAGGTCATAGTATGTGTCTATTTAAATAATAGACCTATTAAATAGCATAGCCTTTGTTTCTCGCATTCAAAGAACAGTTTTCTTCCCAGAGTGTCAATCCAGGTCATTTTCCACTTCTCAACAGATTAAAAAACGATGATAAATTGAATTTCGTGATTAAATATTGACGGTTACTTATTTTAACTCTTCCGGGTACATTGTTTGACAGTTGAGTGGGTGCATCTGTTTTGAAGTACACTTGGACTATCTGGGATGAAATACAAATGTAAATACACTTACTAGTTCAAAATAGGTATTAGATATAAGCGTGTTGTTTTGTAACATTTATATATTTTAAAAGAGAGGTTGAAATAGAAAGAGAGAAAAAGAGAGAGAGAGAAAGAGGCCAGGAAAGAGGGATTGAAGAAAAGAAAGATAGAGAAACCAAGAAATAGAGGGGGGGGGGGGAAAGACAGACAGAGACCAAGAAAGAGAGAGAGAGAGAAACAGAGACCTAGAAAGAGAAAGAGAGAGGCCAAGACTGAAAGAGAGAAAAAATACAATAGAAGGGAGAAGGAAAAAGAGAGAGAAAAAGAAAAGAGAGACAAAAAAAGAGAGAAAGTGATAGAAAAAAAAAGAAAATAGAGATATAGACCAAGAAAGGGAGAGATAAAAAGAGACGGAGAGGGACCAGGCAATCCATTGGGAATTTTTGCAATACACTTTACAGTAATGTTCTTTTTGTTTTCATTTTGATTTTTAAGATTTAATTCACGTCTGTTAAGCAATACATTGCAGAAAGAAAGAAAAAAAAAGAGAAAGTGGTATGGAGAAATAGAAGGGTGAATCAGAGAAATTAAAACAAAAACCTCAGAAAATACAAACCGAACTTTTCGATAGAGATAAAAAAAAAGCCATGTTAAGGAGACTAAAGTGAAGGATATTGTCGCCAACTATATATTAAACAAGAAAAACATAAAAAATATATTTTTAAAAAATGCCTCCATTATAAAACTTAAAATAATGATTACAATAATGATAATGATATGATAATAATGATATTGACACATACATCTTCTTGGTTGAACTATACCACCAAGTTGGCCAGAGGGCATTGTTTAAGATATCTATTATTTATTAGTACGTAGAACTCTTAAGATCTATTCTAAAGCTAGATCTACTTCTAGAACTAGACGTCAACTATATTAAGTAACTATGTTAGATTTACGTAAAAATATAAGCAAAGCTAAGATAATCTGTCAATGAAAGTACAATAGCATTACATTTTGTAAACGCTGTTTTTTTTAATTAAATAATTCAAATGATATAATAATAATAATTATCATAATAATAATCGTTATTGTTCATAAAGAAATGTGTCTTACAATGTGTACATTACACCAAACAAAACATTATACCTAAACAAATGTACATTCATACCTGACTCGCTCAAAATTTACATGTGAAAAAGTTTATGTCAGATTGTTTCTTTTAAAAAAATTGAACTCTCTACATACAATATGGAACTATATTTCAAAGCTCTGAACAGAAACAAAATTGTTTTTTTACATGTGAAAAAGTTTATATCAGATTGTTTCTATTCTAGAATTGTAATTCATTTAATATAATTTAGAACTATTTTTCAAAGCTCTGAACAGAAACCAAATTGGTTTCAGAACTCATCTGAATTATTTCTCTGATACTTCGGTTAATAATTGTTCATAAATCCAACATTTTTCAATTTTTTTTCTTTAAATAATTGTGACTATTCTGTTATAACGGTCACGTTTTTTTTCCAAAAGTGGAGGGAGTGTTAGAGCGAAAACGATTAATCATGTAGGATTCATTTCTTAAAATTTTGCAATTTTTTTTTTTACTAAAATACAAAGAAAAAATGTATTGGCTTGTCGGTTGGACCGTCCCCCTTCCCAATTAAAAAGGGTTTTGGCGGGGAGTGGAGTAGATGTAGTCGCCCCTCCCACCCTACCCAATGGGCCAACAGATAGGCGACACAATAAAAAAAGATTGGTAAAGATATCAATAAGTAGCTTTAGTTACATGTAACTAATTTTGTTAAAAAAAAAAATAATTTCTACAAAAAAATTGTACCGCCGCCACCCAGTCTAAAGGTAAGAATCTGAGTTGATGCACCCGCCCCCCCCCACACACACACACCAATGTACTCAAAGGAGGGGGGGAAATGATCTAAAAATTGGTTTCAATATAAATAATCAGTATATATTAATAAAATAAGTAAAGTAATCGTATACAAATTGTGGGATCTCTCCACTAAACTTTGCCTATCTACCCCCTTCCGGGGTGTCGAACGAATGGGCCCCTAAGGCCCCACACATCCCTGTATCCAACAGTGAGCCAGCTCCAGTTTCACTTTTTGGATATGGGATTTTGTTTAGTTCTTTCCCACAAGTTGACAGTAAATGTCGTATTCCAATTTCTATAAATCAAATAAGAACATAAAACTAAAATGCTATTTAACCTTGGTTAGGCCATTAATAGAATATGCATCCTCTGTTTGGGACCTCTCAACTCAAGAAAACATTAAGAAACTGGAACAGACACAAAATAGAGCAGTGAGATTCATAACAAACGAATATTTACATTTCACTAGAGTAACACCTTTAGTAAAATCACTAAATTTAGAAAGCCTTTAGGATAGAGCAAAGTAGCAATTATACACAAAACACTGAACCATAATCTCCAAATACAAAAACAAAGCTTAATAAAATTCTCAGAAAGACACAAAGATAAAGGCACATTCCTTGTCCCATATGCTAGGACAAATCTGTACAAATGCTCTTTCTTCCCTAGTGCCATTAGAGCATGGAATGGTTTGCCTGAGCTAGCCAGGAAAACCAGAGATTTGGCAGAATTTAAGTCACTGGTAAATATGCATCATCTTCTTTTTTTGAAGTAACGTCTGTATTTAATAAGATAAGATCTGACGTAGCTAGCTATTTGTTAAGGGTTGGGAGTTTTTCCTGATTGTAATAATAGGGCTTATACAACAAATGTCTCTATACAGTGCGTATCCTATATTATATAGTAATAAGTTTATAAAAAATATTCTACTAACATTACTGAAAAATCAAACTTTTGAATAGTAGAAATTGACTTCTGCAGACGTTTGCTAAATTATAAATTTCATCTAAATGCAACTGTCGTCTGCTTCGAGATGACTCACAAACTGCCAACTCAGCGAATCCGATTAGTAGGTCTTTAACCTTATAAGAATTGGAACCAGCTTGGTAACTATTTGCAAGGGCCATTAAATTATCGTCCTTGTTTGTGTGCGACCCTTAGGGAGTGTGTCAATAGCACTAACACTCGCTTATCTTAGAGGCAGGCGACAAGATGGAGGAGGTAGCTTAAGAGGAAAGAGAGAAAGCTGATTGGAGAAGATGTACCCTCTAAATATTTGCTCTGTCGCGGTTACAGTCTTACACGCACACACCTACACGCAAGCAAGCACACATACACACACAGATACAAAGACACATTCACTACATCCAGATAGACACAATACATGGATAGGCTTTTCTATCGGGGACCTCTTGTAAATTTAGGACCACTCATATTTTATAGTTGACAAGTCTCAAATTCAGGTCAAATGACAAGCAAAAGTCACTATGTACAGAGCTGTCTGTCTGTCTGATGAAAGATTGTATACGTTAGTTCTCCCATACCCATTCTTGGATCAAGTTGAAACTTTGTACAGTTATTTCATTGGCGTGGACAATACATAAATTACCAATCAGTCATTTAATTACCAATTAATTATTTTGTTTGATATCAACAAGGGAAATAATTCCTTCAGTTTTGACATTATATGGCTAAATATGTAGGCTTTTGTCCACTTAGATAATTTTCTCACACCTATTATCAGATCAGATGAAACTTGAAACAGTTATTATTGAACCTAACAAAGCATGATTCAAAACGTCAACCAGTTAGTCAATTAATTATTGATAATTATTTTATTTGATAACGAAGAAGGGAAAACAATTTCTACATTATTGAGACATATAGTTTTACGTGATGAGACACAACTTCTCTACTTTTAATATACAAGTCTGTGTTAAAAATTTATTTAATTAATACATGTTTTTATAACTTATGCAATTTTTATCTATTTAGTATTTTAACACTATATCTTTGGGTCATTGGCTTTACGGTAAAAAATATGTCTAGATACGAGCCAGCCGTACGTTACCCATGCCCACTTTGTTTTCTAATTCAAATACGTGCACAAACTTGTATCCCAATGATATTGTAATATTTAATTATTAGAACGTAAAGTTGAATTAATGTTAGACTTATTTAGTCTTTAGAGAAGCGAAAAAAAAACTAATTTATTACATATAACTAGTTCAATCCAATGTGTATAAGAACAAATCACAAGGGTCTTTGTCCACTATTTGATGATCTCAGATTATCGTCTCTTTCTAGCTCTCTCCTATCCGACTCTATCGCCTGGGGGAAGGGTACGGAGGACTCTCTTTTAGTAAAGATTGTTCATGCATAAAAGTTTTTTTTTCTCTGTAAGTGAAAGTCTGTGTTCATTTAATACGAAGCAAAGGATCAATTTGAAACAAGGTGATGTGAAGTAAAGTGTGAACCTGCCCTAAATGATGTTTTATAAAAATATCTAACTGATCTAATAGTTTTGAAATTCTTTTGGCTTTTTGAAGATTAAAATTTTATTTTATTGGTGTTTTTTTCTGAATTTTAAATTTGTGACGTCACAAAATCGCTAACACATACCCCCTTCCCCCTTGTCACAAAGTGTCACAATTTTCTCAAACCCCCTCTCCCCTCTTTTTAAATATGACGTCATTTACAAAAGACCCCTAATAGGAAAAACTACTTATTAATTGTTGTTTTAAATTATGTATAACTTTTTGTGTTAAATGTAGTATTTAGTAATACATAACATACAGAACTTAGCAATATAATTGTAGAAAAACATTTTTTGACCAAAAATGTAAAACCATTTTCATTAATGTGTTAAAAATGGTTTATCATTTGCTCCCTTACTAAAAACCTCCAGTGTCGGTTACTTTTAATACCGTAGTGTGAATAGTTGTAAATGTGGTGTATTTTTATGAAAAGCTGCTTGCATAATTGATTTTAAAAATTTGATATTTCGCTTTCAGAAAAGAAAAAAGTAGCCGTTGCATCAGAACTTTGAATGATCTAAAATATCATGGTGTCAGATTCTCATTTTCTCTTCTAGTTTCTGAGACTTAAACGGGACGGACGGACGGACAGGCAGGCCACACAAAACTAATAGCGTCACAATTGCAATATGAGAAAACACAATTGAATGGTGACTACGTATTTCGACGTGTGACCAGCCCCCCCCCCCTTTTCCCCAGACGTTTTCCCTCTGTAACTTATTTCTTCCATTCGCTCCTGCTCATCCGTGTATACACCCGGTGAAACTAAAAATAGATCCACGTTTCATCTCTCCCCTCCCTCTTGATATTTCAGTCTTGCAGTCATGTCCTGTTTCCTTTGATCTCAGTATAAATCAAAGCTTCAGACCAATGATCTTTGAGTCAGCATCAGGCTGTTTAGTGCAGATTTGAATGATATAGAATACAGGACACACAGTCTCATTGTTTGCTCATCATCCGATTCGTCCAGATGACAACCTTTGAGTTTTTTTATGTTCTTAATCAAATAAGTATTTTTAGGATTGTTCTAGCTAATTGAAGTTTAATTGGTTTGCCTCTTTTCATGGCACAAATAAACTTAAAAAATGTGTTCATAAAAGCGTAGCTTAATTATTATAATGTTTCTTTAAATACCCAACGTATGAGTACTACATTGTTGTTTAGATTTGAGCGAGACCAATCGTCATAGAAGGCCTGACCACTGACCTGCAACGTCACAACCTGTGGGCTGTGTGGACCAATAGCTCGTTATATGTCTAAGACGTAGCAACGAGTTATTTTAAATCTTTACATTAACATCAGCAGCCTGGAGGTGCGGTATGAGCTCTGGGCTGTCATTCGGTGGTCACAAAGGTCTGGATTTGAACCCTGTTAGGATGTAATTATCTTTAGAATTTGGAGGAATATCCGAAACATGTAAAACAAACAAGTCTAACAATCTATAAAGGACAATGTTTCCCTTAAAATGGGCACTTATCAGCTTTAAAAAAAAAAAGGAAAATGTCTACTTTATTTAAATTTTTAAAAAGTTCATTTCCTTTTTTTAGCGGCCCCCGTAAGGGAAAAAGCCGCTATTAGGTTTGTGCAAAATGTCCGTCTGTCCGTCTGTCACACTCAGGGCGCCAATACTAGAAGAGATATGAAAAATATTATTTCACCATCAAATGCGGCTTGAAAAGTTTAGGTGCAACGGCTACTTTTTGTTTTCTAAAAGCTAACCGTTTAATTTATAAAATTAATTATGCAAGCGATTTTTAAATAACAAAACACCAATTGTAAAACAATTACGTAAATGTAAGGGAGGAAATGTTACTATAAGAAATGCTCTACCCCAGTAGGTATCACGCACATTTTTTTAAATGAACTTTTAGCGGCGACTTTCGTGTACTAGCGTAAAGCCCGGCCATGACATGATTCTAAACTAATTTATTCAACTTTTTAAAAAATCAGATTAAAAAAAAAATTGGTTTAGTGCCCCCATTAGAATGAAAGAAGTATATTTTTGTGCGTTTTTTCTGTTGGTTGGTCTGTCCGTCACGGTTAGATAAAAAAAAAAAACAACACTAAAGGCTTTCGAAAATATGATTTAACCGACTCCGACGAGGGCCGCCTCTGAGTTTGTGAGTTTGTGTATCACACAAACTCTCTTTGTAATCTTGTTTTTTACAGAAATAAATTCTTATCTAACTTAAAATCATTAGTTTGGAAATTCTATACATTTTTTCATAAATTAAACACATCAACATTGAAACAACAATCACCATATCTTTCTATACTATTTATAAACGCTGTATAATACCTCTGTTTCAATGAGACTTCAGTAAGTACATTATAGTCTGATGTTAATTATATGTCTCTATTTGAACACACCCTTGACGTTGCTGTATGACGTTCTATTGCATGTCTTATGTATGTAGTATACGCTCATTACCCTATGGCTGGACTTTGTAGTCGTTAAAGTTCGAAGATTGGTGTGGGAATAGGAAAATCAACCTTAGTTATATATTCTTTGAATGCTTTGAACAAATATCATTTTGCGAAATTTAGAGATCACACCACGAGATTACTTATTAAAAACAAAGCTAATCTAAGGGAGAAAACCGCTAGTTTCTGTCTTTTATCTAAGGTTAAAAAGGCAAAGTTTAGCTCTCTTTCTGCTAAAGAAACTCATTATTAGTACTAATAGATAAGCTGATTGGTAAATTTTTGGATTGATTGGTTTATTGTCTTAGATTATGAATAACTATGCCTGATTGGCAAAAAAAAAAACCCGGTAAAAAACGTAATAGGGGTTACATCAATATCCACATCTCTCATTTAGTAGTATTTATTCCCCTTATGTCGATACAAAACAAAATAATTAGCTACCAATAGTTCATTACTTAATTGTTCTTTTTTTTATCGATTCTTGTGTAGTCAGGTAAAACGAATATTTATGCAAAATTTCAGCTTGATCCGAGATTTGGTAATTATCTTGAGATCTTCACGTTTACAAACTTTTTACCAGACAGATAGACAAAGTGAGTTTTGTGAAAAAGAAAGTTAATTAAAATGTAGAAATTCAATTTAAAAAAAAACGTGTACATTATTGGTAGATATAGTTTTAAGGACAGCGTTTTTCCCTTTAGATAATTTTTTTTAAAGGATTTTTTTTTAATTGCTTTTTGTTGTTTTTTGTTGTTTTTTTTACTCTAAGACTTTACTTTAAGACTACGACTACGACTAAAACTAAGACTAAGACTGCTTTATTGATCCCTATGGAAATTTGTTGTGATTGCGATGACTTTTCCTACATATAAAGACAATACAGAAACATACACATAAATAGAACAGACATAACATACAGAGTTCATCCAGCGACTAGAGACATGCATCTCGGTCCTTTCCACGATTAAATTATGAACGAGTTTTTGTAGCGCTCCTGTTTAGTCGTGATGGGAGGTCGTTTAACTTGTCTTCAAAGATTTTTCTTATTTTTCTAAGACATTTTTGTTCAAAAAGTTCCTTTAAATATGGTAGTGTTGTGTGTGTGAATTTTGAGGCCATTTTTATGATATTTTCTAGACGGCGCATCTGTTTACATTTTAGATGAAGCGTTGTTTTGCCAACAAATTACTCCATTTGTTAGAATTGTATTAGTCGCGCCGTAAAAATTATCTAGGATCTTCTTATTTAGTTAAAAGCTGACTAAATATTTGACATTTATTCCACAGTTTGTGTATTCATGAACCCGTGTCCAGTGGTGTATCCCAGTCAATCGTGTCTTGTACAGGTGACTGCATTGTATATAAATCTGGCTTGTTGTCCAAGTAAGTCTTACTGACAGCTCTCTGAAAGTATTTATTAAATTTTAACTTTTTACTTGATCTAGATAATTACATTGTTGTTGTCATCTTAATGACTTTCGCGTGCCTTATTGAGAGAATAATTTTCATTAGTAGTTAAATCATCTTCCAGTGTATATCAATTAACTGCCACAGGCATCGTCCTAGGCAAGACGTTAAACGGCCACATCAACCATCTTTTGGTGACGACGTTAATCTGCCATCAAGATTTAACTGGCAATTCATTTGCACTATTTACTTATACTAACATGTATGTAGTGTATGCGCAAGTTTGAATCGCAGAGGCCGCCTATTATATGCATTACTAGTTCGATTAAGCAAAGTTACTCTAGCGTATGAAAATATAGAGAGGCTTCAGGCAGTGATGTTTCTGTTGCATGTACTCAATGCCCTTGATTAGATCTGATAGTACATGAGGCTCACTGCTTGAGAGAGAGAGAGATAGAGAGAGAGAGAGAGGATGATAAAATCCAGTCAGAAGAAAGATACAAAGAATATATTAATTAAAATAAACACCTTTTTATTATTTTCAGTTAACACATTTTAAAAATCTTTATTTTGTGTTATTTTCATGTGCAGACATCCCATTTATTGAAGAAGCCACTACAGTGCCGTCAAGGGTGTTCACCTGTAAGTCTAGGACTTAGTTCATTAGAGTGACAACAGCACCTCATTAGTGTGTTCAGTGAAACGTGTAGGCAGCGTTATTTTTTTAATGGCAGGTTTCAGAATTCGCGATGGGAAAAAATATAAGCTGAATGTCCAGGAACTAATTTCTTTTTATTAGTCTTTTTAGGTAACAAGCAATTCTCAAACTCAACGCGTGGTGTGGTAACAAGCTACTCTCACAACGAACGTATGGTGTAAAAAGCTATTCCCACAAAGAACGTATGGTAACAAGCTATTCCCACAATAAAAGAACTTGTGGTAATAAGCAGCTCCCACAATGACCGCGTGGTAACAAACAACTAAAATAACCTCCCTAATAGACAAAGCAAAAAGCAGATTATTCTATTGGAAATGTACCTTCTTTTTTTATATCCCTATTTTTAGTTTCTTGAAAGCGTGGTCGAGAGGCCACGTACGCTTGAGCTTGGTTTGGCTTGGCTACCTGTGATGGGGGTTCGAGGTTCGACACCTGACACGAGCAGAGTTGTGTTTACTGAGCACCCAACGGCAGCACGTAAAACTTCCCAGATATATGTTTTCTTTATCAGTAAAGTGTGTCATTGTAACCACAACAAATTTCCATAACGATCAATAAAGCAGTTTTAGTCTTAGTCTTAGTCTTAATCTTGTTTTCAAGTCCAATAAATAACTGAACACATTCTATGTGAACATGTGAAGTTTACCTAAGTATGTATATATATATATATATATATATATATATATATATATATATATATCTGTGGCATTTTACGTCTCGAGAGATGATCTTTTCCCTTTGCAACTTCTTGTGTGGCTAAAGAGGCCAATCCTTGATACACAGCTACGGTTGCAGGTTGGGCATCTAAATCACCAGGCACAGCTGCATTTTTAGCCTTCTTTCTTCTTCTGTTGTGTATGGCATCTGCAATCCGAGACCCTTCTCTTATGTTCTCTCTCCATGTGGATCTATCCAGTGACACTTTTTCCCATCTGCTAGTGTCAATTTTAAATAGCTTCATGTCGCGTTTGCATACATCTGTATACCGTAAAAGTGGGCGACCAGCGGCTCTCCTGCCTTCAATAAGATCGCCATACAGTATATCTTATTTTAGTCTACCTACTGGCATTCTGCGAACATGGCCAAGCCAGCCATGGCGTCTGCTGATGATAACAGAGCGGTTGTCCAGGCACCCTCCTCTTTGTAGCACTTCCTCATTGGTTATTTTATCTTGCCACCTTATTTTAAAGATCCGCCTTAGGCATCGAAGGTGGAAGACATTCCGATTTTTTCCTGCCATGAGTAGGTTGACCATGTTTCACTTCCGTATAGCAAAGTGCTCATCACGCAGGTCCGGTAGACTAAGGCTTTAGTATTGTTAGTCAGCAATATGTAGTCCCACACTCTTTTCTGCAACCGTGACACGGTGCCCATTGCTTTGGCTATCCTATTGTTGTCTTTATCCAGTAGAGCGAGCATCGTTGGATATGATGGAGCCAAGATAGCAAAAATTATATATATATATATATAGCTGCATATATATATATATATATACTAAAATTATTTATATAAACTAAGATGCATTTATTAAAATTAAATAATTCTTTCCCTCTCTAGCCCCAAAACCGACATGTTCGTACGGCCCAGTGCTTCCAGAGTCCAAAATCTGGGGAGGTTTTCAAGCAGAACCAGGCGAGTTTCCTTGGGTGGTCATGTTACTCAGAGACGGAGTTTTCTTCTGCGCAGGGACAATCGTGGACAGCACACACGTTCTGACTGCTGCCCATTGTTTCAAGTAGTGAGTTGATTCATTAGTAGGCTACTTGGTACTAGAAGAGTGGACAAACTATAGTAGGACTTTTTAGTACTAATGCTTGTTAAAAAAAAATGAGTTATTCAAATCTAGAGTTACATTTAAGTTAGTTGACTCAATAGCCAATTGTTCTGAATTCCGATTTGAAAAATATGTTTAACATACCCTAGGCCTAAGCAATAAGGCCATTTATTTTTTAGTCACAATAATTGTAATCACTATAGGAGAGCCTCAGTGTGTTTAATTCTTGGCTGATTGTAAGTTCTGCATTGATTGAAATTCTGCTTAACGTTTCAGTGTCATGGTCTTTTAAGCACTGGCTAGTCTAGGAGCTAGTCTAGGGGTTGTCTCAGCAGCTTGACCTCCCCAAATTAGACCAGATATATTGAGAGAAAAGTTTGTTTGTTTGTTTTTTTTTAAATCGACTACCCCCCCCCCCCTTGTTATAATATATTAGCATAGTTCAACGATAATGTCAGAATTCCTTTTGCCTAAGTTTTGTA